>LS990918.1:31021489-31363989 GCA_900464855.2 Musa schizocarpa
ACTGTATCGAGCAGCGTTCTTGGCGCCTCGCTGCCCTTCCACAGCCATCCATCAACCCTCCACAACCGCCCAAAGCAATTCCCACAATTGCTTAAGATATCGTTGCCAAAATTCGCCATCATCTCCACCACCACGGATCATCCTTTGATCTCCCGTGAATTGCAACAGGTTACGGTTTTCTACCCACTGCTGCTGCAATTTAGATATCCTTATTTGAAAATCCCAAAAAAAAATTATTCCTATATTGCTGCATATACTTTTAGGTCATAAAGTTTTCATCTCTATGACGAAAGATACATTGCAGAATTCCAACCGTATAGCACCGTCTGTTTGATCTTGCTACTGTGTTTTTTCTATCCAAATCTCTACGAAATTTTTATGACATCTTTGACATTTCCTAATAGCAGATTCCCTTTGGTTTCATAAAAAAATTCTCAATATAAACCACTGATCTTTTACGTCCAATATGCTATACTTAAAAATCTATGCTGTAGAAAATTTCAGCCGCATATTGTGGCCTTCACCCATCTATTTGCAATCTTTTTTTAATGAAATTTCTTATACACTTCATAGATCATTTTGGCTTCCATCTAAGATTAATCTATAAAGAAATTCATCTCTAAAAACGATTTTGTGTTGCTGCAAATTTTCGTCGTAACCTGCTGAAATTTCTCGACGAGAATTCTGCAATCGCAACTTGCACCAATTTCCTTGCTGTTATACTGCCGAGATTTTCTTGATTAAATTAGATATCCTTGTTGTCATATAAATTGTGATTTTGCTATCAATTCCCTCCTCAATTCTCTCACGTTTTTGGTGGAAATTACGTCGAGAAACCGTTGTTTCTTCGACGACAATTCTACTCTTACAAGACAGCTCATACTTGCTGCAACTTCCATTGATTTCTATCAAACCTTTGCTACCATCTACCACAGATCCAAAACTTTTATCTACAGCCCTAAAACTCTACCAAACCACACCCTCAACCTGCACCCAAAATAGCCACAAAACAAGCCTAAACCGTAGCCTACATCCACCAATCTACCAACCCTTTCGACCATCACCTCTCTCAACCAATACATGTCTTTAACCCGACAACAAAAGAGAGATCTTGATATCACATATTAGACGGCATATACTATGACATCTGAGGAGGTATTCAATGCTAAATTCGAAGCCTTCGAGGCGCGAATGGAGGATAAGATTCGGATGCTCTTTATCGAACTCAGATTGGGCCGACCACTAAGCCCGAAAAAATCACATCAAGGAGAGAGCTTTGCCCAATCGCACCAAGCCCAAAGATATGACTTCTAAGAGAGGGGAAGCTCTATGATCAACCTCAACTATCAATGCATGAGAGTGGACTTCCCTAGATGGGAAGAAGGAGACCCGATTGGTTGGATCTCACGCGCGGAGCGATATTTTCGGTACCACAAAACCGCGAATGCATCTATGGTGAAAATTGCAGCTATACATCTTGAAGGGGATGCTATACAGTGGTTTGACTGGTTTGAACATACTTATGGAGTCCTTTCATGGCGACATTTCAAAGAAGGACTGCTGATCCGTTTCAGACCAACTGATTACGAGAATATTGACGGACAACTAGCAAAGATCCGACAAACCTCCACCATTCTGGAGTACCAAACCAGGTTTGAAAGGTTATCTAATCAAACTCATGATTGGTCTCAAAAATAGCTATTGAGGACCTTCATTGAGGGCTTGAAGCCGGAGATCCGAGGAGAAGTTAAAACGCGACAACCGTATACGCTTATGGCAGCCATCTCTTTCGCACGACATCAAGAGGAGCAATTGAACTATGAAGCTCGGAGGACTAGGGTCACTCCTCAACCAGCAATATTGAAGCCCTCAAACCCCCCTACTATCGACCAAGTCCCTACACCAAAGAGGTTAACAAGAGAAGAGCTTCGGGAGCGATATGCGAAGGGGTTATGTTGGCATTGTGACGAGCCATGGAGCCGTGAGCATCGCTGTAGTAAAGGGAGACTTCTTATGATTGAACCAATAGAAGAAGAGGTCATTGAACATTCAGAAGAGAGCCTTGAACGTGAAGAAGAAGATGCAGAAGAAGAGCCACAACCGATCAAAGTTACGGTACATGCACTAGCCGACTACTCAAACCCGCAAACGATGAAAGTTGGAGGCCTTCTCAAACAACAACCGATCACTGTTCTCATCGACACGGGCAGTACTAATAACTTTCTAAACAGTAAGGTTGCTGTCCAGATGGCTTTACCTATCAAGAATTGCAGCAGGTATGACGTTAAGATCGTCGATGGATGGATTTTGAAGTATGATCGTAGGCGCCCGCAAGAGAAACTATTGCTGCAGAACCAAGAGATAATTGCAGATTTCTTCCTCCTACCACTTGATGACTATGAGGCAGTGCTTGGTATAGAATGGCTGACTACACTAGGTGATGTCTCTTGGAACTTTTCTAAATTAATTATGAAATTCTTATGTAAAGGCAAACAGATCATCCCACGCGGGAAGCACCGAAGCAACGTTACCAATTGTTTCGACCCAACGAATGGAGAAAGTTTTACACAAGGTAAATGGTGGCTTTTTTATGCACCTCCAGCAGCAACCAGAGGGGAAGAAAATAGAAATTGAAGATCAAAATCTTGCCCAATTGCTTATTGAATTTGCCGACATTTTTGCTGAACCATGTGGTCTTCCTCCTTCTCGACAACATGACCATCAATTCCAATCCTTCCGGGCAAGCCACCAGCGAACACTCAACCGTACCGATATCCTCACCTCCAAAAAGATGAAATTGAAAAGATCATAAAGGAGATGCTTGAAACAGGGGTGATTCGGCCAAGTTGCAGCCCATATTCCTCACCAGTACTACTTGTACGCAAGAAAGACAGAACTTGGCGGATGTGCATCGACTACCGAGCTTTAAATGGCAACACCTTCAAGGACAAATATCCAATACCAATGGTGGATGAACTTCTGGATGAATTAAAAGGAGCTCGAGTCTTCACGAAGTTGGACCTCCGATCCGGTTACCACCAAATTCGGGTATGTGAAGATGACATTCCAAAAACTGCATTCCGCACACATGATGGTCATTATGAATTCTTGGTAATGCCTTTTGGACTCACTAATGCTCCTTCAACCTTTCAAAGTCTTATGAGCGATATTTTTGAAGCTTTCTTATGAAATTTGTCTTGGTATTTTTCGGATGATATTCTCATTTTACAGCCCTTCTCTTGAGACTCACTTTTAGCATTTACGGATTGTTTCGACGATCCTTGGGAGAATACTCTTTTGTTAAGCAACCAAAGTGTAGCTTTCTCCAACTAAAAGTAGAGTACCTTGGGCACATAATATCGGAAGGAGTGGCGGTGGACCCAACAAAAATTGAGACAATGCAAGGCTGGGCGAAACCTACAAACGATGAAATTACTACGCGGGTTCCTTGGACTAACGGGCTACTATCGAAAAATTTGTTAAGGACTATGGGAAGATCGGTGCACCACTCACTTCTCTCTAAAAAAAAGATGCTTTCCAATGGTGGGACAAAGCCTCTGCACGCCTTCAACAAACTTAAGGTAGTCATGACGACGATGCCGGTGTTAAGAACTGACATTTTCAACGGACCCTTCATCATTAAGGCCGATGCATCCGGAGATAGAATGGGAGACGTTCTTCATGCAAGATGGTCGACCACTCACATATATTAACAAGGCATTGTCTCCCCCCTATCAAAACATATTAACATATGATAAGGAGATGCCGCCATCATTGTAAATGCAAGAACGAGGTGGAGATCGTACTTGATCGGCGATGCTTTCAAATCAAGACCGATCATAAAAGCCTAAAATATTTCTTGGAGCAAAAGATATCTACCCCCAAGCAAACAAAAAATGGGTAACAAAGGTTCTTGGATATGATTATAAAATAACTTACAAAAAGGGGAAAGAGAATGTTGTTTTGAGACGCTTTTTACGACTACCTAAAGCAAGCTGAATTTTTGGCCATTTCACTTTTCGACTAGTGACTTCCTTGAGGATATTAAGATGGAATGGCAAGAAGATTAGGAGACCAAGAAGATCATAAAAAAAATTGGAGGAAGCACCAAGCTCCGTGGCTCATTACAATTGGGACTCAAATGAATTACACTATAAGGGACGATTGTGCTTATGATAAATTCTACTTGCATCTTCACGAAAGCAGATTTTGGACAAAGTTATTCCATACGCGGGGTACTAAATTGAAGAGGAGTATGACATATCACCCACAAATCGACGACCAAACGGAAATTGTAAATAAGTTCTTGGAGACGACCCCAAAGCCACCCACCAAATATGACTACCCAAGGAGAACTTGAGACCCGACCAAGTGTCATTATTGATCGACGGATCGTGACTCGACGACGGCGACCCTTTCCCTCTGGTGCTAATACTGATGGGTGAACCTACCAATGAAGATGCCACTTGGGAGAACTATGACGACTTGAAGATCAAATTCCCAAAATTATTTAATAAATGACCGAGAGGACAAGACCGATTTGAAGAGGGCGGGTTTGTTAGGACTCTAGCTAGAGAGTCCCTGGCGAGAGGGACATTCATGTAAAACCTACCTAAGCGACCCCCTATTAAAGAGGTGAAGAGTAGGCTAGGGTTAGGAGATTGTTTCTTGGAGATGAATTAGGAGTTGTAAAGGAATAGGAGTCTTGATTAGAAGTCCTATTAGGAGTTGGTTAGAAGTATTGAGTCTTGAGTAGGAGTCCTATTAGGAGTTAGGGTTTAGAAACCCTATAAATAGCCATGTATTCCTCCTCTTTTGATAAGCAATAGATGAATCTTTTCTGCAGCCTTTGAGTAGCAACTTGGAGGAAGGAACCCCTATAGAGTTCCAAGGAGGCCGATCCCCTAAAGAGATTAACCCCAAGTTCAGAATCTGCAAGGGTTCTAACACCTGCATAATTCCAAGGAGGCCGATCCCCTAAAGAGATCAACCCCCAGTTTAGAATCTGTAAGGGTTCTAACATAACGCCCCTGTTAAGCGGTGGTACCGCCAGAGCTCGGTCTCCGAGCTTTGTTAGGCGGTGGTACCACCAGAGCTCTGTCTCCGAGCTTTGTTAGGTGGTGGTACCGCCCAATGTCAAGTGTTAGGCGATCGTACCGCCCAGTAATGGCGGTGGTACCGCCAGTACCCCGGAACTCCAGGATGAGATACTTTTTTACTCTATTTTAGAAAGCCATTAGGGCCTATATATACCCCACCCTTTTCAGCATGAAAAGGCACCGAAGTGTGATTATAATCTTGAGTTTTTGGAGTGTAAAAGTGTTGTAAACAAGTGATAGAGTCCTCCTCCCTTTCTAAGTTTTTGAGATCATTCAAGAGAGGTGTGGGACTTGTAAGGGTTATCTCCTAAACCCGACAAAAGGAAAAAGAGCTATAAAAGGTGATTGGTCTTCACCGATTGAAGGAATGCCTTTAGTGGACGTCGATGACCTCAACGGAGGAGGGATCCGAAAGTGGATGTAGGCCACATTGACCGAACCACTCTAAATTCTGGTTTGCATTTCGTTTTGAGCAATTTACTTTAACTGCAAATCATTTCATAGCAAACTACTTCTCCTCCTCATCTTGCTTTCACTACGCTTACGCTCTCTTACGTTTCAAGTTGCTATCTTTCCGAATCGATTTCCATTGAACGTACGAAATCTTTTACGAAATCCAAGAATTTTCCGCTGCATTAATTCACCCCCCGCCCTCCTCTTAGTGATGCTCTTGATCCTAACACATATATCACTATAGCAACACCAAACGGGAATAAAAGTTGTGTGAAAGTCAGCTAAAGTAAGTCAGCTGCAAGTGAGTATGCAAGCCGAGAGGAAGCTGTGTCAATAGATAAATCCAGAAAGCAGTATGGAAGGAGGGCTTAGGGCATTAGCACTCGGCTGATAGGGACTGTGACGCCCCCCTTGCTCGAGATCCCCTTTTCCGAGCCTTCGCTGGACCAATCGACTTTTCTCTCTATCGTTTCGAGTTAGAGCAACCATGAATTCTGAAATGGAGTATTTATAGTTTTAATGATGCACTAGATCCTAACTGTATATTAATTCGAGTGGCATTCTTACCTTTTTCCGCACCCTGCAGCTCAACACCTACAACAAAGGGTCCAGTCTATACTCCCTTTAATAGCAAACTCTTAGTCACATTTGAAAGTTGTACAAGGAAACAATGAGGCATCGACAACCTGACTCGCAATGGTAGCATGGCGATGGCAGTGGGCTTATGCCACAAGGAATCCAGAGGTCGACTAGCATGAGGCAACCAACTGCCCCTCAGTTAAAACAAATTGGCAGCACAAGGCAGGGTGGAATCCTTCATAAGGTCAACACCAGATATTATTGATATTATTGATATTGATCCGCAAGCATATCCTCCACAAATAGTAAAGCAAGCATGGATTGACGATACATGTACAAAAGAAAAGAAAAAAGGATACCGAGAAAGCAATTGCAAAATGATTCAACTTCTAGAGGATTCCAATAAACACAGCCCAAGGTCTATATTATCATAGCATAATCTCCTCTATTCAAAAGTTTGACATAAGCATCCAACCTCACACACCGAAAGAGATCCATGACGTATATTTAGATGAGGAGTTGGCAGAATAGAAGGATTGAATCAAATCCTTCAAGAGATAGTGGGACGAATATGAGATAATACTGATGTGTGATAGTTAGATAGGGCTAACAAAACTGAATATCATCAATTTTTTTGTTTATTGCAATAGACATATGGTTTTTCATAAGTCATTTAATACTTCCGACATGATTTAAGATGCATAATGTGGTATAGGAGATCGGACCACAGCACATTGTCCAAATCAAGGTCTGCAATTTCCAATAATACCACGTGCGGCAAAGACATACCGGTCCATCACCTATCGCAGATACCCGGATCTATCAGATTCTTAAAAACGAAAAAATATATATATATTAATATATAAATATTTTATAACAGGCGACGTCGCGTCGCCTTTTTCGGCGACGTCTACCGAGGCGACGCGACGTCGCCTTATATATATATATATATATATATATATATATATAAACGAGGCGACGTTGCCCCGCGTGGGAGAAGGAAAAGGCGACGTCGCCTTTTATAAAAATATTTTATATATAAATATTTTATATATAAATATTTTTATAAATATATATAAATAAATATCAAGGTTCGTCGTATCGTACCGTAGTGATTTAAAAAGCGCTAGGTGCCAAGGTCCAAAAACGCCCGAGGCGCTAGGCACTCGCCCAGGCGCTCGCCCGAGCGAAGCGAGGCGCTAAAATATAAAAATATATAATATAATTAATAAATATAATTATTTAAAATTTTAAATAAAAATATGCTATTATATTAAGAAAATCTAAGATACAAAATCACTATGTCACATTAACAAAAAGTTTCAAAGTTCAAAACATTAAAATTTTACATCAAAGTCATTCATCATAATCAATATTATCGTCATTTTCACACAAATCATCTTCATCAATTCGTCTTCTTCCTCTTGTTCTTGATTCCTTCCTCTTTCATCAAGATATGTTTCATTTCTATGTCTTCAACAATAATAGAGCCGAAGCTTGAAGCTTTTTGCAGACTCATTTTTCTCTTTGACATCCGTCTTGTATATGTTTGTAATTCTCCAAAGACCCGGCTATTGCCACATCTCCCACGTCAATCTATCATCTTCAAATACAAGCTCGTCTTCAAAGATCTTTGCAAGTTAGCACCCATTTCTCCTACTAACCACTCGTTTCAAATCATCAATAGCTCAGAATGAGATTGAATCAAATCTATTTTTCAAATCGTGACGAAGTCTTCAAAGCTCGATTATACTTTTATGTAAATAAGATCGTGTAATCGTTGATGTTCTAACCGATTTCTTCTCTTGAAGTGAAATCGTATGTCATATAATTTAAAAATATATTAATACATATATCTAAATAAATAAATTAATTAAAATAAAAATATTTAGTAATACTTATACTTTCAAAGACACTCCAGCCATTTCCACAACCCAAGCACTACATGTCAAACTAAGTACTTTGATAAGAAATTTCGTAAGTTCGGGGTGGAATTTCCAAATAGACTCCACCATTCATTCAAGAAAATTTATGTTATTATTAGCAATAACATAGTAACATAATATATATGAAATTAATTATATCAAATTATTAATACCCGAGAGGTAGTTGTCTGGATCGAATCCAAGAATTGGAATTCAAAAAAGACCTTCAAAGATTTTTTATATAAAGATAATTCATGAATAATCTTATCTTGAACCTCAATCTTTGGGAACTAATCTTCAGAACACACCGATATAACCCACCCAAAACTTCTCGCGATCAAATCCAATGATTTAATCTTATAAAAGAATTGTGGTTCAAATAATATCTGCTGCATGTAAGGGACGATTTAAGTTGACAATTCCATCTTTTCGTCAATGATTGTAAAAATTTTTTTCATATTTTTCTTCATTTTCATTAAAAGATCTTTTAATCGTCTCCTTCGCTTCTATCCATAGCCTCATAAATATATCCCATTCGCGAGGGCTTATTTTCATTATCCACCAATAGAAGGACTCGAACAAGAGGGCCCATTACCTTTAATATATAAACTACATGATTCCAAAAGGATGGCATTAAGATGATATATCGACCCCCTCTTGCCTTTTTGCTTCTTTTGCCCATTTACTTGTCACCCATTTCTCGGAGGTAAACATATTTCTCGAGTATGTTTTTTTTGGCGATGACGCTCTGTAATGTCAAGAATGAAGTAGCAAATCGGGTAACACCATGTCTCACTAATTCTTTATTCCCCGTAAATTCTCTCATCATATTCAAAGCCCCAACGTGATTATAAAGAAATCCAACAAAAAAAATTTAGCTTTTAAGGTTTTCTTGATTTCTACGATCTTTCCAATATCTTCCAACATTAAATCAATACAATCTGATGTCTTGCGTGGAGTCCAATACAAGTGTTGTCTTTTTGATTCAAAGCAATTTACACGAGACAAAAGGATAACAAAATGATAAGACTTAAGAGTTTAACACACTTAATGAAGATAAAATAATTAACAAAATCAAAAGATGAATATTACCGGCTAAAACATAGTTGCTTCGTTTCATCGGTTATGATTTGAGCGATATTTTGTTCTCCAATTTCTTCCACGAAGTTGTCAAGTAAATCATATATCTTGTCTCCAGGATTTTACAAAAAGATGAAGCATCTATTGACTTCACAAACATAGTCCCTAAAGAACAATTAACCATAAAATTAATTATACTCCTGCGCCTCCTGTGGGTCCAAAACATTCGACATAATAGAAGCAAAACCATGTGTTGCCCGTGATTCTTTATGACCCTTTAGTAAGTCATTTTGTATAATTCAATTCTTTTTTAAAGAATGGAACTCGCGATCTCATAATAACTTGGAGGTTTTAATCTGCACCATATCTTCCAATACTTCAATCATATCCTTAAAAACTGTCTAAACGAGTTGTATTTAAGGGGAAGACAACTGATAGAAAAAAAGCGAAAGCAATGTCTTTGAATTGTTCTTCCTCTTTATTTCTTTATCACAAGCATCACTTATATTTGTTTGTCTCAATTTTGAGCCTCGCTTGCCCTTGTTGTTTTTCGGGATCCTTGAAGCATATATAGATCCATCGGTCATTTTTCTACCTTTCTTAGTACTCATAACTTCTTTTCCCTTTTTTGTCATTATACTCTTTTTTTTTTCACTTGGGTTAATACTTTCATGAGAATAATCTTCTTCTTCATCCCCAGATGTTCAACATTGTCTTTCGGGTAAATTCCCATAAGATTCATTCTTTTCGTCTTCTTTTCATTCATATAATTCAAAGAACTCTTTTTTACCTCGGTGGACATTTTTTTCATTTCTTTGCATTCTTGAAATTTCCTACTAGATGTTGTTTTGCACGAAAAATACCACCTCTGGTAGTCTTATCGCAGAATATACAAGTCACTGCATTAGGATCTTTCGGATCCTTCAAATAATTATACTTCCATGCAGGATCTTTTTTTGATACCATTGGAGACTCTATTGAGTTGCTCTCTACACTTGTCATTTTTGTTACAATAATTTCAAATAAATAAAAATTAACAACATTAAAATCAAAATAATATATTATTAATCTATTAATTGAAAAAATTAATCATTTCAAAATTCAAATAAACTTAATATTAAGAGTATATCGAGGAGAAAGCGAGAAGCAAAGAAAGAATGTGGTGGTAAGAACAAAGAATATGGCGATGGGACAAGAAGAAAGAAGAATGAAGCGGCAATGGCTGGAAAAGGAAAGGGAGCGGAAGGCAAGGAAATGGAGAGGCCTCGAGGGGAGGCTGAGAAAGGGGAAGGCTGGGGGGAGGGCTCGCAAAGAGAAGGGGTTTCGCGGAGGCTGAAAGCAGGGGAGGGCTCGCTGGAGGGCGTGAAAGGGAGGGAGGGCTCGAGGGAGGGAGCAAATGGAAGGAAGGTTGGGGAGGGCTCGCAGGAGACGCCTTTGGAAAGAACGAGAGGGCTCTCAGGAGGAGGCTGAGCAATGAGAGAGCTTCAGCGGGGGAGGCCTTGGCAATGGAAGGCTTCATGGAGGGCTGAAAGCAAATGACTGGTGGCAGAAAAGGCAATGGAGGCGGCGCATTGAAGTGGACGCAGATCCCGGGATCGGGATCGAGATCGAGAGCCGGCCAGCAAAGTTAGTTAGTGTTAGGTTTTGGGTTAGGGTTGGGGGTTAGGGTTTGGGTTATATCGGTTTAGTTGGTTCGATTGAACCAACTAACAATCGAACAGACCGAACCGGGACCTAAAAATTTCGTTCTGGCCGCTTTAGTTTACCTTCAGCGCCGCGTTTGCCTTCAGGCTTCGGCGGGCGCCAGCGGCGCTTTGTTTAAGCCGCCGCTGGGACATTATTGAGGCGCCGGGCCTCGCCTTCGCCTCAGCGGCGCTGGCGGCGCCGAAGCGCCCTAAAGCGGCCCGGCGCTTTTGAAATCATCATCGTCGTCTGCGTCATTGTTGTTTCGACCGAGCTTTCGGTCTGACAAGATTTGGGTGACGGTACCGGGTGGTACATCCTAGTATATCGAATAATTTTATATATTTTTCATATCATGCTAGATTACAAAGATATACTATTAATAATCAGAATGGCAGATGCAGGGTGGTCCGCATCTGGGATTATATATCGGACGATGCGTCTGCTTGGGTATGGACGGATACATTCGATAGATGGGACCTTGATAAATATATATATATATATATATAGATATAAACGCAGTGACGTCGCCCCGCATGGGAGAAGGAAAAGGCGACGTCGCTGAGGCGATGTGACGTCGCCTTTATAATATTATATATATATATATATATATATATATATATATATATATATATACCGAGCGGTATACCGCTCGGTATACAGTTTCGTATCGTACCGAGCGAACGTCGAAACTCCGGTATGGTACGAAATTGCATACCTTGATCCAGATAGTCACCAACAATGGAGCCAATTTCAAGAAAGTCAGTTTACAATTGATGGAAAAAAGAATAGCATTATTTTGGACTTCATGTGTAGTTCATTACATGGATCTAGTGTTGAAAGGTATTTGTGAGCTACCATCAGTCAGCAAGTGTGTAGCTCGAGAATAGTCGAATACAAAGTTTATATATAATCATCAATGAGTTCACTCTTTAATAAAAAAATATATAAATGGAGAGATACTAAGACTTGGAGTCACTCAATTTGCTATAAATTTCATTATCTTGAAGACAATACAACAAAAGAAGCAGGACCTCAAGACAATAGTCACCTCATAGGAATGGTTTGATTCTAAGTATTTGAGATCGAGTGACGAAAAAAAGATAGAAAAGACTATTCTTTCTTCTAAATTTTGGGATACTATAAAAGAAATCATAACAAGAGTGAAACCACTTTGCGTTGACCTTCATAAGATCGATATGAACAAGTGTCCCTAAATGCCTTATCTTAAACACATGTTAATTACAGCGAGAGGAGGTTAAGAAAGTATTCAAAGATGATTTTAAGACCAAGTAATACTTACAAATCATCGATGGCAGGACTGAAGTTCATATGGACCAAGATATCCATAATGTAGATAAATTGATATTCAGTGTAATTTAATTCATAATTTCTTAATATTTAAAAAATTCTTACTAATAAAATTATGTCTTGCGATGTATTATCTAAATATGTCCATTCAATTTCGGTATAATCTTGGAACACGATCAAATTTATTGTCAGTACTAAGAAATGTTATATATCGACTCTTATAAAAAACTATCGATGTTATTATGGAGGGCCGATTATTTCGGGAAACAATTTGTTCATTCTTTGGCGACGTAGTTGTATCGTGTCATTATAATATGGATCCTGGTGAGAAAAAATTGCACACATGTTAATTATAAACTATATTTGATATTAATTATTTGTTCTGATAATAAAGTCATATCTATATCCCTTTACAATTAGTGGTGGTTACAATTTGGAGGGGATGCTCCAAATTTAAGGAAGGTTGTCGTCCGTGTACTTTTGCAGATGATGACATCTAGTGGTTGGAAATGTAATTGATCAACAATTGTATTGATTCACACAACGGTCCACAACAGACTATCATATAGACGGTTAGAGAAACTAGTATATATCCACTATAACATTCGGCTAAGGTTGCGATGTCCCGAGTTGGACAAGGAGCCAGAGGAAATAGAGATTGATCCCATCGAAGATTCAAAACCGATGTTAAAGTGGGTCGAAGCAAGGGAGAACCAAGAGGATCTTCTACTTGATAAGGCGGGAGATCCTCAACGTCCTTTATGTTTTATTATCGAGACAATATAAGAAGATAAAGCATATCCCTAGTAAGAGGAAGATCCCCTCCGGTCAAAACGTGGCGGAAGGAGTTGGAAAACATCGAGTCAGACTACTCAAGGACCTAGAGACACCCAACCATCACAGTCGTCCGCTCAGCGTGCAAAGTCAAAGGCAAAGGGGAAGGCAATAACATTAGCCGCATAGTTGGAAAGAATCGAGTTGCGTGATGAAACACCTCAATCGCATTCAATAAACCGCTCAGTCCAAAGACATGGTTGCAACGTGGACAGCAATGCCTCACCATTGATGGTGGTGACATTGAGGAGTCGATGGTCCCATCTACATAATTTAAGGGTGGTGCATGGACCAAGCAATATTTTACACATGCCACCTAAGATTCAAATCATGGAACTCAACGAAGTACTGGTCAAATTTTTACACAGAAGGGAAAGACAGTGGATGATTTTAGGCAGATGCGATAGAGCCTACACGATGTAGACACAAAGCAAAGCTCATCGTATTCACAACCATCGTATTATGAAGAATCTTATGACCAACAATAATACGATAATAGTTGGTCATACTTTAAGCAGTAGTATGGTGATCGATCTTATGATTCGAAACAGTAGATCAATAGCGAAAGTAAAAGTTCTTACATTATTCTTCATACTCCGCAACAATATATGCCACAATCATACTTACCCTAAGAGCCGCCTCGGACACGTGTGATCCACAAAAATCAGTCTACGACCATGACCACATTGATACACTAGTGGCATTCAATGTATCAGTATACTTTGTCGTTGGATCAATTTCAAGATTAAGTCCAACAAACATATCAAATTGATATACAGATACATATGATCGAGGACCCTAATCCATCGCCCATAGAGTCACGTCGTTCTTTTTGTTGATAGAACTAAGTATATTCATCGACTGATTACTTAATTCATTTGAACCTTAAAGTTTAAGTTGTTAAAAAAAAATCTAACAATTCAAATCGTTTCTTTGTAGATAATTCAATATTAACGGAAGGATGATTTGGAACGTACAACAAAGCTACTCCTCAAAGTCCAAAAAAGATATGCATCACTATTCTTTTCTAATTTTAGATTATTTTGCTAAAAGTATACTAAATTTATATTTATTTTCAACTTTAAAACCCTAATCTAACTTTTTTTTATTTTTGGAGCTATTTTTGATTTTTTTTCGTACAGTTGGTACATCCCGACGTACCAACATATAGTACATCGATACGCGTTGGTACATACTGTACCGACAACCAATCAGTACACCGGCATGGATCAATAAGACAAACCTCGCATCTTATAAGACTAGTTAGCCTTTTCTTGGAAACTTTCATCCTAGAAGACTTTGTGAGGTTATACCTCAAGTATTCAGTGTTACCCATCTTAAAAAGAAAAAGATATTATTACAACAAGAAATTTAGGTACAAAGGTTTAAAATCCAACTTCATCAATCTAAATAGCTTTTTCTTAGAAAATTTTCATCAACGAAGAACAAATATGAACTTCTATGAAGTCCCATATGAAAGAAACTAACCAAATATTACTCATCAAATCTCTGGACTTCTATGAAGTTCTATAAGCCCCATATGAACTTCTATGAAGTTCCAAATGGTAGCCCACATTGCTGCATGGATAAAATCGTGGATGTTGGCACTTAGGCTATGGTATGCAATATAAGTAGACTACAGTAGCAGCCTGACAATATAATAGCCAGTCTCAGCCACATGGAGTTTACCATGCTCAATCAGGTCAAAAGTGGATCGACAATTTTGATGCCATATAAGTAGACTACAGTAGCAGCCTGACAATATAATAGCCAGTCTCAGCCACATGGAGTTTACCATGCTCAATCAGGTCAAAAGTGGATCGACAATTTTGATACCATTAGAAACTTGATCAGTCAGGAATTAGACTGCTTGATTAAATTAATGCCTTCACCCTCAAAGCTTGACATTCTAGACTATATTAGCAATATGACATCAAAAGGCAAATCACAGGCATTCATTTTCTCAACCATTGTAACTGATCCTCTTTTCAGCTGTTGCTACCCTTTGCCAATGTTCAAGAATAGTTTCTTCCATTTTCCCTCAGCTGCTGATTGCTTGCCTACTCTTCAGCTGCACCTTTACAGTCAAATGTCTCTGTCCTAGTACAACTCCTTTCCCTCTTCTAAGTTCTATCTGGTCCATTTAGTACAACTCATTTGCTGCCACTTCATTGTAGGGTTTTACATTTCACCAGGACAACACACGGCAACCAGTTGACACATACTGGTTTCCCTATACCAAACACAGATTGTTACCATGATGTGTACCATCTGCAGAGGACTGACACACGATAAGTTGATTCTCATTCAATACAATTTTTTATCATGACTTTTTAGAATGTGCTGTAAATTATCAACATTCAGGTCCAGAAAATATAAGGCAATTTATGTTGTCTCACAAAACTTCCCTTCCAATTCAGAGGTACTAGTTAGCTATATCTTTCTGGTAACTGCTCCTAATTCTCAGTAATATCTTCTAGAATACCTCCCACCTATTGAATAGGTGTGAAATACCAATTCTATAGAACATGGTAAAATCTCCATTCTAGAACAGGATCATATGGGTTTAGGAAAAGGGATTGGGATCGGTCATATCAGATTGACAGGATAAGACCCAGCTAAAAAAAGGTTTTATATTAAAAATTAAAAACAAATACAAATTAAAGAAGAAAATTGCATATAATTTTAAATAAATATTTAAAATTTATTTTTATAACCATTTTCCTTGTCTATCATATGAATATGCTTGATTATCAAAATAAATAGACATTGATCAGGAGATCCAGCAAATCTTTGTCCACTTTTGCCATCTTTCGGTTAGGGAGTGGTCAATAAAATTTTTGAATTTTGAGGGAACAGATAAATACTCAACAGCTATCAACATATATCTTTAGATTGCAAATAATCTCTTAGAAAATTAAAAGAACCTGGATTGTACGAGTTAAAGTGTCCAAGTCGTCATGACAGCTAACTAAATAAAGAAAAAGAATCCATATTCCTTGTCTATCAATACAAATTCGCATACTGTCAGCATAATTACTTCTATGGATTTGAATGCCAAAGGTCAGCATGGCAAATGATCTCTTACAACATTGGACCATTTGATGTTATCTACATTGTAAAAATGACATCAAGCAGTTGCATCTTGATGCTGTTCCTACAAAATGACATCAAGCATCTTTTTGAAAATCCAGGTTCAACATGATATAGTTAGAAACAAATCGGACTCATCTTTTACCAAATTAATGTATCAATTTAAATCATTAGAACTATGTCTAGATGTCTACAAAATAATACTATGCAATATACTGTTGCATAGGAAATTATTACCTGTGCGACAAGCGCGACTAGCCGTGGATTGCTTGATTTTCCATAGAAAGCAAACGCAAACCTGAAAACAGAGTGGGATCTTACCAAATGCTAGATTCATATCCAATTGTTGTATAATGTGCAAGAGGCAAGCTACTTATTGACTAAAATTAAGCATATCAATGACAAAATAGGACTCAAAATTAATGTCATCACAAATATCTCTATTCATTCTTTTTTGGCAACAGAAGTGAAAAGGATTGCATGCAGAGTGCTAGGCAGTACAAAGAAAAAACTATGCTGGTACAGCATGGGGCATTGTGGCCAACAAAATCCTCATTTTGAACCATGTCGACCATCAATACCATGTCAAGCCATTACAACACAGGTGCATGTTGCAAAATTAAAAAAAAATTATTTGAAAATTTGGTAAATAGCACAAAAATCTCAAACTAAAATAAGGACATTTAAGATCCACTTTTGGTATTGCAGTAGTAGTGCAAGTTCTCAACAGTATCAATACTCATGCCTCTTTGATTCTATACATCTTAGCACCAAATTTTCTCAACATCTCAAAGTTCCACCAATTTAATTCCACTAGGCTCTAACAAAGACCACAAATACAGTGCTCCACACCCCAAAGTAAATTAAGCAAAAAGGTAAGGATCAAAGATGATTTCAAACAAAAGAGTATTGTTGAAAAATGTGGATCTAAAACTCAAGGATCGTAATTTCGTACCGTACCAAAGTTTCGAGCGTAGCTCGGTATGAGACGGTACAGAGTACCGAGCGGAACACCATGGTGTGTCGCTCGGTATATATATATATATATATATATATATATATATATATATATATATATATATATATAAGTTAAAAAAAAAGGCGACGTTGCCTCCTTTTTCTGCCCGCATGGGGGAGAAGAAACCAAGGTTTCCTTCTCCCCGCGCAAAAAAGGGCGACGTGGCGACGTCACCGCCTCGTCGTCTCATTTCTTCTACCTGCATGGGGAGAAGAAACATTGCCTTGACAATGCTCCGTTTCTTCTCCCTGTGATATGGCCGAGGCCTCATTGACTTAGACGAGGAGGCGACATCTCATCTGCAGCGTCTGACGAGGGAGGGCGACAACAAATCGGTATCGTCGAGGGAGAGCGACGTCGAATCTCTAAGTTCTCCCTTTTCTTCTCCCTCTTCTTTCTTCTCCCTCGGCTAATACCACCCGATAGCGGGCGGCGATGGTTGAAATCGACCGTCACCGATTGATTTAGGGTGGTAACGGGGCGAAAGCAGCCCCAATCGACGGTACCGCCAGGTAGCGGGCGATCCCCGTACTAATCTGCTGGTGGACCAGTACGTACCACCCGGTACAGGCAGTATTATTCGAAATTAAAATCCTTGCTAAAACCTACACTTATCGCACAGAAGAATCACGACAGACCCTGCTTAGAGGTAGCTACAAGATGGTATTTAGCTCCTCCCACAGCTACATTCATTATTATTTAAGGGCAATAATAATCTGATTAACCACTTGTATGCTGGTCTTGTTAAAATTTCCTATCCCTTTATATCATCGTTTTTATATTGGTTGGCTATATTTTGACAATGCACCATGCATCACCTTTGTACTCCTGCAAACTAAACTAAATGAGTTTGGCTTCAATGAGCTGATGTATAGACAAATCGCAGGCTCTCAAGTAAAAAACTAGCAACTATCCTCTCAGATTACTAAATGTATTCACATGCAGTTATATTTTTCCCCCTAAAATCAACCAATTTGTCTCAAAGAACAGCATCATATTAAGATGTGGCATTGAAAAAAAAACTTCCCATACACCATTTCTTTGAAAATTCTGAGACTTTTTTCTATTCCCTCAAACTCCAGGTTGAGATCAAAGTTTAAATAGGAATCAAGATCAAGATCAGCTAAGTCGTCCAAAATAAATGATTTTAAAGCCGAGCATTTATTTGTCTTAGTTACCATTTTAAATATCTGTTGATTTTTTATTTCTTAGAGATCTGTTAAGCTATAGAAGGGTGTGGTTTGCCTCCTATTAAATATCTGTTGAAAAAGGAAAGATGACAAAAGCTCTTATTCCAACAAACCCAGAAAAGAAAGAGGAAAAATGGGCAAAATTTTGACTGCTTCATGTAGACCTCCTCAAAGTCACCATGGTTGAAGGTGTTTTGTACATCTAGTTGATGTAAATGCCAGCCATGAGAGACAACATACCATTTTGAATGCAGACTAGGGGAGGAGGGAGAGTTTTGTTAAAAGGGTCTTCTTCTGTCTATTGCTCTTTTAACAAACATCCTTGATGCACATATCCCGTGGCCCTTCAAAGAGAAGGTTGGGTTGAACCATTGAATGCTTTCATTTTACAGGGCAAATAAACTGAAGGACTTTGATCTAGCCACTAAATTGTGCCCTCATTGGCATTGGATGGCTTGGACAAAAAATTTGTTAGCAATTAACAATTCAGATGAGAATCTTCTTATAATATAGTCGATACTTTGGATGTGAGCTGATAAAAGTTATGAGATTCTGCTCATTTAATTGGAATAACTTTTCTTATAATTATTACACTTTCATATTTGATGGTATTAACTAAATGACTCCAAAAGGACTTCAACATATTAATATACCAGAAGATTGGCAGGTAAAAGAAACAAACAGGAAGATTCAATACAATAAATGTGGAAATGCAGCAAACCATTAGCACCTGTTATAAACTTCATTAATAATATAGAACAAAAGAAAAAAAAATCATGAATGTCAAAAGTAACATATCTATGTAAAATATTTCATCAACATGATAAATAAGATTTCTAGCACCATAAAGACTACAATCTATGCACTTAGCGCCAGAAAATAAAGGTAAGCAATTCATGAAATCAAGAGAAATGTAAAAGTTCATGATTATGATACAACAATAACAATTTTGATTCCTTCATCCAAGAATCAAAAACTTTAACTATAATCTACTAACCGCTTAAGGCGTAGCATTGATCGATATAAAGCAATAAAAATGCAAGTGCTTCCAATGACCTCCTGCATTAGATACAACAATGGTTTATTGTAAACTATGTACAAGCTCATAAAATAGTGTGCATCAGACTGGAATTTATGAGATTTTCTTTCTTGATAGTTGATACAAAAAAATAAGGAGCTAACATTTTACGTACAAGTATCAGACAATCATTTAAATTATATACAATCACTTGTTCCTCTAAACTTCCACCATGGACACAAGTGGTCTCAAGCTGCAAACTTATACCTAAGAAGCCCCATTAAGGATATGCAGCTCCAGATGACTGCATATAATATAAGGAAGGCACCAGATGTGGAAAAAGACAAACCACAATATCTGGTCCATTTATGGTGGTGCAAGTGAACATTTAATCTAAGCCTTGATATGAAAAAGATGTTTAGTCTCACCTCATCAGTTGGAAATATAAATGACGATGGCCTCAAATTATGATAATCTTTTAAACAATCCAAAGGCTTGAATCCCAGAAGACGAAGGTGGCTATTTGAAACCTTCTTTACTTCAAGTATCTGATCCTTAGAAAATTGAACCATCTGACTGCAAAAATATCACATTAGAAGGTAATGGCCCATAAAAAGGAATTGACAAACAATATAAACCCACAGATGCACTAGAAAGAACTCATAAGTAAAACTAGAAGACATATATGGTATATCACAAGCAATTAACATCAACAAAAATTCATAAGCATCAAGCAATTACCCATTCATATTCTTTATCGGACTAGGAGGATATGAACACAGCTAATATTCCTGTTCTTTTAGTATCCTCATGCTAACCCATCCAAATGGACAAACTGTCACATCAGTTTCCAAACATCATCCAACAAAGGTAGTTGTAAAGGTTCATCATACCGGTCCATACCGGTGTACCGACCATGTGTCGATACAATGCATACTGAGGCGTACCAACATACCATATGTCGATATACTAGGTCATACCAATGGCATGCCAAAAATAACCAAAAAATGACTCCAAAAATATCTAAAAATAAAGAAAAGTTAGATTAGGGTTCCAAAGTTGAAAATAAATATAAATTTAGTATAATTTTAGCAAAAATAATCTAAATTAGGAAAGAATAGTGAAACATATCTTTTTCAAACTTTAATGAGAGGCTTTGTGGTATGTTCTAGACCGTCCTTCCATTAATATTGAATTATCTACAAAGAAATAATTTGAATTATAGAATTTTTTTTAACAACCTAAACTTTAAGGTTCAAATGAATCAAGTACTCAAGCGATGGATATACTTGGTTCTACCACAAAAAAAAACAATGGGACTCCACGGGTGGTAGATCGGGGTCCTTGATCCTATGTATCTGTATATCAATTTGATATTTTTGTTAGACCCAATGCTAAAATTGATCCCATGACATAATATACTAATACATTGCAGTGATTTAAAAAAGCGCTCGAACGCTCGCCTAGGCGCTCGAGCGAGGCGAGGCCCGAACACCTCGCTTCACTTCCAGGTGGCGCGGTTCAAAGAGGCGCCGCCTGAGCGCTCGCCCGAGCCCAGGCGCTGGGTGCTTCGGGCGAGCGCCTAGGTTAAACCAGGCTACCGAACCAGCGTTTTAGGTCTGGTTCGGTCTCCGATGCTTTATTTGGTTCAATTGAACCAACTAAAGCACCGATATCAGCTGTCGTTGCCCAACCCTAACCCTGCTCGTTGCCGCTGCCACTCCCGCCGCTCGCCGCTGTCATTGCTCGCTACCGCTCCCGCTGCTACCCGCTCCTACTCCCGCTCCCACTGCTCGCCGCTGCTTGTTGTCGCTGCAGCTGTCACTGCTCGCTGCTGCTGCCGCTATCGCTGCTTGCCGCTCCCACTGCCGCTACCGCTTCCTCTTTTCTTAGTTAGCACCCCCTTACACTCCTCTTCCTTCTTCTCCTTCTGTATATAGTTAACAGTATACTAATAATAATATTTATATTTATTAGATTAATTTAACATAATGATTTTGTATCTTAAATTTTCTTAATTTAATAGCATATTTTTATTTAAAATTTTAAATAATTATATTTATTAATTATATTATATATTTTTATATTTTAGCACCTCGATTCGCTCGGGCGAGCGCCTAGCGCCTCGGGCGTTTCTGGACCTTAGTGCCTTTTGGCGCCTAGCGCTTTTTAAATCACTGATACATTGTATGTCATTAGTGCATCAATATGACGATAGTCGTAGTTTGATCATCGTGGATCACACGTGTCTGAGGCGAATCCTGAGGCAAATACGATTATGGCATGTATTGGTGTGAAGCATGAAAAATAATGTCGGAACTTCTACTTTTGCCACTGATTTGCAACTCTGTATCATAAGATCAATCACTGTACTACTACTCGAAAAAGTATGGCCAACTATCACCATATTGTTGTTAGCCGTAAGATTCTCCATAATATGATGAGCTTCGCTCTGTATCTATATCATGTAGACTCTGTCGCATCTGCTCAAAATCAGCCATTGAGTTCCCCTTTTGTGTATAAACTTAACCAGTACCTCATTGAGTTCCATAATTCGAATCTTAGGTGGCATGTGTAAAATACTACTCAGTCCATGCATCATGGGACCATCGACTTCTCGATGTTACCGCCATCATCGGTCGAGGCATTATTGTCCATGTTGCTACCATGTCTCTAGACTGAGAGGATTGTTGAATATGATTGAGATGGTGTTTCATCGCCCGACTTGATTTTTTCCAATGATGCAACTAACGCTCCTGCCTTTGCCTTTGCACATTAGGCGAACGATTATAACGGTTGAGTGTCTCTAGTTACTCGAGTAGTCTAACTCGATGTTGTCCAGCTCCTTTCGCCACCTTCTGACCGAGGGGAATCTTCCTCTTATTGGGGATGTGCTTCATCTACTTCTATTGCCTTAGTGATAAAACGCGAAGGACATTGAGGATCTCCCACATAATCAAGTAGAGGATCCTCTTGGTTCTCCACTGCTTCGACCCACTCTAACATTGACTCTAAATCTTCATTGTAGAATTGGAGATCGATAGGATCAATCTCTATTTCCTCTAGCTCCTTGTCCAAATCGGCACACCACAACCTTAGCTGCATGTTATAAAAAGCATATACTAGTTTATCCAACCACGATAGTCAGTTACGGACCTTTATGTAAATCAATACGAATGTTGACCAATTACATTCGCAACAACTAGATGTCGTCAGCAAAAGTATACGGACAACAACCTCCCTTAAATTTGTAACTATCACTCGATTGCAAAAAGATATAAATAAGACTTTATTAGCATAATAAATAATTGATATCAAATATAGTCTATAATTAACATGTGCGTAACTTTATTTCACTGGGATCCATATTATAACGGCACGATACAACTACAAAGTCAAAGAATGAATCAATTGTTTCCCGGAATAATTGGCCTCCATAATAGCATCGGTTGCATCGGTAGTGTTTGACCAGAGTCGATATATCACATTTCTTAATGCTAACAATAAATCTAATCGTGTTCCAAGACTACACCAAAATTGAATGACTGGATTTAGATCTTATGGTGCAAGACAAATAATTTTGTTAGTAAGAATTTTTTAATATTAACAAATTATGAATTAAATTACACTGAATATGAATTTACCTACATTATGAATATCTTAATCCATATAAACTTCAGTCCTACGATCATTGATATGTAAGTATGGCCAGGCCATAAATCAATCTTTGCATGGTTTCTTGAGCTCCTCTCTTGTTGTCATTAGCATGTCTACAATAAGACATTTGAGGACGCTTATCCATATCGAGTTTACGGAGAAAATCTAAAAGACCATTCCTATTATGATTTCTTTCATGGTATCCCAAAATCTAAAAGAAAGAATAGTCTTTTTCATTTTTTTTCCATCGCTCAATCTCAAATCCATAGAATCAGACCATTCCTATATGGTGACCATTGCCTTGAGACCCTACCTCTTTTGTTTTATTGACTTTAAGATAATGAAATTTGTAGTAAAACGAGTGACTCCATGTATGAGTATCTTACTATTTATATACGTCCGCATTAAAAATTAGACCCAATGATGACTATATATAAGCTTTATGATCGATTGTGCTCAAGCTACAAACTTGTTGGCTGATGGTAGCTCACTAATATCCTTCAACATTAGATCCATGCAATAAATTACATAAGGAGTCCAAAACATTTTTTTCTTTTTTCCATTGGTGATTATCTGGATAATGTACTATGATCCGATCTCCTTTACTATGGTGTCCATTTCAATATAGTTTGTATCTTGAATATTGTCAAAAGCATTAACTAACTTGTGAAAAACCACCCATCTATTGCAATAAATAAGAAAATTGATTATACTCATTTTTGTCAACCCTATCCAACTACCACACAATAATGTCACCCCATATTCATCGCATTGCCTCTTGAAAGATTTGATCTAATCCTTTAGTTCTGCCACCTCCCTATCTAAATATACGTCATGGATCTCCTTAGGTATCGGAGGTTGAATCCCCGTGCTAGACTACTGAATAAAGGAGATTATGTTATAATAATATAGACTTTGGGTTGTGTTTGTTGGAATCCCGTGGAAGTTGAATCATTTTACGATTGCCTTCCCAATATCCCATTTATTTTCTTTTGTATATACATCATCAATCCATGTCTACTTCGCTATTTGTGCAGCATAGGCTTGCGGATCAATATCAATAATATCTAGTGTTGACTACCTGCAAAGTCCTCTCATAAATCTATGAATTCCAACATACCTCATGCTACCAATTTGGCTTAACTAAGGAGGGGCAGTTGGTTATCTCATGCTAGTCGACCTCCGGATTCCTTGTGGCACAAGCCCACTACCATCGCTATATTCTCATTGAGTTAGGTCGTCGATGTCTCATTGCATCCTCATACATGTATTAATGCCCTAGTGATGCACAAATACCAGCTCTGAGATCTGGGTCGATTTCATCATCGTAACCCTCATATTCGTCATAAACCAGCTCCTGCATAGCCCTATAGTATTCTTCCTTAGCTCTTGCTTTCTTTTTCATTTTATCTTCCCTTGTTTGTTGTAACTTGTCTTGAAAGGATTTATGCACCTTCGTCAGAACCTTTGGCCATTTTGCAACATCGAGACACACGCCGGCCATTTTGCAACATTGAATTGACTCAAATATTGATCAAATTTTAATTAAATCATCATTAAAATCACTAATTATAGTATTAAAAATCTTAATTAAAGCTTGATTGCACCTATTATGCCATTATAAATATATAAATCACCTTAATATACATGAAATACAAAGATTTAACCCATTAAGTATCTAATTTCGAAAAAATCAACATTAAACACACTAATCATAATATTAAAGACCTTAATTACTCCTTAATTAACATTATTCTACCATCAAAAACATATCAACCAACATATTAGGCATTAAGTCATTAACGACATAGAATAGGCTTAATCATCACATAAATCAATAAAAATCTAGAAAGAGAAAACATACCTCTTGATTAAAGTGTTCTTCCTCTTAATCCTCTCAAATTAGCCTTCCAATTTCAATCCACAAATCATAACTTTGTTGAATTTAGGAGAGTGAAAATATGAGAATGAGAGAGAGAAGTGAGTGAGAAAGAGTTTGAGAGAGTGAAACAAATTAAAAGAGGTGAGAGGAAAGGATTTAAAAACCTTTTCTAATGGTTTAAATGATTAGTTTAATCGTTTGAAAAAGGACAATCTTAGCCCTTGATCAGTAACGATCGAAATCCGACTGTTACCGATACATACCGATCGGTAACAATCGGATTTCGATAGTTGTCGATCGGTACAGACCCTACATCAGGCGATACAGAGTCATGTAACGATACCACCCAGCAAGGTTCGCCATACCATACTGTACCGACGTTTCGACTCGAGCTCGGTACAGTGTACCGAGCGGTACACCTGATTTCACCGATTTAACCCTCCGAAAATACCTGAAAATTAAAAAAAAAATTAGGATAGGGTTTTTAAGTTACGAATAAATATAATAATAGTATAAGTTTAGCAAAATCAATATAAATTAGGTAAGAATAGTATCACATATCTTTTTCAGGCTTTAAGGTAGTCTTGTTCGAGGTTCATATTTCAGCCCATTATAGATTGAAATATCTACAGAAAAATCAGTTAAATTATTAGACTATTTTGTTACAATATAAACTCTAAAATTCAAATGAATTAAATAATCACATATCTAGATATATCTGATTGTTGATTCTACCACCAAAACGAACGACGGGCCTCCACGGGTGGTGGATCGGGGTCCTCAATCCGATACATATCAATATGATACATTTGTTGGACTCAATCATGAAATTGATCCTATGACATAATGTATTGATACACCGTATGCCATTGATGCATCAATGTGGTGTTGATCGTAGATTGATCGTCATGAATCATATTTGTCTGAGGCAGCTCTTGAGGCATATATTGGTGCTGTCCTGTATCATGTTGTTGCTCAGAGAAGGATGACCAACTATCACCATACTGTTGTTGCTCGTATGATTCTCCATAATACGATGGCTGTGAATACGATGAGCCTCTTTCTGTGTCTATATCATGTATGCTCTGTAGTATTTGTTCATATTCATCCACCGTCTTCCCCTTCCCCTTCCCCTTCCGCACATAAACTTAACCAGTACTTTGTCGAGTTCCATGATCTGAATCTTGAATGGCATGTGTAAAATATTGCTCCTCAGTCCATTCACCACCCTCAAGTTGTGTAGACGAGACTAACGACTGCCCGGCATTACCACCATCATATGTCGAGGCATTGCTGTCCGTGTTGCTGTCATGTCTCTGGACCGAGCGAGAAAGAGAATATGATTGTGAAGGTGTCTCGTCGCCTTACTCGATTCTTTCCAACGATGCAACTGATGCTACTGCCTTCCCCTTCCTCTTAATCTTCCCAAATTAACCTTGATTAAATTCACAAATCGTTGTTTTATAGAGTTTAGGAGAGGAAAAAAAAAAGTTTGAGAGAGAGTTTAAAAGAGTATAATGAAATAGAGGAGAGAAGAATGGTTTAAATAGGAGGAGAAAGGGCTCCAACGATCAAATTGACCGTTGGAGCACTGTAGCACTGCTATAGTGCGGTAACTGTCGAAATCGACCGTTACCGAATGGTACCGGGCGATAACGGTCGGTACCAAGTGGTGTCGGGCGGTAACGGTCGAAATTTCGATCGTTACTGCCCGATATTACCCCGTATCGTCCGATACGGGGTTTTTTTGGGCGTACCGCCCGATAGCAAGCGGTCTGCGTACCGGTAGCCTGTCGGACCGGTACTTACCGCCCGTACCGGACGGTACGATTCGGTATAACAGACCTTGCCACCCAGTATAGGGCAATCCGTGTACCGATCCCCTATCGAACCGGTACGTACCACCTATACCGAGCAATACGTTTCAGCACAACAAACCCCTATTGTACGATAAGAAAGATTTTCTCTAACAAAAGGATAAAATTTTAAAATTAGCAAAAATGCAGACATTGAGCACCACTACTAAGCTTGATAGCATCACAACAATTCTAATTTCCTGTATCTTTCTTTTGATGATATTGTCTAACCCTCATAATTAATACAATATTCAAGCAAGCAATCCCAATTGTAGCTCATTTTGCTCGTACCTATGAAATGAGCCACGATTCCCTAGTTTTGCCCTTTTAGGGTGAACTCCAAAAAGTGCCTCACCTTTGGCTCTTTATTAGATCTTGACTCTCAACTCTTCTCAAATCTTCAACCAATGTGTGATTAGATGTGACATTATTAGGTGTCATCACATACAAGCACAAATATGATAGGTTGTTTTTAAACAACCTCCAAGCCCACCCTATTATCTTTTAAAATTATCTAAATAATATAGATAACATGCATAATGAACATCATTCACATACTCTGCATGGATCAATGTTCACATCTATTCCACCAAAATTGTGTTGGCTTTCAACTACTCAAACCTAACTTCTTTTTCCCCCACAATTAAAATTTCAATCTTCATATAATATTTAATAAAAAAATAGTATGCATTGTTTAAATACTAAAGATTTTTCAATTTTGCAGCTAGTTTCATTAATAAGGTCCATGCCCAGCTTTTGCACCAGCAGGAAGTAAAAATTCAACGTAATGATTGCACCAATGAAAGAAGACTTATAACCAAGAAAAGCTGGAGGACCTTACCCGAATATCAAGTGTTTAAGTGTGTCAAAATGATTTAAATAAGAGTTGATGGCTTGTGTGTTCATATAATTAGGTCAGTGTGCATGCATGGAAAGAAAAAAGTGTGATCTTATTAAACTTGAAGGGAAGAAAAGGAATGATACTAACTTTTTGTAAGGGTGAAAAAGTTTCGATGGTTCCTGAATTAAAGCACCAGTGTCTGCACAGATAAAGGACCTTTCTGTCTGCAAAAAATGTGACATAGTAAAGAAAAGTTCAAGACCAAAAACATGCTGAATATGATTCAAGTAATAACATGAAAAATTTATCCCTTCTGAAGACTGAATTTCAAGTACACACCAACTACTAAAAAAATTGAACATTGCAAAATTACTTATTGTATCAATATGCAAGAAGATATATCTGTATGAACTTGGTAATATTTTAGACTGTTTATTAACTTAACTAGGTGTAGTAAATAACTTGAGTGCAATAAGGAAAAATAAAATTACTAAAAGAGTATACTATGCTTCATACCAAAATAAAAGCAATTTCACAGTTTAAAAAGAAAATTATTACCCAGAAACAACAAAGGAACACACAGAAGCAGGCATATTAAACTATGAATAAGCAATTTCCATATTTATGGTTGTATGTTTGATTTCAACTTATGCCAAATATTATCAAGATCTTGCAATTAAATAATATGGATTATCTTGGCCCTCAAGATAAATTTTGAATATTTTAATAAGATTTGATGGACAAAGCCAATTTGTTTAACAACTAGGAGTATTTCATGGACAAAGATAAAATTTGTTTAAAAAGATTTGACTTGATTGCATTAAAAAATTGTGATATTGAATATTGACTTATTAAAAAATCCAATTTAGTTATTTACACCTTAAGGATAGAGAAATAATAAAAAATAATTATTTGATTATTGAACAAGTTGGAGTGGGTCCGAAAGGACTTGTTTCTTCTCTATTTATGTTGGATGTGATGCTTTCTTATCATTCATTAACAAATTTTCAGCCAATTCATGTTTTATAACATTTTCCAAATTTCCAAATTGTATAAGCTTTAAATGACACCATAAAATAATAATTCCTAGAATTCATAATTCAGTGCTAATCCAAACCAACCTCTTGCCCTCTATGATTTACTCAGTTACAAACAAAAGATATATTAGCCACTGAATGGATATACTAAGTGCAATCAGATAAAACTAAATATAGTCAGAGCTCATAATATCTCGAAAGAAAGAATTGTCTTTTGTGTCATAGTTGTAACTAGTCAGATAACAACAAATAAAAGCAACAGAATGATAGGTTGGCTACATAGAATCTTTTCATCATTGAGCTCTACTGAGACTCTGAGAGTAACATCAGTAACCATATCAATCTATCAAATCTTAGATTTTTCATCTACCTCTCCTAGCATCAGCAATCTAAATTAAATCCCTCGCACACTAAATATATTAAGGGGTCATTTTAGGCATGTTCAAACCATTTTAAATACATTTTATATATTTTATCTTTAATTGATACAAAGTAAGAACTCTACGACTTGACCCATTATGAATTTAAAAAGTATAAACTTAAAGCTAATCATACATGAAATCTGGCCTAATCCAACAACGTCAACATTCATACCTTTTAATAAATTAATATTAACTACAAGAAACCCCATGATTTGACAAAATCAACCATATATATGAGAAGAAACTCCAGTAACTTGTTTCGAAGTTAATAAAAAGTTAAAAACCATAAGCAACTGTTTATGTTCTCTACACAGTTTTTTTCAATTAATTGATTCAGTAAATAATAACTTATATACTCAATCTTCTCAACACAAAAACCAAAATGATTTGTTAAAAATACTCATTTTGTACCTTACTCATAGTTCAGTAACTCTCTCCTAAAGGAAGCAAATCAATGATTTTCTAAACAAAGCAAGATTAAAAAAAGATATCCAAGATAATTAATTTTGGATACTATAATACTACAGAATTTAATGTGGCATGTATGGTTGTATTCTGGCACTATTTTCTATCTCAGAAAAAACAAATTTCACCAGAAATTCTACAAACACACAGAAACAACCTATCTACCTTAAGATAGTATATTACCCTCAATAGAATAGCCCTTAAAAATTACAAGTTGTTTGATTCCTTAGCTACATTCTAAGAAGCATGGACACAGGCATGACACAATACGGATACAACGACATGTCACTTTTAAAAAAATTGGGATACGGACATGGCGTGGGCACATGTGTGTGTGTATATTATTTATTTATTTATTTATAATATTAAATTAAAAAGATAAATTTTATAATATTTATAATTAAATTTATTGAGTATTAAGTTATAACATCAAGTAAATATATGTAACCTATCAATTTTTTAACCTATACCTACTATAAGGGCGAAAGAGTCTAATGTAGGTAAAACTCATAATTCTAAAAATGAGGGGGGAAAAAAGCTTTAATCATCACTTTAACCTATTAAGTTTTTAATCTATTAAGTTTTTCTCATCACATATTAGAATAATGGGTGAACTGTTGCGAAGTGAAAAGCTTTAATCTTGCAACGCAGCAGGCTTCGCCGATGATAGTCAATGGTTCGTTGAGGGTGGTATGTGTCCTCTCCATCGATGCCACTAGCATCAACCTCGCTGGCATCGCTTTTTCCCACTCGAGGCATCCCTCGACAAACAGGCTAGCAAACCCAATGCCTGAATGGCTGATTTCTACGACCTCACAACCGGGTCAGGCACTAAAGGAGTCATCTCCGCCCTCTTTATACGGGGCCATGACAGTCAGCCCTTGTTCTCTGTCACTGAAGCCCCTACACCTACTCGCTAAGCACGATCGTCACCTCACCACTTCGACTACCCAACGGAAGGGAATCTTGGTGGGGCGTCCTCTAATGGTCAGGGGACTGCTCCAACGGGTGTTCACCTATTCGAGGACACGATGCTATGGGACGCCCTAAAGTGTGCTCATCCCTTGCTACAACCTGGCGACGAGGGCACCCTTCTTGTTGTCACAGATAGATGTCGTCGAGGAACGCCGAGGACACGACCGCGCAAGGCAAGCAATGATACCTCTGCACCTAGAGATGTTGACAACGATATTGCAGTTGTCACCGAGGCAGGCGCCCAAGCGGATGGAGTCATTGTCGGTTGACAAAGGGAAGCCAGCGGAGATGGTGGTGATGGTGGTGACGGCGGGTGTGGTGGAGGAGTTGGGGAGGGGAGTGAAGCTATGGCAGCGATAGTTGGTGATGCTAAGGAGGAGGAGGAGGATGTCGTCCATGCAACTCAGCACCACATGAGAACCACGGAGCGGTGAGGAAGGGTGCGAGTACAACACGAATACGTCGCAGCCAAAATAAATAATTAAATTAATAAAATAGACATGTGTCCGGTTTGGTGTGTCAGTGCTTCATAGGCTACATTATACTGCAGATCCTCATGTTCAGAATTGTGATTGGTAAACATGTATAGTTGATGACAGTTGGATGATATTCAGAGCCCAAGAAAGGCAAGTAACAGAAATAAAAGTTAGCATTTGAAAGATACCTGTAATGGAAGATTAGTGACAGAATCAAGCCACATAGTTGCCCCTGAGAAGAGAAACCAACAAACATCTTCAGTGACTAGAAGCAGAATAGAACCATGGATAACTATCAGTTTATTTGTACAATACTATCTTCAAGAGTATTTTACTTAATGGATGAGGGCATACCTGGTAAGGTTGGACGGATTAAAGCATAAGTATTTACTTGAATAGAGATACCATTTGCTATTGAAAATGTAAGTGTTCTTACTTTTCGCTTCTTGAAAATTCTTTTTCTCAACTGATCTTTCATATCCTCAAGTCTGCAATATACAGCCACCAGATTCAATTGTAATTATTGCCAGGAAATCTAACATTTGATGCCTTATACAGCATTTCATAGCTATATACAGAATTTCACCAGATGCAATATACAGCCACCAGATTCAACAAAATCTTTCATTCAAGAAATCAGACAGCATTTCATAGCTTTAAATTCAAGGAAGAGAATTCAACAAAATTTGCTACTGTGTAATAGCTAGAATTCATGCAAATAAACATAACAACACCTGAATAAGTAATGTTGCAAAACTGAAACACATTACTGTCAGAACAGAGCATGCACTACAAGCATCATCATGAAGCAACTAGCACCCAGCTAGCAGCACCTAGAATTCTTGGCTCATTAGCTGCTGTGACTGGCATTTTCCTTGCCAGTTGCCATGTCTTAATCCAAAACAATATCTTATTCTCAATTTATTTCAATAAAGACCAGGAGATATATTCATGCTATCATGGTTCTATTGTTTTCTCTAAATAGACATATTGATCTCTAGATAAAACAGTACACTTCAATAGGCATACTTCAGAAGTACTATCACAAGATTCACAACAAAAGATTGTCAAATCAAGAAAGAATTTTTTTCTGGTAAGAATATGGTGGGACTTAATTATGACAAATTGCCAATTAGATTTCTTCTGTGGTTTGAAAGACGTTATTGGAGGTTTTCTTACTTCAGATATTCATCAAGTTACTTCATGACTGTAGCCTATCAACATTCACCATTTGTTCAGAATGCACAATCCGGAGGCTCATGAAATAAATTGTGCTTAAACTTGTCCAAGTAGCACACAACAAGAACTGCTAAAATACCCCCCACCAACTCAGGAAAGAAATAACCTAAAAGAAACAATTCACATTCAAGAAGGATCTAAAATAAAAACTCTCCCACATGTATAATGTGTTAACTTCTATGCAAGTATGTCACGAAAAATTATAAACAGTCACACAAGATGCTTAAGATCACAAATATAAACTAAAAATAAAGTTATCAAACGATATTATGAGGAAACTTCACAAAAGATGATGAAATTAGTGTTCTGGAATTATTACTTTTCACTTGCTGATGGCAAGAACTGAGATATGTCAGTACCCTCCAATCCAATCATGTCCTGCAACACAAACTTTTCATAAGAATGCCAGTACAGATTAAATTGAAAATTCATTATTTTAAATTAACATAAATAGTTGGCTTATTATTTTTGAGAGTTTTAACATACAGCATAGAACATAGATACGTTGAACTCCTCATCTGGCCTACTCAGTGGAAGAAGTTCAAACGAGATGCCAAGGTCTTGTGCATCCTACGAAATAAAGTTATATAAGAATATAACTTCTTGATAAAATCCACCGTGAAAGATACACCATAAAATAACCACACTCTGCATGTAAATTCATAAACAGTGATACTTTTGCACGTTGTGTCGTTGTCCTGATCATATCTGCTTTCATTGCACCCGTCATACTACCAAATGGATCATCATCATTGGTGAAAATAAGAATTCTCTTACTAGAGGTTTTCACAGAGCTGGCATAACAGCAAAAGTGGTCAGTGGAAAAGTTGAAATAAAACAGATGCTAGATGCCTAATGCTGTTTGAGGTAACACATGGGGGAATTCAATGCAAATCCTACCCCTTGCGCAGCAATGCCTGTGCAACCCAAAAAGCATTATACAAGGAATTCTCCCTAGATCCTGGTAAAACTCCATATCGACTTCCAATTGTGCTCATAAATTTGTCTGCCATATGACACAGTGGTGTTAACATTCCAGAAGAGCCACAGTTCTCAACAATGAAATTGATGTTGACTTAGCTGATAGCATTCACATACATTGGAAAGACAATACAAGATGTTGCCAATTAGATTTTAAGCCAGTTGACAGAAAGCATGAGAACGTACAAATTACACCTATGTATATTGTAAATATTATAATACAAGATAATAAAGATATAGATGAATAGACAACAACTCGAAAATGAGACCCTCCTATATGCAACCTGCTTCATGAATTTTTTATGTTCAACCACCATTACCTCCTTCCTCTTCTAACTATAAAAAAGACCCATAAAATTTTTCTGGAAAACTCATGCACAGATTGTCAGTGCCCTTATTTTCTGATCTCTGCTGACTTATTGTAGCAACCTTGATACCATTGACAGGGGAGTCAGCACGGTCAGGTCATGTCTCGAAAGCGCAAACTCATCTTAGGCACCCACGTGGCGCTCCAGGATGTGAGATGGGAGAGGCGAATCCGGCTGGCGCGATCCCGAGCTGCTGTTTGTTTGCTCACGGTGGGTATTGCGCAAGACAGAGATGGCTGTCCACCTCGAGGTTCTAGACCCAACCTGAGGAGTGCCTTGGCCTCACCGAGGTTCCTACACAAGAGGTCAACGTCGGGGAAGTTCTCGACTCGACCCCTCCGATGGTAAAATCAGTGACGGAATGGGAATAATAGGAATTTGTTACCTCCCCCGCTCAAATCCTGGGGGTCGGCTTTTATACCTGGCGAGTCATTGGCGAGAGGCGAGTAACTCTTCTCCCCAATCTGTGGTTCTTCGAGGGCTCATTTATGTCGACGGTCGGCTAGTACACTTCACCATGACGCACCGTTTGCGAAGGACGTCCACGGGGGCGTGTCTGTTTGTTCTGGACTTTATGGGATAAGCAGGCAACGGTTGTCTATGCCAGGCGACTAGGAAAAAGGAGGAAACGAGCCTCGCCTCAAGGGATTAATGCTCCTTGCGGGCATGCAGCTGGAAAATGGGGAGATAGGCTCCACCGTCTAGGATTAATGCTCCCTGCAGTCGGGCGTGCGACCTTTCGCAAAATTGCGGTTGGTAGGGGGTGAAAGGTAGCTTCCCTACCGTTTGCCGTAGGGAGGGGGATACGCGTGGGCTCCTCTGTCCTCGTCACTACGTAGATGGCAGTGGGTAGCTGGGTGGATCAGCAGATCAAGGCTGGCGTCACCTTATTCCCTATCACTTACTAATCCTAAATGCCAGAAATAAGATATCTTTTTCAGTTTGTCCACAATTCTATATACTTCAATTTTATGCTTGATTGATCACAACCACTACCAACAACACTGTTAATTCTTTCTCAATTACTTGTTGCTTTCTTTCATTTTTCTTCTTCCTCTTTGCAGCATCGAAGGCATGTTATGGCCATGGGGAACCAAGTCCCCTCAGTTTCTGGAAAACATGCATTCCAAATTCGCAAAGATCTAAATGACTGAAGTGGGCCCTAGGACCCTTGCTTCTGAGGAAAGAAAAGGAATCTATTCATAAAAATATGCTCACACCCCTCTCCAATAACTTGGACAACCTGCCAAAAGCCTTACCAAACGCAATAAATAGTTGAGGAATCCCAAATGATAGGTGAACTTCTTCCTAAAAACAATGTCGTTGCTTACCAAAGGATACTAGAAAAAAATCACAATCAAAAGATACCCAACTCCTGAAACAACTAGCAACATTATTTTTCTTACTAGTTTAAAAATATGGAAGAAAAGAAAGAATATGCATTCCCATTTTTCTATGTATGTCTAGCATGCAAGTAAAAACAAGAAAGGAAATAGAACTTAGCCTACAATCTACAAAGAACTGACATATATATATATATATATAAAGCCAAGAAGAAAAGACCGTATTGTCACGGACTTAGCTGGTTTTGCCTAAGTCGTGCGGCACCCTTGCGTGTCCGTCCGCAAAGGTCAGCCTCCCCGAAGCCTCCCATGTCCCTTAGGACCCACAAAAGAGAGAGAACGGGTTAGAGAAAATGCCTTATTCGGGATCCACAAGCAAACATCTCCGAAAACACTTCATAGACAATGCAAATTACCAACAGACTTTACAAGATCTGAACAGTTGCACAACAAAGGGTAAAATGGTCCATTATAGACCGAAAATCTCTCACACGTGTCCACATGACACAACCTTTATTTACAAGCTTAAAGCGGCCACCAACCCAACTAAAATGGGACTATTAAGCCTTCGGTCGTCCCTCTACATGTTGTACAAAGTATGAACATACCAAAAGACACGAGCATACATAAGCATTACATCAAACAACCTGTTTAGAAGTTTGTCCGTGACATTCTCCCCCACTTCTTCCTTCGACTTCCTCGTTGAAGCCTTTGCCGACACTGCAACTCCTCGCCATTGCTGGGTCTTCAATCTTCTTCTCCAGCTACAATGCGCCTCTTGGCTCCCAGCTGCTCTCATTCTTTGTTTTTGAAGTAGTCGAACCTTTGATCCGCCATGTCTGCCGCTTCAATTCACCAATGACTCGACTCACGGTGTGGGGTTGGGTGAAGTTGTGTTGATCCTTGTTGATTCTCGCGGATCCTCCAAATGAAGGAAAAGACCATCCATCCATTATTTAGTCTCAAATGCCTCATGCCGCTTGAACTGGGTGGATGCTTATCGAGCTTTAACGAGCATCATCTCATGAACTTCTAAAGTTTTGGGTCCTTCCTCCATAAAATTTGCTTTCATTGACTCTTCTTTCACTTTAGTTGTCACATCCAAGTATGTTTGCATCACTTCTTTTCGATTGGCATTTCATTGGGAAATGAAGCGGACAATCTCTACTCAAGATAATGATCACCGTTGGTGAGGATTTGACAACTATTATCTTTCATTATCTTGAAGGGTCTTTGAACTTGTGTAGAGCTCCTCCTATTTGGATAGATAAGAGAATCGGGGTTTCGGTTTTGCCCATTCTCTTAAGGGTCGAGAAGGCAAAGGTTACTTGACTTCTCGCCCTCGAGGTTGAGGTTGTACTCATCGATCGTTTGGTTACTAGCCTTCGCCGCTCCCTGCTTTCACACTTCAAGCAATTGAAGTGTTTGCGTGACTCAAGCGTTGAGTTAGTTATCGTGATTCACCTTCATCATTGCCATCGAACTTCGGAATGTAGGAAGTTTTCATCCCACTTCGAGTAATTCTCTCATAGGTTTGGTCGCCTCTTGGATCAGATCGTCTTCTCCATCAACCCCGCCTACTCCACCGAGTAGCAAAGGTATAAGACCACAGCGTCGCCTCGCTTCGTTCTTGGTTATATGACTCTTGCATGACCAAGTCCTTCATTTTCGGCTATTGATGAAGCTCATTGGCACCGGTCTTACTTAAATTCCTCGGCCCTCGCCCTTCACCTTGTTCTCGGATTGAGATTGCCTCTCAGATGCTTCCACCTCCACGCCCCTTTCATCGCGACGACCAAGCTCTCCCTCCACGAGCAAGGGATCAATGACTTTTCACGGAAGTCTCGCCTCTGCAGACCACGGCGCCGCCATGCCCATGGCCCTACTATCCGTAAATAGCCAGATCTGCGATCCCTTTTTTTCACGTCGAAGAGATATGTCTCGTGGCACTCCTCTTAGTCCACCTCCATTCTAAGCGATGCTTGATTTTGGGTAGCTAAGTCCCTCTGGACTCATCGCCGCTTCCTCGCCCCTTCGACCCTCGCTTCAACACCCTCGTGTTCTCGAGCGACTCCTTTGGTCGATGGAAAGATGATCGCAACTCCCACGCATGGCCTCTGGCTATCCCATGTAGGGTTTCAGACCGATTCTCGTTTCTCCTTAGCTTCCTTGGTAGTAACGTTCGCCTTTTCGACCTTGTCCTTTGACTTGTCGGGGCCCTTTAAGCGAATGTGAGCTCGCGAAGCCCAACTCTCCAATGCTTCGATCATACCCTTCAGATGATCAAGTCCCTCCCATGGGACTCACCGGTACTTAGATTCGAACTTTTCCTTGGTGGAACATGCCCCATATATCGATGATCAAGGTTTTCATCCGATCGCAAAATTCGATGACGACGGAAGATCCGCCTGCAAAGATAATGGCCTTCACTCCTGAAGTCATAGCCCTTCTTGCCGTCGTGTTGTTCCACCGACGTGGAGCTTCCAGTAGCTCCCGATCATACCTCCATATATGATCTAGTCCTCACGGGACTAGGTTATGTGTATCGCGTTACCGAATCCTGTTCCACCACCATCCGCCGCACACCATCTCTATCAGCATTCGATCCTTGTGGGATGAACTTCAAATCAGGAACCCTTCATGTGTGGCCTCCGCCAATACATCGCAGGTCTCTTCCACCTTCGATTTTGTTTCGCTCCTTTGGCAATCGACCTTCATCCACCCACTCTTGGGTCACACTAGAGATGGCACCGCTTCAGGGACCGTCGCTTAGAAGCTCCCCGAAGTCCCCCCGACTTTCGCTGCAATTAGTGCACCATTGTGCGGATCCGGGCCTCTACCCTACCAAGACAATCTTTCGCTGCAGACCGCTTCCTTCAGAATAACTTCGAATGGCAACACTATGGCATATTCTTCAAGAGTACCCGCTCTGCGTCCTCTTGCCTGCGTCTTTAAGGCCTTCAACCCAACTACATTTCTCCGCAAAATTGAGTCGCCTTTAGTTCCTCCATCAAATGCTCCTCCGAAATAAAGTGCATGCGTGCCCAAAAGATCCCTTTCGCCTTTGGCACCACGCAAGATGAAGTCCACTCCGTCCGAATGAATGACCCGTGGAACAACATGATCCCCGCTTGCCTCTGCGAAGAGTTCATGTCCTGACCTCTGTCAAGGAAAACACTATGCCTCCGCTCCATGTTCCATCTTCTATGCTGACTCCCTTCATGCGACTTGGGTACTTCGCCAAGTTACACCCAAGTTGTTCCGCTCCTCGTTTTTGCATTGAGTTGATGGTGGCCCTCGCGCCCACCATTCCACGGGTCAGCTCACCCTTGAGTCTGATCTCATATCGACTCCAAGTGTGCCTTCATTTGTGTTGCTTTGGGTCGCTCTCCCACTTGATCTCACAATGCATCTACCAATGCATTCTCTCGAGCGAGATCATGCGATGACTCATTGTCGTTTACTCAGTCCATTGAGCTTTGTGGAGTTGTTGTTTGTTGAGGTACTCCTCCTCAACTTGTGAGGTTTGTCCCACATGATTCTCCCTCTGGAGAGCCGAGAGTTATCCCTCCTGAATAACTATCTCATTGGAGCAACATCTCTCTTCGTTTCGGAGACCACCATCCCCTTGGACTACTTCGATCTGCTGACCAAACTGTGTATTGTTCTGCCTCCTACAAACACACTTGCTAGATTGCGACTCCACGTCAATACAGCCCCCGCTGCACCACTCAAGGCCTAGCAACATGCTGAACTCGTTGCACACTTCAGCCTCCTACGGACGTATTCTTCACATGCCGAAGAGAAAGTTTCAATGCTCCATGGTGCCGAGTTTCAGTCGCCTTGGGATGGCCGCGAACATTCCATCGTCCGCATACAAGCTCATGCATGAGTACCGAATTCTTCGAGTTAGCAATTCCCCTCACCTCTGTGGGCTTTGCATAACTCTTTCGATCGCTGAGCAACTCATTCCACCTTGGATGGTCTCATCCTTTACCAAGCACCTTGCTTGCCTTGAGCACCATCAAGTATGATTGTCGACGTTGAGCCATAGCTCAAACTCAGCCATCCCAACCTTTGTGCACTCCGTATTCTTCCAAGCTTGTCTGTTCTCGTGGTGCCTCTTGCGCGAAGGGTTGGCCATTCCTCTGAATGCCAATCTCAAGTGCCCGCTCCTCTGAGCGACTCCTTTTCCCTACATCCCCATGCTCGTTTTCCCCCAAACGGTCGCGCGTGTGCTGACTGCCCTCAACACAGCCCCGCTAGGTCCCCCACATTTGCATGCTAAGTGTTTCTATGAGTGCTTGTCCGGCTCTGATACCATCTGTCACGGACTTAGCTGGTTTTGCCTAAGTTGTGCGGCACCCTTGCGTGTCCGTCCGCAAAGGTCAGCCTCCCCGAAGCCTCTCATGTCCCTTAGGACCCACAAAAGAGAGAGAACGGGTTAGAGAAAATGCCTTATTCGGGATCCACAAACAAACATCTCCGTAAACACTTAATAGACAATGCAAATTACCAACAGACTTTACAAGCTCTGAACAGTTGCACAACAAAGGGTAAAATGATCCATTATAGACCGAAAATCTCTCACACGTGTCCACATGACACAACCTTTATTTACAAGCCTAAAGCGGCCACCAACCCAACTAAAATGAGACTATTAAGCCTTCGGTCGTCCCTCTACATGCTATACAAAGCATGAACATACCAAAAGACACGAACATACATAAGCATTACATCAAACATCCTGTTTAGAAGTTTGTCCGTGACAGTATGGAATTGATAGTAGAAAGATATTTTCCTCGTCTCATATCCTTCTTCTTAATTCTTATAACCAATTATTTTATGATAGTATTAACCTACATTGCCCTAGCTACTCAAAAAGGTGCTCCTTTGTTGTTTGTTTGTGACTCCACATTCAAGAGAATCAAGACTTCTCCATCAATCAATTACATGGTAAGTTATGCTATGATTAAATTTTGTTCTTTATTTTATATTAATATTTCATATTATAATAAACAACAAGTCATAATGTCAATTATTTGGAGTCAACTACATGATTCTTTTGCCATCATTAAATTCAATAAAAATCGATATCCTTAGTTGAATTAAAGCATTTAATTCTTTATCCATAGCTTCTAGTTAAGTTTTCTTAGGTCTCCTTCTACTTCTCCTTGCACCATTGATACAAATCGTTTTACCTCTTGTAACTATGAAATCAATAAGTTTCCTTAGTACATGTTCATGGCATCTTAAAATGATACTTTAATGCACTTATTAAAAAAAATTTATATGTATTTCATTGTTGAACTTAGTGAATAAAGATATAAATTTAATTGTGTTTATAAACTTCAATTTACTGTTCTCATATTAAATTGGTACTAGGACTTCTGTCATCACCCTAGGAATGTGCATCTTGACATTATATGGTCTTGACAAGTTCCACAATCATATGGACTCTTCTAGTTGAACCAGGCACATCAAATAACGAGAACTAATAGTGATGGTGACTGTATTAACATTGTAGGTATTCTTTCTATCATTTTTTTCTCTTGAGGTATAAACAGACACCAAAGGTTTGCCAACTAAAGGAATTAACATGTAATCTAGATTAGGAAAATACTCATTTAGATTCCTTACCCTCTATACTGGAGAACTCTTTAATCAACTTTGCAGTCGGTCGATCAATTAATTCTCTCTCCATTACATTGAAGACATAAACACCATTCACATCTTGTAAATTTTTCTTTTCCTTCTGCAAGAAAGTAAAGTGATAATATGAAGGGATTGCAAGGTAAGAAGGGAAAAACTGTATTGGAATAAGATATCCATATAAAACAAAATCAAATAGCAGTATGCAATTATTAATATGATTGCACCATGCCTAGGATTATTGTCATGGTAATGGTGATAAAGAAGTATCACCATAAATAGGGTAAAAGCATTTCACACAATTTTACTTCTTGAGTACATACATCAAACTATGTTATTTTGAAGGACAAATATTAATTGGACAGACCAAGTAACACTAGGTTAATCCATAAGACTTGAGAAAAAATAAAACCTTTTATTAATGTATTAACTGGCTACTGTTTACATACATGCCTAGCTTTGTGAACAAAGATGCAACTTATATTAACTTCACATAATAAAGCTAACTAATAGGAGTATTTATGAGAATCATCAAAATCAAGGTTTTTAATTTCGAATAATACAGCCCGTACCGAGCAATACCGTCAATTGAAGACCGAGGGAGAAGAATGAAGAGAAGAAAGAAGAGAGAGAAGACAAGGGAGAAGAAAGATGAGCGAAAATGGTTTATTTATATATATATATATATACATCGCCCCGCATGGGAAGAAGAGAGGCGATGTCACAGAAAAATATTTTTTTTTCTTTTACTTATATATATACTACCTACGAGCAAGGAAACATGTTCTTAAAGTCATTGCAAAAGCATGTCACACGATGTTTAGATGTGCCATACAAGAATTCCAAAGAAATAGATATGCTGATCAGAAAGGCCTAAATCTAATTCAGACCAATGATATCTATATGTTACTGCTTGTTGACCAAATAGAAATGTCATCTAGCATAAATGCTTTAATTTTGGTTGTGTAGGCCAAACGTTCGTTTTGGCTATGGACTAGAGAATATACCATAGACAAAGATACACACAGGAATAAAAGCCAAGTTAGATCTCTATCTTGGTCCTGGTACATCATGGTGTAATCACATACTACTGAAAGATGCTCTAGTTTCCAAGATTTTCCAATCAGCATAAACCCATAGTATAATTGAAACAAAGGATTCATAACTTTCATAGCCACAAAAAAGAGAAGAAGCCAATAACAAAGTATTGAATCATATTATATAAACACTGACAAATACTTCATAAATTAGAGGGTCAAGCCCAGAGAAAATGAACGGTCATAATCAAGAAGCATGTGGAAACAATGGTTAACTTCATACTAATGCACCTAGTACAAAAGTGTTAACGCTTCCAAAGAAGGAAGAGATATGAAAAGTAATATACTATTGATGATCACCATCTTACAGTGTTAAAGAAACAAAGAGCAACTTCATCATAAGATCTACCAATTATTTGAGTCTTCAAAGACCGAGTGATACAGTCAATTGCAACATGAAAATAAGTTTCCTTGTTCCCGTTTTCCTGCAAGTAATCATAAGTCAATGTATCATTGTTCATCAGAAGAATGGTCACAAATTGTGGCCTGCGGTAAATCGATGCAAATCATCAACGATAACATAAGAATTAGTAGCAAAAATATTTCTAACCAACACAAGCATATGGAAAGGAAAATCAGACTCGTGCCTGACTTCTTATCCAGTGTGGCAAGGAACAAAATGAGATATGGGGACACAGGCTAAAATTATTCCAAAGCATGAAATTCTAGAAGAAAGCCCAAAACACCAAAAAGGTTCACCTCTCTTATCTGATATATAAAATATCTTACTTAAGAAGTTTCAAAGACATATGTATATATATGTATATGTATATACTGCTTGTGAAAAGAATGTGCCTTGATCATGATTCAGATATACTTATTAATCCAGAAGATAAATTTTTTATAACATAGACAAATTCATGATGGACTCCAAGTAATCAGAAAGATTTTTTTCCCCCCTTTATAATTACCCCCAAGGATTGTACCCTGCTTCCCAAACAAAGATCTCCAAAATGCACCAAGCAAAACATTTGTGTTGCATACTGCCAGATCCGTTCATTCCTTCAATTCTGCCATACTTTACTTCTTCAGTTCCTCTTGCTAGTCTATAACCTGTCAATCTACTCTATGATTCATTTCGGAGGCATCACGATATCCACTTCGTCCAGCATGACGTGACCTATTTTGCCTTCTAATCACTCGGTCCCACAAATATCCACGAGACAAATATCGGTCGATGCCCTCAATGTATCAGCATAGAAAGAAATAAAAGCACTAGTACAAACCGGAGAGAGAAGAACTCACATGGGCAGCAATCGGAGCGAACATTTTAGGGGAGGCGTCAATGAGATAGACCGCGAGCTCCTTGGTCGGTTCCTTCTCCTGGAATCATTGGTCACAAAATGAAACAAGATCAAGGGATCTCTCATCCATTGATCGAGAACTTTGGAACGGAAGACAGATGAGTTCCTCACCTCGTATAACTCGCTTTCGGAGTCTGAGTCATCGCGGAAGATGCCTTCGGGGTCCAAATCCATCGCGAACCGCGACGGAAAGAGAGAGGGTTTCGAAATGGGCACGCAAACTTCACAACCTACAGGTTTACCACCTCGGAGGACCGGGAGTGGAGAAGCAGTTCATGTTGGCTTAGGGAAGAAGACTGCGGAACCCTGAGACAGAATCGGCTTCCTTTTATAATATATATATATATATATATATATATATGTATGCTTTCAAAGTAAGTAATTTTTCGTATTTATTCTACTAAATTTAAGTTTAGCAAGTATATCCTTACAGAATAGAATATATAAGGTTAATCTCCATCGATAAACTCTAGTTAATACTTTGCTTTTTATTTTACCTTACCTCATCCTTTCAAGTGCTATGATATATGTATAAATACATACACACACTTTTCATATGTATATTTCTAAGTTTAAGTTTAGCATATAAATCATAAAAAAAAAATGTCATTTTAGTGTCCAACTAATGTTGTTTCACTCATCCTTGTTGATGGAGGACAGCATTTTGTAGAGAGCAAGCGTCTTCTAGACCTATACTTGTTTTTAGAATGCAGTTTGCTGAACTGATTTCTTGACTACACCTTATTTGTCGATAACTTTAGCACGTGAGTATTTTTAAAGAAGAAAATACCAGATTCCAATCAACTAATTACTGCTGCATTTCATGTCCCAAAAGTACAAAACAAATACAAATGTCTCCTCAGAGATAGTAGAAGATAAAATAAGAACTTGCCTGGATATTCAGGTCGTGGGCTCTAGTATTTTTGTTTATTTACTATAAATTTATATTATTTATTAGCATAACCAATTTAAATATATCATTATAAACATTATAAATATCAAACTCGAGCTCAAAAATATTTGATGGTTAAAGATTCAACAAGAATTAACTATGAAGATAAGAAAAAAATATTTTTTCTTTAGAAAATACAAAATTGGATAAAATACTTGTGAACGAATAGATTGTAAGAATCAACAAGTATTTTGAATACCTGAAACTACTGTTCTAGCGTGATAAGAAATCCTAATATAACAATGAGTTCTTACAGATAAAAAAATATAATAATTAGAGTTTGATTCTTTATATTTAGAGACGATCGATTTTTAGCGAGGATAAAAGAAAATTAGTAAATTCTTCGAGATTTATGTGATAGGGTCTATAAGAAAATCTATAAAGATAATTTAAGAGTCTTGTAATTAATCTCACATTGTGAAAATTTTAATTTTATATATGGATATATATGAAATTTATCAAATAACATTAATTTTACATTAATTCTTTGGTATATCTTTGATCGGTGATATTTAGATGTTTTCTTTTAGTTTTAAAGTTCTTTTCTCACTCCTAACATAAAGATCTCCCAACATAAAAAAACATCCTTGGTTTTGGAACAAATAAGCACAGCTCCTAAGCGACAATGTTGGATAAGCTGAGCTGAGAAGCTTCGGTTAATCCATCCCAAATAGCTCAGTATTTTGTTTGCAGCGGGTTCGAGACCTCCTGGTGCACGTCGTTGATCTCCAAAATGATAGTACCTTATGGATCAATAATACAAAATCAAATACCTGCATTGGCATCAGGATCAGTAGGTGAAAGAGTCACTGCGTTGTTCATACAGTTAGGGATTCGAGAGGAAAGTGTTCTCAGGCAGCTCAAAATGGTTTTCACTGAACTTGAGTGATGATAAGATTTTAAATGAGAATGACGAATTATCTGCTGTAGTTGTTTTTCCTGCTCTTTCGTGTGAGTTATTTGCTTTATAAGAACGTCTATGCAACTAAATCAAGATAAATGGGTTTAATAATTTGGTTTTGCCACTTCCCAAGTTCCAGAAATTGATCTATCAGATTGTTTTAGAACTTTCATGTGTGTTAGCATGCTAACATGGCTGATAGAAGTTTATGACCATGTATAGCATACATCCAAATAATTGAATGTTTTTTGCCAGCACAAGTGTGATGTGAATTCAAAATGTCTTGGGATTCATTTTTTATAAAGTTTATTGTAATTGCTGGTCCTTGGGATATTTACATCAATATGCTTACATACTCAACATAATCTCTCGCATATGATGTATGTCTTATTGGAACATCCGAATTGATCGATTAGTGTATTGTATTATCGTACGATAATAAATCTTAAGTTTAAATTAATATTTAAGCATCATTTACGTTGTTGTTATTCGATGCAATATATTTATTTTTTAAGAAAATAATGCATATGAAGTAGAAAATTCAGTTGGAAGAAGAAGCATCCCAAATGTTTTCTTGAGGGGGCACTTGTTAGTGCATCACACCACGGCAGTGATGACTTGCCGAAAAGAAGCTATTCTGTGCGGCATCTTACTTGGCAACCATCATAGTCGAATGTTGTAGATGGTAAAAAGCATGAAGAGCATATAAGAATGGGTTCCCATGCTTGTTCATCTAGGATAAATGGTTATACGAAAGTGTCTATAAGCTACATCAACCAATAAAACATCAAAATTGGGCATCTAACACTCGGAAAAACAGAGTTACAAAATTAAATAAGGATGAAAGGGTATGATTAACTTTTTTGTTAGATGTTAAACACGCCATGTTTGTTTGTTTGTGCCAATGCCTACTCGGCTCTGGTAAATGCTTATACAACATCTAAAATAAGCAATACTATCACTAGTTTGAGATGTCAATGCCTATTAGACTCTTATAAATGGTTATACAATACCTAAAACAAGCTGTATTACCTAAAACAAGCAGTACTATCACTAATTTGAGGTGTCAATGCCTACTCAACTCTTGTAAATGCTTATACAGTACCTAAAATAAGCGCTACTATAACTAGTTTGAGGTGTCAATGCCTACTCGATTCTTGTAAATGCTTATACAACACCTAAAACAAGCAGTACTATCGCTAGTTTGAGGTGCCAATACTTATTCGGCTCTTGTAAATGCTTATACAGTACTTAAAACAAGCAATATTATCGCTAGTTTGAGGTGTGAATGCCTACTCGGCTCTTGTAAATACTTATACAACACCTAAAACAAGCAGTACTATCGCTAGTTTGAGGTACCAATGCCTACTCGGCTCTTGTAAATGCTTGTACAACATCTAAAACAAGTACTACTATCACTAGTTTGAGGTGTCAATGCCTACTCAGTTCTTGTAAATGCTTATACAACACCTAAAACAAGCAGTACTATCGCTAGTTTAAGGTGCCAATACCTACTCGACTCTTGTAAATACTTATACAGCACTTAAAACAAGCACTACTATCACTAGTTTGAGGTGTCAATGCTTACTTATCAAGCTCTTTTATAGAGAGTACTATCGCTATGCGCCTTTATTCATATGCTGTCATTATAGTCATTGAGAAATGAAATATGAGTTTTGTTAACGTCATGATGAACTATTATTGTTAGTATTTTCGACGTGAAGTTAGGAGGTCTCGTTAAGGGTTTCGAGCATAACCTTAGGATGGTAGTTTTACATAAATTAGTAAGTTGTTTTTATTTATTATTCCTTATAATCAAAAGTATTCGGTCTGAATAATTCTGAAAGCTTAAATTAACTCGTATTATAAATTTATAAGTTACTTTTATTACACCTCGATAACCAAAGCCACTAGGCTGAATAATTTTGAAAACTTACAATAACACATATTATGCATCTCGTTATGTCTTGCTCCCTCGATCGTCATTTCATTCGTACCAAGATAATTTAATTTTGCATGTGTTCAAAAAAATTATTATAACAGAATATTTTTTTCTTTGTGTATTAAAATGTGTTTCTCATTAAAATATTATTTTTTTATTAAAAATAAATATTAGCCAATGCACCATAAACAATAGAATAATAAATTGATCATAAAATAAGATATCAATTTTTTATGTAAAAAACTCAATATGAAAAAAATTATTGGATCGTAGTCCACTTTAAGCCTTTACTCCGATAATGATAATAAATTTATAATAAATCTTCTTAGAATAACTAAAGAATTACGATAACATTAAAAACACATATCTTGACTCAATAATATCGTATCATAATCATCGAATTTTATAAAAGAAAAATTTAAGTCTTACCAAGTGAGTATATCAGAAAAACACCTCAAATAAAATAAATTGTAAATCAACACTATTAGGATTATAGAGCTTATTGTAAAATTCTTCGCGGCTTGTTCCTTATCAAAGGTTTCAAAACCTTAGCTTTTTTTTTTCTTTCTCTTTTTTATTCTTTTTCGATGGACGTGCAAGTCTTCATTTTCCTTCTTTTTTTTTCTAATAACTGATTATATTAAACCTATTGTCTAATCCGAAGCCTACGTATATGTTGGACCCAACAGCATGTTCCGTTGCTCTTTCAATTCCCAAAAGTAAAAAAGAAAAAAAAAAGATTATCATTCTTATTTCTTTCCCCCACAGTATCACTTGGATTTGAAGGAGACTTGTGAATTGCATAATTGCTGACGGAGCTATTGGGATGAGAAGCGTGTGCACTGCTGTTGTTTTTTTTTATTGGCGGATCTTGAACTTATAGATGACCGGATGGAAGAAGCTGATGGATCAAAAGAAAAATAAATCCCATAGAAACAAACCAAAGTCAACTTGTATTTACCATTTGTCACAATCACTGTATGCTATGAAAAAGGATAAGCTTCATGGAAAGATGAGAATTCTTGTTCTGGAATAATTCTTGATCTTTAGGCACACATCTCTCTTCCATGAACATTGTATGGGATCTTTATTTTTAACATTGTATCAAACACTCACCCCCTTGAGAATTATGATTTTTGCCTTACATTTCCATATGATACCTTCTGTACTGTTGTTACTTTGGGAAGCAACGCTGCATGGTGCTGCTATATTGCTATGAAATTTTCATATCTAATTGGAGAACAAAAGTAATATAGTCAAGATTACAGACAAATGGATTCAATGATTGCTTGTCATAACATCTTACGTATGTCTTAAGGTCTTCTTCGTGTTTATTGGTTAGCAATTAGGATGATTGTTCTGATTAAAGATAATTTAACAAATCATCGTGCAAACTTTCTTCGGAAAAGTCAAGCGTTGGTATTTTCTTGGCTCCTCCTGTTAGAGTCAACTTTCTTTCGGGAAGGGTAATATAATTTTTTTGAAAGTGAGATTTAAGATAGATCATTAATTGCAGAGTCTTAGAAACTTAATTGTGCTTGAAGATTTGATTGTGAAAAGAGTAAACAAATATATAGTAGGAAGTTCATAACCATATACAATTTTTAGTTTAGTTTAATTTCATAAAGATGATTAAAAGTGATTTTCTTAATGATTTTATTTCTGAATAAGTTTATGTTGAACGATCTTCCGGATTTGAGAATGATAATTTCTCTAATCATATATTTAAATTGACCAAAGCTCTCTATGGATTAAAACAAGTCCTAAGGTTTGATATGAAAAAACTTTGATCAAAAATTTATAGGCGCATAATAGGTAGTTTATTATACTTTATCGTAACTAGTCCAAACATTATGTTTGGCATAAGACTTTGTGCTATGTTTCAATCTAACCCCAACCAATCTCATTTAAAAATTATAAAAAAAATTTAAATATCTAAAAAGAACTCCTAAACTAGGTTTATGATATCCAAAATCTAAAAATTTTGAATTGTTTGATTATGTTGATGCTGATTTTGAAAGGGGTGTTTGGATCTCAGTATTTCATGGTGCAATCATAAGATGACAAAACCATCCCATTTCTACGAGAGAAAAAAATATTAATCTTAATTTTTCAGAGAAAGAACTGGTAGATGATTAACCTTTCGAAAGTATAGAAAGTAGTTGGTTTTTTAATACATTTGATACCAGCTGATTTACCTCATTAGATTGGGATAAGTAAGTCGTTCTTAGTAATTCTTTTTTATGTTTCCTTTCAAATTGTTCAGGATGTTCTTAAATTATTTTTTGATGTTTTCTTTTTTATTATTAAATGATAGACTCAATCTTTCAGACTATCCTTTAAAAAGTGAGAAACAGGAGCAAGGAATGGATACTGTTTATGACCACCACCAACTACGTTTGGTTTCAAGATGGGAAGATATGTTGAGATCGATGGTCAAGAATCACTGGATTTCTATATAGGGCTTCTTCCATAGGTCTAAAAAGTATTTTTCATATTATAATTATGGTTTACATCATTTTCTTCATATTTAGGAGTTCGGTCTCAAGAAAAAAAAAAAAGCCTGCTCTCTAAAATATATTCATTTGTGAATAAAAGTGCACCATCTTATGTTTTTATTTGTCCATAGCCATTTTATATTTTGTCAAGAAATTTATATTTAATTTTATTTGTCCATAACACAAGAGGTTAGCAGTTGAATTTTGTCCAATTTTCTTCTATAGTGTATGTACTCTGCAGTACATTAATTTGATCATCTCAGCCACTTTATTTTCTCCCTTTTAATTTTAAAATAGGTAATTAATATTTTAAGTTGTTTCGCCACTGTTTTTCGGTAGCTCTTTACCATTGCTATCATCGATGGATTCTTTGGTTCCATTTCTCTCTGTTTGGTACAAAACGTCACATATTTTATTGATTCATCAAACATTTTTCTGCCAAACACATGAAAAAGAACACGAAAACTTAGTATTGTTTGGCACTGAAATGCGAATAAGATTCCACAATTAGACATCCCGATCGCAATACATCTCTTTGAAGCCGTAGAAACAATATCAAAGAGTTGTCATTTAAAGGGGCACTAAATTCATCCGAGAGATGATATTAATGTCAGGCTTTTAGTATCGTTAGCATATATTAATTTTGATGAAAGACATAAATGCAGTGTATCCTTTCCTTGAAACTGTAGTCTATCATATTGTCGATGTCAAAGACTTGTGTTGATTCAAGATTTTGTATGCTAACAATTGTTTTGTTCTTATTATGAATAGAATTGCTCACGAGTTGATACGAGCTTACGGATTGCACCACATTCGGTTTCCTGGCTTTGGTTCATTGACTATCTTATCAGTAGAGAAACCATCCTTCAAATGTGAGGTACTAGCGAAAAATCTCATCAATTTCTTGTTTTACTTTTGTTTTATTGGATCAGTTTTGTATCGCTTTCTGTTATACTGCTCAATCGTCTTTTTCAACATGTATAAATAGATAAAATTTAATTGGTAGACAAAGCTAAAATATAAAAATAATTATACTTGAAAAACTAAGAATGGATAAAGTATCTAATTTTTTATTAATTTTATTTAAAAATTATATTTAGAAGATTTTTTGAATCATCCTCCTTTTCCCTTTATTTTTTCCAACTAAAAAAATAAAAATAGCAAGCATTATATATTTAAACTTATCATAGACTTGTCAGGGAATGGATATTATGCATTTATTTAAAGATTGATATCTGACTACGTGCAGACATTCTAATGTTTTTAAGTATGCTCGAGTACATGCCGAGATCTCCTGAATGTGACAAGTGTAAGATGTAAGCTCACGTAAACGTTTAGTGTCATTAACTGAAAAAAGGACAAGAAGACCTATAGCTATGCCTTGCAAAGCTATGACGGTGTATCAAGGAAGTAAATTCTATTGATTTAGAGATGTGTTACAAAATGTTAAACATAAAATTGGAGTTTTGTGATTGTTAGGATTTCTTAATTTTAGGAGTCTTTAATTTTAAGAATTTGATATTAGTGTATTTTTTATTTAATTTTAAAATTTTCTTAATTACTATAGGAGTCATTTGATATAATCAATTAGGGATTTTTATTTTCATTTATTTTTCTTGTTAGAAATCTTAGTCCTAATTGACTAAGAATTAAATAACTATATATATATATATAATATTTTTAATTATTTTTTTCAAGTAATTAAATATAATTTAAATCCTTGAGCCAATTTGGACATTGATCCTCACGAAACGATCAAGTCCCTATCTTTTGTTCTTAGTTTTCTTTTCAGTTTTCTTATAATCCTTAGATAAAAGCCTTAGGGTTTTATCGTAAGCCATCTTAAATCTGTTGGATAACTCCATGATCACTGTTGACTCTTTTAACTATGAACACAATTGTTGTTGCGACTTTGTTTTGTTGCTAACCCATTATTATAACCATCAATCCTTGTTATTACAAGTACAGTATCTCTCTCTTTCCACAGTAGTTGTCGGAGCCGCTCCCCTCTTTTCATTGCTACCTTCTGTTAGATCGGACACTTTCTTCCATGTCTATTCTCCTAAAGCTGGAGCAAGAGCCACAGCAACCCTCTCTCTCAACCTTTCTCATTAGTTATAAACTCATTGTTGGTGCACCCGTGCCATAAATACAGTAGTGATGACTACGTCATTTCCTCAATGTACTCTCAATTTTCTCTCCGACGTTGTCTTATGTCTTGACGCTTGTGCTACCAACGACGACTTCACCTTCAACGCCACCTTCTACTCCCAATAAGTAATGCCCATGCCCTTGACCTACTGGGAATTTTTGAACTCCCAATTTAAAGCCTTACAAGTAAAAATTGAGAGTTTTAGTAAAAATTAATAATATAAAAGTTCGGCTTATGCTAGTAAATAACTAGATCAATTTGAAACCACAAGAACATGTCACCAAGAATGTGATAATTCCTCGTATAGAAATAAAATATCCTAGGTCAGAAGATGAAGGTCTAACTAATTAGCTTTTTATAGCGAAGAATTTTTTTTTACTTTTATAAAACTTTTGAAGAAAGAAATTCTTATTCGTTTTAGACCATCAAAATATAAGAATGTTGATGTATAGCTTGTCAAGATTCATTAGACTTCTACTAAGGTATCGAAATCGATTTATACAATTGTCCGATTAGACTAAATATTGGTCTAAAAAATAATTTATGAGAATATTCATTGAATATCTTAATTCAAATATTCGTTGTTAAGGCTCGCCAACCTCATACTATAATAGTTGTAATTTCTTTTGCATGATTATGTAAAGAAAAAAATTAACATAGAAAACCTTTGAATCAAGAGTGTTAATAAATAAGTGATTAGCAAGTCAACTACTTCAATCATTTCTAATCAAAATCATAATACTAGAATAATAACCTAGGAGAAACTCAAAGAATGATCAATAAAGGGTTTATGCTATCATTATGATGAAAAGTGTAGCAGGGAGTATTGTTGTAAATAAGAAAAACGTTTGATAATTAAACATATTAAGGAGGAACTAGAATTTGAGACCGTAGACTTTGATCATGAAGGTACTGATAATGATGAGATTATTGAACCTATCACTCATACTATTCATGTATTAGCTGACTATTTTAATCCTCAAACTATGAAAGTTGAAGAGCTTTTCAAATATTAGTTTGTAACAATTTTGATTGATACCGATAGTTCAACAATTTTATATATAACAATGTTGTTACTTAATTAGCCTATCGCATTCAACGTTATGATAAATTCGAGGTGCAAGTTGCTGATGGGTAAATTTAAATTTGTGATAGTAAATATTCGAAAGTGAAGCTTGTTATACAAGATCAAGAGTTGCTGGTAGATTTTTTCTTATTATCATTGGAGGATTACGAGGTTATGCTTAGAATTGAGTAGTTATTAACTTTCGATGATATTTCTTAGAATTTTTTAAATTAAATATAAATTTTTTTATCAATAGAAAGTAAGTGATCTTAAAAGGAAAACGTGATAGTAAGATTGTAACTGTTACTAACCATAGAACGGAGAGGATTCTTCGAAAGACACATCATGAAATTTTGTTATAATTATAGAGTATTGAAGAGGAAACTATAATACCTAAATAAGATAAAAATGTTCAATCCTTGCTTAGAGAATTTATTGATGTATATGCAAAATCACAAGTACTTCTATCTCTTCGATCAAATAATCACTTGATTCCTTTACTACTTGAGAGTGCACCAACTAATGTTTTATCCTATTGATATTTATATTTTTAAAAGATAAAAATAGAGAAAATTATTAAAGAGATATTTGAAAAAAAGATCGATTAGTGTTAGTCTATACTCCTCTTTAATCTTATTAATAAAGAAAATAATAATTCTTGATGGATACGTATAGATTATCAAATACTCAATAACATTATGATAAAGAACACGTATCGTATTTTAGTAGGGGACGAGTTACTTTAGAAATCCGGAGTCGTAGAAGTTTTCACTAAATTGGATTTACAATCTTACTATCACCAAATTCGTGTCCATGAAAATGATATTCAAAAAATTATTATTATTTAAATAAATGATTATAATGCTGGTTATAAGAATTTATAATTTATAAATACTTACTGTTTGAATTTTTCTCATAAATATTGGTGAGGACCAATTAGATGGATACTCTCTCTTTTTTTTTCTTTTACTCATCACGAAATAAAAATTAATTAATTACGTGGTTATCTTACGTCGACTATTCCAAACCTTCTTTTAAAAACGATTATATATATATATATATTTATTTAACCGTTAGTCATGAGTTATCTTATACTGGAATTGCAGTGGTAACACATTATAATAGTTTAGTAATGTTGAAAAAAGTATAAGCGGATTAAGAACGTAACTGTTCACAGATTATAACGTTTGAAGCCAAAAGATCATCTAATTGCATATCAAACTCGGCTCATCAGCCCGCTAAAGTGTGGAAACAAAAACTATTCATTTACACCAACTAATTTGGCCTCGTTATATCAGCAAAGATCACATAGGTAAGCCGATGCAGCTCTCTCTGCACAAACCTGATGGTCATCAATCCCGTTGCAAATGAATCAAACCACCTCACCGAACACCAAAAATACATAAGGCACTAAAATGGGAAATCCATTGCCTTGAACCATACCAATCATACATAGCCTTCATCAGGCCATATAAGCTGCAGGTAGGTAGATGAGAGTCCAACTGTAGAAATTACAACGTTTCGCACGAGGAAATTTCCCATTCTCATCATCCAATTTAGCCTTGGTGTGGTCTGCAGCATCTGTTGCAGATTTCCGCTTTGATCACAAATACCAAGCTTGACGATGAATGTGGCAGTGAAACCTTTCCCTATATCTTCACTCCCAAGCCATATCTGTCCTTCCACGAGGCTCACAAACTTGATCGTGCCAGTGGAAAATGTTAATAAGAAACCTAATCACAAAGAATCATCAATCAGTCAAATAAGTTTGAATCCATGTAGATGATTTTTTTTAAATATTTGTTGTGATAGAAATAGATAATCCCTTCGAATAATATAGTATTGATACGAGAATAATGATATGACAATACCTCGATATCATATGATTAATAGTTCGACCTTGGTATCACGTGATTAACACATTGATGTCACACGTCAACGTCTCAACGTAATATGATCAACACCTTAATACTGTGTGATCAACTCATGTGATCGACATCTCAACGTCACATGTTTATTTATTTTTAATTTTGATTTTACATTCACCTATCATATTAAGTGTGTATATATATATATATATATATATATATATATATATATATATATATATATATATATATAAAAATAATAATAATAATAATAATAATAATAATAATAATAATAATAATAATAGTATCAAATAAAAATGATCGATATATAAAATGGTGATGGATCACTTAGAGTACGTTGTAATATAATATTTTGACTTTTTTTTTTATCTTTTTATGAAATACCAAGGAAAAAATAAATTTCATTTTCCTACTTTATGACTTTTACTATTATTGGTATATATATATATATAATTATAATAGTTAGAGTATCAAATAAAAATGATCGATATATAAAATGGTGATGGATCACTTAGAGATAGTTGTAATACAATATTTTGCCTTTTTTTTTTAATCTTTTTATGAAATACCAAGGAAAAAATAAATTTCATTTTCCTACTTTATGACTTTTACTATTATCGGAACCAATGAAAAATACACATCACTATAAATACCTAAAACGAAGAACATTTTACGTGTACCTCAATCAAGACTAGATGAACCAGTGGAGTCCATGTCACCTCCTTGCATCATGATCTTATCCATGAATAAGAAATGCAACAAAATGGATAAGAATAGCCTATTTTTAAGTAATGAATTAGGACAACACCAAGGGAAAATTAAGATCTTCTTTTTGAGCCAGAAATATAAAGATCCCCCAACCTAACAAATCCCAATAGATAAATAGACATTGACATGAGAATGCTCTTGCACCATTAAAGAACCTCTCCTTAGGAGGTTGGTCGTTCCTTGTCGAGAAGGATAAGGCGGAGAGAGAGAGAAGCCAAAGAGAGGGACCTCAATTGATCTAGGTTGACCCTTTGGTGCAACATGCACACTCCCGAGTCCCACTCAAAGCTAAAGTGATATCTACACGAGTAGATATGGATTCATTGTTGTAGCAGTGTACACCCTCTCGTGTCTTACTCAGAGCTAAAGTGATGGGTACGCCCGGCCGATACCTTTCATTTATTCTATCTCACGGGACACCCACGAAAACCCCTCTCTTTCCATGCCTTTTATTCTCCTCCGCGAACCCAAACTCGCTCATCCGTTCGCCTGCCCGAGCCGCACGAGGATCCCGTGACCGGACGAAGATCGAGGTGGGACCCACCGGTGCGGGGGCGGTCGAATGGACGGGCTCGTTTGGTCCTGCCGGTGGGGCCCGATGACTGGAACATGCGGGTTAGTGCCGAGGACGTGAGGAGCGCGTCGCTTTCCCACCAATCCTCGTTTGCTGTGGCGTTGTGTGTGTGGAAGGCGCCACTGTTTTATTTCGAGAAATACTCGACGGCGTCCAGTGACGTGGCCACTTAAGTTCCTTGGATCATCTTCGTTCGTTGGTACTGAAAGCAGCGGTTGAGATCTTCCTTTGAGCACCCCGCGGGAGACGATTCCTCGAGGGGCACGAATCAGGGTATTTCGGGTAAATAGGCAAGAGGGTTCAGACGCGGGATCCCGTCACCGGCTGGTGAGGCGGTAATCTTGTCCCCGCCGATATAGGACGCCGCGGGTCCGGCTACCAGCCCTGCGAGCTCGGAGCGGCTCCTGCGCACGAGGAGGCTGGGAGGATGTCGAGACCCCGCTGTTAGCTGACGGCGCAAGATTGGGGCAGCTATAAAAGGCCGGAGCAGCTGAGGGCGTTGCTGTTCCCGAGCGCGAGGGGGCGGAGGTACTCAAGGCGGGGGAACGAAAGGAAAGGAACCCGCTCAAAAGGAGCTCCAGATCTCTCGGATCGAAGTCGGGGAAGTCACAGGTGAGTAGCCCTTGTCGATTTCATCTGCTTGGATCTCTCACTCTTTGGCTCTTGATCTTGTGCGTCTTGGAGCGAGAGAGCGATTCGACCGGGAGGTAGACGCGGAAGGTGGTTAACATATGTCTGAGTCGGATCTATGGTGGATGTTTAGATCTGGCGCTTTTGTCTCCATTTCTTTTGCTAATCTTTGTCTCCATTTTGAATTTACCGACCTTTTGGTTGGATAGGAACAAGGGTTTTTGGCTCTTGAATTAAAGATTTATCATTTGTAGTGTTACTGGATTGTACTTCTTGCTACTAAACTGATTCGTCTCGATGTTATCTTTCCTATATGGTTCGAGTGAAGTACTAGTTTGGTTTCCTCCGCTTTCGCATTGGCTTATACTGTATTAATTTCCTTGGAGAATCCTTCCGTAAAGTACGGACTACGGTAGACTAGGGTTGTAAGTTTGCTCATTGATTTTGTTTTGCTTTGAAAATAAAACCAAATAATGAGGCTACTACTACTTGTGTATGATTCATCACATTTGCTTACTTAGAAATGGTTGTCTTTGTCTTTGTTATCTTCAAAGCATCGCTTGCGTCGAAGGTTTGGCAAAATTTCTTTCTCTATGTGGTCACTTCTTCTAGGAGAGTGTAAATAGAGTGGGTGTCCTTAATTCATGTCCTGGGCATCTGACACCTGCAAAAATTATGTGGAAAGAAGATGCTGGTCGCATGAGGGTCAATATGTGAGAGAAAGAGAGAACAAAAGCAAAGATAACTATGAAGGTGACATTAGTTAGTTGCATCAGAATGTTGCTCTTTTGTTGAATGCTTCAGATGGCAAGTTTCTGAGTGCAACATGAGTATCATCATTCTTAGTAAATGTTTAGTGTATTTTTGCCCATGACATCTACCCTTCGTGCATCATGTTACTGGATAAACACAAGGAGAAATTTCTATGAAGGTCATATTGAGCTTGGAATCTCTTATCTCAGTTTCAGATCGGTTATGATGGAGATACTGAACCTTATCTGTCATCTTATTTTTTCTCTCTATTTTTTTTCATCTGTATAATGGTTCTAGATGACTTGAAATGAAGATATTGAACCTCACCTCTCATCTTATTTTTACACCACTGGCAGATTGCCTTATGTTATTTGTAATATATTGGAAGTTATTTTTAGCTGTTCCACCATATAGCAGATTCTATGAAGAAATTTTCCTGCTTTTGCTATTTTCTCTTTCTGCTTTATAGTTTATATAACCTGTGTATCAAATCTTGTCTGCCATCTTATTTTAATACCACTGAAATCTTTTTAAAGTTAAAACCTTTCTTGTTCAAGTACTCTGAAAACCCTTGGATTGTTTTTTTTTTATTTGCTGTTCCATCATATTGCAGATTTTGAGAAGCCATTTTCCTGCTTTAGCTCTCTCTTTCATCTATACTTGTATGGAAGGATGGTTTTAGAATGGAGTGGATGTTGCAGCAATGTTTTTCCTGTAATCTCATTACATTTGAATGGAAAACTCCAGATGGAATTTATATACTTCTAAGGAAATCCTATGTGTAACTTAAAATCATTTGGAAAATGCTATGTGCATTAAGTGGGCAGCACAAACTAGAGGGAGGAACTTGACCAAGCAATCTTATTAAAATTTCTTTTGATTGGTTGTACATTGATCCTGCCTTTCTTCAATTGTACAACTTTTCAAAATTTCAATATTAGATATGAACAAAGAAGATTTGCTCACTAAATTAATGGTACAAATCATTGTTATCGAACTCAGACCGGACCAACTAATCAAACCGGAAGAACCGAGAGTGGGACTGGAGATCATTTCAGTTCACTAGTTAGATCATTTGAGTCTTACAAAAATCAAAATGCCCTCAACTCCTTATTTTTCATCGAAGATTTGTGATTTCTTTTCCCCAAAGGTATTTTAACCTTTTTATTATAAGGATGAAAGAGAAGAAAAGCCTTTTATATTCATTACTCTCTCATCTCCTCAATGTGTTTGTTCTCTTGTCATCACCTCTAACATCCTCTCACTATTGTCCTCTTATTTATTTTTTTAAAATTATAGTATTTATTTATTTATTATATATTTTTATTACAATACATGGCATACTATATATTTTAAAAACTTATTAAATCTATGCCCAATTAGTTGACCCATAGGTTCAACCAATCATCCAGTGACCTAAACTTGATCAGGTCAACTCTTGTCTCTTATTGATAACTATCATACATATCTCTCTTTTGGAAGTACTATTACACTGCATAGAAGATAAACTCCTTTGTGCTCAATGACATTAATTGATTGACAATCTTTTCGATGAGACAGTTATTGTTGCATTTAAAATATTGGTAAATATCTCATTTATGTTTGGTTATTAGCATCATATATATTGTTTTATTTTATTCTTGATCATTTGTCATGTGAAGATATCTGATCCATTTGGTTCACTTTTGCAGTCCTCTGGGTAAAGAGGTTACAGAAGTATTAATGGATGAAGAAAGTGATTGTGTTATCACACATTCCCCCAACGGTAAAATTTATCAAACTAGTCCTTGCAGACCTTCCACAGTTGTTGGGTCATATGAACCTACAGATAGTCAGGATGATGCAAATTCTCATGAAGGGCATGTAGTACCACGTGTTAGAAACTTGATTCTGGATCATGGCATGACAGAAAAGTACAAGGACCAGAAATCATTGGATCAAAAATCAGCAACATCAAATTCTGCTAATGCAACTGTACTATCTGACCGTACTGTTTGTCAGACATTTTCTGCTGCAAACAAAAAGCATGGTTCTGGTGTAAATTGTGCTTTTGTTTCTGAAGCTGCTGCCATTGGAGACAAACATCCTAATGGAGATATACAATCAGCAAATAACCAAAAGAAAGCTCAGGTCTGTTTCTTATTGTTTTTTATGCCTTTTCTTATTGTTTTCTATGCCTTATCTTTCTTTGGCTCCTGCTATACCATGCTTCAGCATAGTGCCATTTGATATTAATATTCAGCATATCTATGATTTAGATGATTTATATGCATTTGGAACATATCTTGGTTTCTTTTTTTTCCCTTTGATAATAATTTTCTTCTTTATTTGCTTGTAATTTCGCCTTCCTGTGCTATATTGTATGTTTATTTTTTTTTTCTGGTCATGAATGCTTAAAGCTGATTCTTTAGCACTTAATGAAAAACAGCAGAATAAGTTCTATTATCTCTGTGAATTGTCTTGTGCATTATCCTTGATAAATTTGAAGGTTTAATCTTAGTCTAATTGATATTAAGATATTGCTTTGCTTGAAAACACTATTAAATTTTCTGTTTGAAGAGTGCTTTAGCAAATTTGAAGATTGGATCATGAATATGTTCAAGATGGTCATGCTGCAATGTGTTTGCAGAGTTACACGACACTCACACCTTGGAAGCCATTGCATCCTGATAATGTCATGCACCGAGATGAGGAGGATTACTGTTCTGTTGCTTCTTCATATCCTTCTTTGAACTTATGTTTCTTGAGAATTTCTTCGCTCTCCTTGTCCAAAAATACCTATTTGGTCTTCCTGAACTATTCTTAGTGTAGCATCTGTGAAAAATTCGAAAACTAGGAGAACAGTGGCAATTGCTCCTACATTCAGATGCAGTGAGCGCGCAGAGAGGCGGAAGGAGGTACTTAATGTTTTTAAGTCTTGTTGAACTTTGTACGTATCTCTGAGTCTTTGAGGAGATTTAAGTATCCTATATTTCCTCTTTGTGTAGTTCTATTCAAAGTTAGAAGAGAAACACCAGGCTATGGAGGCACAGAAACTCCAATGTGAAGCTAGGACCAAGGTAAGCCTTATTCCATTTCAATCTATTAGTTCTTCGGAGAAATAGTCGAAAGACTGGTTTTGTTTTTAACGTACGATTTTAAAATTCCTCTGCTTATTGAACATTATGCAGTGTGTAGAACTTTCAGATCTTTATAGTTTGCCTCACAATTTGCAAGTGTGTAGTAAACTTTTGTAAAAATTACAGAGAAAAGCATAATTTGAAGATCATTAGTCTTGGATGTTGTTCCTTCATGAAGCATATCTAGAAGGATTACTATGATGGATTGGATAGAATTTGATGTTTATCTTGTAGGTGCCTATCATATTATGTCGAAGGTTGATTCTTCCTTTACAATAGGTTATTTTTTCTGATGTATCTTTGTGGTAATATACAAGAAAAATTGGTGCTTATCTTTGTGTTCAGGAGTGTATTTATGCTATTTCAGCTTCTTGTATTGATAAAAATGATAACTAGAGCCTCTTTTTCTTTCACTCCCATCATTGCCCGCCAAAGATGATGTAGGTTTGCTGACTGGAGGGCACACCAACAGACACAACTGGCTGTTAACAAGAATTTATAAGAATAAAAGTGCATCAATCAAATATTTTATTAACAAGGAAGAATTATTTGCCAAAATAAATGATGAAATATATCTTCTCTGGAGAAGGGAAGAATCGATGATTGACAAATTATGATTTATGGATGCACAATTTGCTTTATTGGATTCTTCCTTATTATGTAAGTATTTTTTCTTGTACATGAAGTTTGTAAAAAAGAAAAATGGGATTGTAGTTGGAAAATTGATAAATGAATAAATGGTTCTTTTGCTCATATTATGTTCAAGTGGTGTGAGGTCACTATTTTTATTCACATGTGAGATGCATGAAGGTGCGAGACCTTTCAGTGGGATTTAATCCTTGAGCCAAAGTGAGCCTGATAATTATCTTTTATTGCTTTTGTCTTATCTAACATCTTATGTTCTCTATTCTACAACTAGCGTTTCCTATAATATGTTTGGTCAGCATATTGAAAATAATTTCATTAGCAGAAACTGATAAATAGACATTTTGTTTTTAAACCTCTTATTTCTCTCTATGGCAATCACCTTTTCTTCTTAGTCATTTTGATTCTAGAATTTGCATAGGAAGAGTTCTAAACAGAGTCAAAACTGCATTCCAATGCATGTATGCATTCTAAGGTATTCTTTGCCCTTAAATACTTTTAACACAGAATTGCTACATGATATATTCTTTCTTATTGAAATTTTGATAGGATTTTTTAAGTTTATCATGATAATATGAGATGCAGAGCATTTGAATCAAGATGCTATATGAGAATTCCTTCCTTTGATTTTTTTTTTAATGTGTGATCAGAGATTTAGATCTAACCGTATAAGTGTTTGAGATTATCCCTGTAAAGTGTTGTTATTACTATGTTGTTTAGTTATCACAGCCAGTAACTGATTATTATGGATTATATTCCTACAGTAGTTAGAACATATATATTCATTATGATCACTCCCTATGTCATGACAAGCTTGTAAATTGCTTTTGAGCTGGACAACTTTCAGCAAATAAACTGTTGTGTTATCTGCTCATCCCAACTTCTGATCTATTTTCAGGAAGAGCAAGAGGCAGCTCTAAAGCAACTAAGGAAGAATATGACTTTTAGAGCGACGCCAATGCCTAGCTTTTACCATGAGGGACCACCACCCAAGGTTGAATTAAAAAAGGTATTCAGCTTAGGCTATCGCATGGTCCACTAGTTAATGCATGCAAGCTATTATAATTAATAAGTCATTTGATGGATATGATATGAGCAAATTAAATTTATATGCTGGGTTTGTTAATTGCATAGTCCATTTTAGTTCCGTTTTTAGAATGTAATTCTCAGTTTTAGTGTGAGCATAGCCACAAGGCTGCAAGCTAGGTCAGCTTAGCTTTGCCTCACTGCATGAAGTAACAGTTGGATTAGAATCATTAGATAGAAAATAGGAATTAATACTCAAAACACGATATATTTTATATGTGCACATGGTAAGGATTAATGCTTGATTTGTGACAATTTTCTGAACTGTTAAGGTGAATGCTCACTCCATATCATGTAAAAGGCTTTATGGGCATGCAACTGTGCAAGTTTTGCATGTGATTGATCAAGCAGAAACCTGGCCACTTTGTGGTCAACACTTTACAGTGTGTGTTTTAGGGTAAAAAACCATGTGTGTTTGGAAGGACTGATTCTTTTAAGTTTCAAACATAGCATACTATGTTGAGTGGAATTTTGTATAGTTTCTAGAACTATTTTAGAATTTACATATAATTATTTTAACTACTTTGAAGTAAAATTTATATTCTATGTATTATCAGAGTGTCCTTGCGACACAGTAAAATTCTTCTTGTGACGTTGTGTGATGGATGCTACACAAAACTATTTGTTCATATATTTGCATGATTGTACAACCTAAAACATCAGCCTAAGATCCCTTACAATATGCTGTCATGAAGATCATACATGTAAATCTGTATCATGGATTTCTTTGAATTCCGTCTGATCATTTTTTATTGACTCCAATAACTATGCATCTTTGTTATGTTTAATCTCAGACTATCCTGTTTATATATGAAATTGGTTTAATTTTGCTATTAACAAGTAGAAACAGGTGGAATATTTGTGATATCCCAATCATGTAAAGGTCAAAAAATTTTCCACACAGAATTTTCTAGTATCACAGTAATTTTTTATCTAACACTGAAGGCATCATGTCAATTTTCTAGTAGAGGCACGTGGCTAATTACTGAAAATGTTTATAGTGAAAATTTTCTCCTAGTAAAACTTTTATTTGTTGTCTAGATTTTGATTAGTTATATTTTTTGACTTAGGTTTACCATTATCTTTGGAACAAAGATATCCACCTCATTCAAATACTAATTATCCTTTCAAACAAAAGTATCCATAATATAATGTCATATTGATCTTATATTGCAGATATTATGTGATTTCTTCTACTGATTTTTCTCCCGCTACAAGGTTTTTTTTGGTACCTAGGTTCGGTTGCTTATTTGTGAATCTAGCGTCTGATTTACCATTTTATTTGCACAAAAAGGTGCCCACAACTCGTGCTAAATCACCCAAGCTTGGTCGAAGGAAGAGCTGTGGTGATGCAAGTCATCGGGCTGAAGGAGATAACTGCAGCGGAGTATGTGGTCGACTTCAGCGTCACAGTTTGGGTGCCTACAAGGATGCTACAAACAAGTTACAAAACAGTCCCAAGAACAGAAGTGCAACTACAACAAACAAATCCATGAGGGAGAACTCGAAGCCGGATGCCAGCAAGGTAGCAGCCCTGGATACTACCGTCACCACCGTGCAAGGTCTGGCTGACACTGGTGTCACTGTGCAGCCCTGATGTTTGCTTTTCCATGCTTTTGATCTTAGTTTTTCCCTACTCTCAAAATTCACGTGATAATTTATCTCGACATCAAAATGCCAATTGTTGAAGATTGGTAATCATGCAAGGAGTTTGTTGCTGTGGACTTCATACGCATGCTGTTGTAAATTTTGTATGTAATGATCCTGACAGTGGTGTAGTACTGCTAGAATTACTGTTCTCCGTTGTCTAATCCTTTTTTAGCATCTTAAATTTGAAGTGGAACGGTCCTATGCTCTATTTGACCATCTTTAATTACAGTGGTCCTCTTTGCTTGATATTTCCATAAACTACATGAACTTTCCATGCTTTATCATGGTATGGCCAACTCTGTTGGCAGCAAACGCGTGCTGATCTGCCTCGATGTTCCCTTTGATTAAAGAGCTGATCTCATGGTTGATGTTCCAACTCGCAACCATCTATATTTCATACCCGTATTCTCGAAGTGAAGAAAATTCTGCATGTTTGCCACAGTAATTCCATGATCTTAGCATTTTTTTGAACTTCAATCACTCTCCACTCGATCTTTCTTTTTCCCTTTCCTCTTTCGCCAAACACTCGGCATGCTGTTGATTCAGACCGGCAAACAGCCGCAGAAATGAATACAGAGTGCACGGCCTCATTCTCGCAAGCAGCACTAACCAGTGATGATACTAGCAGAGCCCCAAATATGAAGACTAGCTTGCTATGAAATGGAGATCGTCCTCTATTATATTTAATATGCAAAAGTAGCATTTCTGGAAATAACATTACGGCATAAACATTAACGCAGAAGCTTGAATTATGCTAAATAACATTCAGATGTAAGAAGTTGAACTGCTGGTGATAAGCAAAGTGGATGTCGGAGCACTTACTATATATCTAAGCATGCTAAATGCAATGTTCTTCATATCAACAAGAACATCTCAGAGCATAAATGAACAATCGAATGTTATTATCTTCGAGTTCATAGCAAACACTGCAAAGGACGCATGCATGTGTGCAAGCATGCACAAGAGACTCGCATCATGACCCATGCATCTGCGAAAAAATACATGGTGACAAGCAAGAACAAGAAGTCAAACTTGGACACTCAAATATACGAAACAGATGCGCCATCAAACAACATCTAGCTCAAAGGACATTCTGGAACGAGACTTATTCCAACAATATCATCGAGGCCTCGTTAACTGTACAATAACTTACCATCATTCACAACAACAAACCCTAATGTCTCAACTGTTTAGGACCGACTACCTGGATCGAACACCACTGTATCGATCCGAGGCTCCAAACTGCAGATCAGAGCATTTTTTAGCTCTATTTTTTTCGGTTGATACATGAAAACCATAGATCTACAAATAAAAAGAAAGGATGAAAAAAAAACTAAGAAACCAATCCCCAAGAAATAAGTTCACTAGAGGTTCACATAGATAGGCACATGCCTTAATTTTCACATGAATATGGCCAGCATAGTGGCAACAACTATATGGGTGCAGCACATGTCGTTCTGAAGTGACCTGTTTGATTGCACCGGCTACAATGCACGACCCGCTTAACTCGTCCTCTGTCTTCTGCTCTAACTCTCTTCTTTCTAGGTCTGCCTGGAGGCCTAAGGGACTTGGGCGGATTAATGACTATCTCAATTTTATTATCACCTTCCTGATTTGCATCAGACATCTCTTTCCAAAGACTTTTATCTGGTATTGGATGAATAGTTTGCGAATAGGTCTTCCTATAAGTTGCGACAGTGAAACAGCTCTCTGTGTATCTATGAACATTCTGTCGACACGAAAGAAGAGCTGCCACACCATGAGCACATGGTAGACCATAAAGTTGCCACCCTCGACACAGACAACACCGGTTGCGAATGTCCACGATATTGGTCCCCTCATGAGGAGAGACAACTTCAAATTCTGCCTCATTTGCTCGTCCTACTTGATAACCCCGAGCACATTCTATGGCATCAGACACTCGTCGTTCAGCTGATGGTACAAGAATCGACGTCCACTGCAGGCTAGCCTCACGTCGTTCATTGAACCAGGTCATCAACTGCCGCCTAATACATTCCATCATCTGAATTATTGGCAGTCCAGAAGCTTCAAGTATCCAATTATTCAATGATTCAACTACATTTGCTGTCAAATGGCCATATCGTGTTCCCTCAAAGTAGGCCGTAGCCCAAAGACGTGGTGGAATGCGCCTAATCCAAAATGCAGCCTCCTGTGATGTTTCTTCTATTTCTAATATCTTTGCCTCAAATTCAATAACTGTGAGAGCATGGGCAGCTTCCCAGAGGAGTTTTACAAGTGCATCATTGTTAAACTCTTTGCGGAAAAGCTCACTGAGGTGGCGCATGCAAAACCCATGGAAGGCAGTTGGGAAGTTGAAGTCAACACCGTCTATAATACCTTTCTGCCTATCTGACAGTATCGTGAGCCTCGGCATGTTCTCCGTATTTGCCTCAAGCAAAGTATGAAGTTCAGATAAAAACCAGATCCAATTATCATCGCTTTCCTCATCAACAACCCCAAAAGCAAGAGGAAACAGAGCACCATCTCCATCAAACCCAGTGGCTAAGAGCAAGGTGCCAAGATATTTACTTTTTAAAAGAGTTCTATCGAGTCCAATGAGTGGCCGGCATGCATTGACAAAACCATATATTGAGGCATAGAATGAGATGAAAAGTCGACGGAAGCAATTATCCTCTGGATTTCCATATATGGTTGCAATGCTTCCTGGATTTGTCCTTTTCACTTGATCACAATACTGTGGTAGGAGACGATAACCTTCTTCAAAGGACCCTCGAACAGTGGCCATTATCCTCTCCTTCCCTCTCCAGGCCTGCTTGTATGACAAGGTGATCCCATGCATGCGGTGGATCTCTTCCAGTATCTCCTTTGGCTTGCAGTGTGGGTTCTCTCTGAGCCGTTCCTCCACAGAGTTGGCAACCCACTGAACTGATGCTTGCTGATGCCCAAGATGGTTAATCCCACTGCATGTGTGCATCTCATGGATGGTTCTGATGGTGAAAGTTGGAACACCCGGCAGCTTTGCAGCATGAATGCGCCATGGGCACCCCTCAGCTGCACACTTCGCTGTGAAGCGTGTCTTATCCGATTTCACAGTCTGTATCTCAAAACGGCAAGCAATTGCAGCATCCCGTATAGCTCGGCGGCAACTCTTGACATCGGAGAACTCCTGGCTAATAGTCAGCTGATGGTCTGGGTTCACAATCAGTCTGCGATTCTGCAACACCTGAGGGACCAGCATGTGGCCCTGTGAGATGTCGTGCGCAGACTGGAGGCCAAGCTCCTGTGCCTGGTCGATGGAGAGATGGACCATGTTCTGATCGACCCCAAGACCATGGGTCTCAGCAAGAGTCAATTCATGGTTGTCCGATATACCCAACTCGTGATTTTGTGCATCAAGAGCATCCTCATCAGTGTCATTGTTCTGTCCCAACGCGAGCTCATTGCTATGGTCATGGCCATGGTCATGAGGATGATGCTGCTGCCCCAAGACAAGCCGGCTGCCGTGGGGATGCCCGAGACCGAGCTCATGGTCATGGGCTTGGCCTAAACCGAGGTCATGGTCATGAGCATGGCCAAAGCCAAGGCCATGCCTCTGCCCAAGGCCTAAACCATGGCCTTGGCCGATAACCAGATCGTGGTTCTGGCCAAGGACTAGATCGGGGTTCTGCCCGAGAACTAAATCATGGTTGGCCATGTATGCTTGAAATGCTCAGATCAAATTCTGATCTTCCAATCCTCCAACAGCATCCAAACGCTTGAAAACACAGGTGCAGCAACCAAAAATCAAATATTTAAGCTTTTAATACTACTTTGGCACAAAAGCAAAAGCAAAAAACGACACATCCTTCTCAAAAATCCCAACTTTCCAACATAATTGCACGACGAACACACATCCAAAACGAAGAACGAGATAAAATCCCAATTTTTTTTTTCGCTCAGAAAGAAAAAAAAAACGTCTTTATATCCACACAAATTCACTCCGATTCCCCATCCGAAACCAGTGCTTAACGACAGAACCAAAACATAGAGAAACCCAATGCTTCAAGTAACAAGAGTACCTAAAGGCAGTATACGCGACCGCGGTCAAGAGCCGACCTTTGCCGGGGGAAAACGTCGAAGAAGCCGCGAGGAACGAAACCGGGAGGAATCGGCAGGGAGGGGGGAGGCGAAGAACAGATCGAGCATAGGTTTACAGCAGGCGGAGGAAGCAAAGGTGGCTTCTTTCCGGGGGGACAGAGAGGGGAACGTTGGGGGGTGGCGGGAATCGGGAGGGCAGGCGAGGGATTTGAAGGAAGGGCAAAGAGAGGAGGAGGGATTTTGGGCAGAAGAGGGGGGTTTTGGGGGAGGAGATTGGAGTTTGGGAGGGGCAAAAGGGCAGAAAGCGAGGCGGGTGCGGCAAGGGAGGGGATGGAGAATACGGCGGGGATCAAAGAAAAGAGGGTATTTAAGTCAACATTGGGAACCCCTTCCACCACTATTACAATGTTGCCCTCCTTACTGTGGCTAATGCTACCCTTCAATTCTCCATTTTGCCTCTTCATTCATAATAATAATAATAATAATAATACTATTATTATTACATACTAATTTTCTTGCACGGTTGTTGCCCTAATTTAATTACAAAATTTTCTCATTTTAATTTTCTGTGAGACCAAAATAATTAATTCATCTTGAATGAAAGTACTTTTTTTCACCCAAAATCTCAGACATCTATTTCGTCTTTGTCCATTCTCTACTTCAATCTATAAACAATGTGTTCATCCATTTGTAATTGTTGTTTAACGAATATTCCAACCGAACACAAGACTTTGTTTGCTCTTTATTAGAGCAACACTGACCTCATAATGTTAGACTTATTTTTGAAAATAAAAATATGTTCTTCCTCCTCTTAACTTGAAAAGAAAAAAAAATTATATTTTAGATTTAGTTCATTGACTTGTCATACATCAACTGTTAATTTTATGATTAGGACAGTGATTCGATTCGAGAGCATGCTTTGAACAACTTAAGATGTTTACCAACTACCCAACAAGTAAAATGTATATATACCACATCGAAGTGTCAAATGAATTAGGTTGCACACAAAGAAGGGTTCACATCCAATTGTTGATCAACCAAAATATTATTGGATATTGAGGAGTATTTTTGAATACATAAATTCCTTGGAGGATTGGAAATTGAAGTATAGAAATACAAAACACCGGTACATACTGACTCTCTAACCTCACTTTCGTGGGGCCCACTAAGCATTCCAATAAATAGTTGGAAGCAAACTGAACCCTGTCGGGGAACCGATCGTGCGATAGATCTGCCTTCGGACACGTACCCAAATTCATACCAGGATAAGAGGCGATGGCCACCCTTTAACCGTCCGCGGCCTGAGTCTCGGATGTTTCTCGCCCGCCAATCGCCATCGATGTAAAAGTGGTTCCCATTCTGTGTCGCGACTGGATGATGAGGTAAGTGTTCGGACGGGTAAACCTATAAATCTCTTTGCCCGTCTCCGCTTTCCTCCCTTCTTCTCCTTGTCGACTCCAATGGCCGCCGGTCCGATCCCTCGGAGAGGTAAAACCCTAAAATCTATCTTCTCTTCCTCGATCTAATTCGATATCTCGAAGGCGTTTACTGACTTTTGTCTCGTCCGTGGACATGGAAATTTAGCTAGGTTGGCTTTAGCCTATCGCCTTTCGGTCGGTGCCGTGTCGTTATCTCGCGATCCCAGCCGACCTTTTCGTCATTCGACGTCAGCGCCTCGGAATAATGTCAATAACGGAGACTGGGAAGGAGAGTGGTGGGAGGTGATCGCCTTACCTTTCGGTTGCTTTTGTCTTTCTCTTGCCCTAGTAGACCCGATTCCACCGGTCGCATCCTCTTCTCTTCGCTCGTCGGCTGCGGAAGAAGTCTGAAAAAGGTCTTATTTCCATTGCTTTCCTTTTTTTTTTTAATTTATCTTTTCTCTTTGCTGGATTTGATTGGCTGACCTGCGTGGTATCCTTCAACTGCATGGTTCATCCAATTTTGTCTCCTTGGTTCTGTTCCTTGGTAACTCGATCGCTTTCCCCGTTGATTTGATTGAAAAATTGGCGCTTTTTTTCTTGATATCGGTTTTTATTTGGGTGATCGAGATCTGCTCTTGTTATTTGGCATATACCGTCTATTGATGCTTTAGCTTTTGGTATAATCATCAAAAGAAAGAACTTTTTATATATTCTTTTGGGAAAAGAGTATACTTTTGATCTGTGCTTCTTTATGGTTTGATTGCTATTCATCAGTTTTTTCATGCATATCTTCTTTTGTGTATTGATATCTTATTGATGTCTCTGCTAGTAGGAATTTGCTTGAATTCTCCAGTTTGTGTATATTTCATGGGGATGAATTGAATAAATTTGCCTATTGTTGAAAATTCTGCATGGTATTCTAGATCTTGATGTCAACATGTTGATGTTTTCAGTGGCAACTGTCAGCTGGGATTCACGAAGAACAACTGTAATTTGCTCTACTCCTGAAGTTTGCGGGCTGTTTCATCTCTCCGCCTATATAGGTGCCCTGAGAAGTTGATGTAAAACTGGCTAGGGATGGGTTCAAGGGCTCACATCAGTGGTTTCATGCGATTCTCATCTGCTTTGTCTTCGGCTATTCTTGAATGGATATTGATGCTTCTATTATTCTTTGATGCCTGGTTTTCCTACATGGTGACAAAATTCTCTCGTCTATGCAAGTTACAAACACCTTGTATATTCTGCTCAAGGCTAGATCACATATTTGGAAGTGAGAAACTGGACTTCTATCTAGATTTAATTTGTGAAACCCACAGATCAGAGATCTCATCACTGGCCTTGTGTCATGCTCACGGGAAGCTTGCTGATGTTCACACCATGTGCAAGGCTTGTCTCCTCTCATTGAAATCTGAAACTTGCAGATCTCTGGTAGGTAATCTTGGAAGACATTTTGATTATAGAGAGAACATTCAGTATGTTGATGGTGATGGCCTCCATGTGCGTGATGAGGATGATTTGGTGAATGTCCCTTTTCTGAAGAAGGATGAGACAAATTGCTCTCCTGTCAAAATAATTTGTTCATGTTGTGCTGAGCCTCTCCAACATAAACTTCATGCCATTAGGTTGCTTGAGGATGAATCCATCGAAGTTGATGTTTCCGAAGTTGACATTTCTTTGTCAAGTTTAACTAGAGATGGGATGAGAAAGACTAGAGAAAAAACTTTGGTTTCCCCAATATCTGACCATTTGAGGAATCAAGGATTAGACGAGTTCTCTCACATTGTACACAGTGAAGTTAAAGTTACTACTGACTCTGACTCAGAAGTCCAGCATATAGATGATGGTAAAGGAAAATCTCTGGCTTATGGAGCTGAAAATGCCAAGGATGATTTGATGTATCAAAATGTAGAACCAGAGAATGCCACAGATATTGGAAGCAGTTTATCTGGAAGTGTTTCAGATAATAAAACAATAGGAAAATTAAATTACTCTGATCCAGTTAGTATTTCAGACAATAAAGCCTTGCAAAAGTTGATTCACTCTGCCCCAGATATTGACGAGCCTTCTGAATCAGTTTCTGAGAAGCAAAAATGTGTAGGTGAGCTCCATGATGTATCAGAAATTTCATCTTCTGGTGCTGCTGGACATATTCCAAAGGATAGCAATTGGAACCAAAACGAAATCAATGCTAAGCCCCCTCAATCTAAATTTGTGTCAAAAGATCGCCAAGAAGTTCCTGTGGAGGACTCAAATGTAAAAGGTAAGCTGTAATCCATATCTCTACTGAATCTATATTCTCTATATAATTCCTTAGCTAACCTTTCAATTCTTGTTCTTGTTATAAGTAGATAAGTTGGAGCAAAGTGATGCTGCATGTGTCAATACTACTTATGTGGATGATGTGAAGGATTGGTGTGCAAAGGACATTGATTTGGGGATAAGCCATGATGCAAGTGACCCTGGTCAATCTATGAGTAATCATATGGATCTGAATGATGCGTATAAGCTTGCTGTTGGTGCTAAGGGAAGCTTGCCATCTCCTAAATTTGCTGATGTTATTATGGGAAAGGATTCTTCTAGGGTTCAGGAAGATCTGAAACTGCTAATTTCTCAAATATCTGCATCTCGGGGCCTTGAGTCTCCATGGCATGAAATGACTCCTAGTCCTCGAGTATATGGACAAGATGACGAATCTGTTTTGCAGAACATAACCAAGACGCTCTCTCTTGAGAGGAATGAATCAGGCTTAGAGTCACTAGATGGAAGTTTTGTTAGTGAGGTGGAAGGGGAAAGTGCATTTGAGAGACTAAAGAGGCAGGTTGAGTTGGACAGGAAGTCCATAAGCCTTCTCTACAAGGAATTAGAAGAAGAAAGAAGTGCTTCAGCAATTGCGGCAAATCAAGCAATGGCCATGATTACTAGGTTGCAAGAGGAGAAGGCTGCTATGCAAATGGAGGCTCTGCATTACCAAAGAATGATGGAAGAGCAAGCTGAATATGACCATGAAGCACTTCAGAAATGCAATGAGTTGCTTACTCAAAGAGAGAAAGAAATGCAAGATTTGGAAGCTGAGATGGAAATCTATAGGAAAAGCTTTACAGATAAATTATCCAATGATCAAGCAGTGGAACTGAATGGTAATTTCCATGATAAGGAGCTTGAATCATGTAACAAATCTAGGGAAAATCATGTAATGCATCGAGATTCCAGATGGAGTAACTTTGATAGTTTGAAGAATCCCTTATCATGTTTTGAAGATGAGGAGGCGTATCTATCAAATTGTTTGGTGAAGTTGGAGAAAAAGCTTTATCTTTTTTCCAATCATGGTGTTTTTGATGATGGTTCTAGTTTATTAGTGAATGATGATGAAAATGGATTTCCCGAAAACACATGTACAGATATTCAGGGTGAAGATTTTATACAAAGAAACAGAGTGTCAGAAGGTGGTGTGGGCACAAATGGTTGGTACTCTGACAAGATTGCATCTGCAGGTCCAGAGCACCTGTATCAGAAAGATGGTCCCCTTGAAAATAGTCAGGTAGGAGGGATTTTAATGGATGAAAAGTTATCCAGGAAACCTTCAAGTTCCTTTCAAGGAAACCATGAAGACAGCTTTGACATTGACAAGTACTTGAAAGTAGTTAACAAGAGTGACTTAGTTGCTCTTGAGGATGAAGTGTCATGTTTAAGTCAGAGGTTGGAGGCACTTGAGGCAGATCGTAATTTTCTTGAACATGCTATCAACTCACTTAGAAATGGTGATGCTGGTGTTCGGTTTCTTCAACAGATAGCTTGTGATCTGCATGAATTACGGAAAATTGGAATCACTCGACAAGAGCATCATATAGCTTGAGTCTTTACAAGTTCTATCTGTAATGTAAGTCCTTGACTAACATCTCAGAATTTTTTTTTTTGTCATAGGAGCAGAGAAGATATGAGAAGTTCTTTTAGAAATAACCAAGGTGCATATGGTAAACACCTGGAAATATTGTGAGATAAATGAAATTAATTTGTCTTCAGCCTTTCTTTTGTGTGTAAGCCATTGTATTCTTAACAAGTTTAGCATATTTTTAACCTTTTGTACTGGGGTATAACTGCAATTTAGTAGTTATTAACTGAGGGTTAAATAATCTTTTATACTAGAAGAATTACTAACACAATGTTGGTCTCTAAAAATTATTCAATATTTTCTATGGTGGCTCTCTTTTGCCAAAACTCTATAATTCTCTGAATCTAACCTCTGTCAGTGACATGGTGAACTATAGCTGTATAAACGGGTGGTAGAAGACTAGAAGTACTAGAAACGGCTAACTTTCCTTGATATCATTGCAGAATGTTTTATCCAGGAAAGCTCCTTTCCATAATAACATGTCACTTCAGGGTTGACTTATAAAAGGTGAAAGCTTTAGTCTGTTTAAGGATGAGATGTGAGAGAGATGCATACCATTTCATTAGAATAGACGTTTGATTAATGCTGCTGTATCAAAATCTCTATTAGACTGATGAGGATGACCAATAGTCATATATGCTATGATGATGAATCTAATTGCAATTTTACAGTTTGTTTATGTTAGCATGACCATCCTTAGTCTCTATGTTTGTGTCCACCATTTCTTTAGACACAGAAGTTTCTTGTTTTCAATTTACTTTATTTATTTACTTTTTCCCATGAAAATTGAGGATCTTATTGATATTTGCATATATGTTATGATGAAGCACAAAAGCACCTCTATAGCGCTTGATGAAGCTATTTGCTTTTTTGTTTCTGTGCAGACGGAATGACATATGAAATTGCCTTTTATTATATGTTAGACATTCTGGTAGTCATGTTCTTCTTGCTTCCATACCTGATGCCTTCCTTAATGCAGCTCCTTCCTTTCATCTTAAAAGCTCCTCATTTGACTAGATAAATTATTCAAATTCTTTGGCTTCTCAATATTTATTGATCTTAATATCCTCAATAAGAAAAAAAAAAAAGGCAAACTGCATCAATCTGGACAAAGAACTATTTTCTGCTAAATCATATGCTTGACCCTGGCCTTGGCTTTGCAACTTTTGCCGCCTCAGCCAAGCCCATCATTATTGTGCTTCTACTTTTGCTACAACGACCAAACTTTTTGCTATGCCTATCATCACCTTTATTTTCTTCTAGAGTGCATTGACTCAGGTGCTTCTCATTACTTGCAAATTGTTTTAAACCCCTATTTATCCTTTTGGATCACCCACCCTTACCTGAAATGTAATCCTGAGGCTCCAGATGATTCTGCTATTCCTCCTCATGGTGTGGTCCTCTGGAATCTCATTTTAAATCTATATGGTTGCTTGTTCAATACTTAAGTCATTTGGTGTCCCTTAGTTTTTTCTAGTGTCATGTAGCATATTGATTATTGCAACATTCATTTGATGTACTTGTCAGTGATTAAGGGCTTCCAGTTACCTGTGCATATGCGGTACCATGTCATTGCACCATACACGGTGGATGCATTAGCAACATGTACCTTACTACTAGCATGCTGTCATTCATATTCTTTATTTTCATTTAAAAATCAATTGTACTTCTTGTGATTTTACTAAATTTAGGTTTATCATGTGACAAGGAATATTTTCAAAGTCACTTGACCTGATTCTTGCATATTAGGTATATGTAGAAATTATTATAATTTAGGAGGTGTCTCTTCAAGAGGTTAACGATAATGGATGATCATTGTGAGTGAGCATGATACTTCCAAGATCAAAGCAATATATATTTTAAGGTGACAAATATTCTGAATTCAAAGTTTGTTAGCTTAATAGTTGGGACTTATGGCTTTGTTTTTGTAAAGTTTGTTGGCTTTTATGGTTATTCATTTATGATGAATTAACTAAATTCAGCCATGAACAGTACAATCTGAAGACTCCTATACAGTTGTAGATGATTGCTATGCTATTATAATTTTCTGGATATTAATCAACCGTATGGTTGATGTTCTGAACATTTAGTTGTTTCGTTTTTCACATTTTATCATGTGTCCAACATAAAATTCCTTTTGGATTTAGCACCTTGGGAATTTAAATTTGAAGTACGACATATTCACTGAATAACAGAAGTTGGCATAAATCCAAACAATCCCATCTTGGGTTCTGGTATAAGCAAAACTTAGATACATGTAATAGTAAAACCTGAAAAAAGTAACAGATAGCATCTCTTAGTAATAAGTATATGCACAATCATATTGTGAGGTCATTAGGACATGTAACATGATCTAGCCCCATGATTGGAATTTGGAAATATGATTTTTTGTCTTCAATGAAGCATAGAGTAATGAGACAAATAGAAGAAGATATTGGCTTATGCCGCATCCCATAGGATGTGTGGTAGATACAACATGATATGTGGAAAATGGTGAAATGGTTGTCTTTGGTTGTGATTTGCATAATTGATGTGGTTATTTTTTTAATCTTTGAGCATGATACTCATCTTAGGAGTCTCTTCCAATTCATTTTGATTGGCCATGATTGCTAATAGGTTCATCTTTTGCTTGGTATGTTGTTGTCCTCCTACTATTATTTTTTCTTTCATTTCTCTATCTTTAAAGAGTGTTGTTAATATTATTGATCAAGATTATGCATGATCATGCTATACCTCTAAGGGCTATCCATACCAAATTGTTGCTCATGAATATGACAACATCGATCATAGTATCAGCTGATGTAGGATGCATAAAATTATGACACTGATCCAATTTTTAGGAAATTATTGGTCTCATGGAGTGAAGTCCAACAGTTTAATTTAAGGCTGCAATGGTCGTTCTTATTTGGAAAATCTGATTCAGTAATTAGTTGGAACTTTTAGTTGGACCTAAATTATTGTTTCATCGAAGATCTGATTCTTAAAAGAATATAGGTAGATGAAGCTAACTCTTGAAGTTATGAACGAGGATTTTGCTTATGTTGACAAAAATACTGAAAATAAAGCTGGCCTCCTGTTAAAATAGTTTATTGAAAGAATATGAAGATAATTGAGATGAGGCAGCCACTGTTTAATAAATTTGATGAATGATTTTGTATTACGTAAACTATTATATTTTGTTAAAGAAAGAGTACAATGTTTATTTGGAACTATCAAGTAATTTTGGTCTAAAACCCTAGGCTGATGAATCATTTTTCTTCTTATGAGATTGCTGCAATTGAATAAAGCAGCAAGTGGATATTGCAGTATATGCTAAGAGAATAATGACACTCTTGTAACTCGTAAGGGCCTTGAATGGCAGGTCTTTAAGGGATTGTTGATTTTTATGTCAATCAAATCCCACTTCAATACCAAACTAGTTGGGTATCTTATCCTGATAACTGTAAGAATACCACATTAATGATGTCCATATAAAGCACTTCAATTTGAAGACTTGTGATGCAAAGTGAACTCATAAATTTATATGATCATTATCAGAAGACATAATGTAGGAGTAAATTAGCACAAAAGATAATGAAGCGATTTTTTATGTTTTTAATCAACACATTCTGGATATTTAAAGCTAACAATTTACTTAAATTGGATGTTGCAAACAAGAATTAAGGGCAACAGGGAAGATTCTGTCCAACTGGTCTTATTAGCCAGCCCAACTCATGTGGAACCAGGCAAGATTATCAAACTGAAATCAAATAAGCTATTGGTTAATCAGCATAACATTTATGTTTTAACTAATAATGCATGCCTGTCAAGCTCATGCAATTATTTTCCTTGCTACTGAACTTCTCATAGGCCATACACAACCATGCATTCAGTGGCAACCTAATCAGTTGTTAGTATGCGCTGTCAGTATGCATCATGTCTAATGCCACTAGTGTTATCGCATGATTTAATATCAATTTTTTTGGTGGCCAAGTACATATCCTTAATATACTGGTACCACTATGTTGTCATAAGTCAACCCCATATTGGTGGAACAAACCTGTAAACTTTTGCAATTATGATGTTTTTAGGACATATGAAGGCATATCTCAGCTGAAAAACATTGCTTAAAGTTAGTCACTTCTGCTCCAATGATTCCTTTTATTAGTTTCTAAATCTTAGCCGATTTCATTTTAGTTAAATAGTTTGAATTATCTTGTATGTAATCTGATTTATGCTACTTATGTAGGATCTGGTTGATGAAGGTTCATAATTTACGTTCAGGACAGAGGTTCATATAGTCTGAGCACCCACAACTGTATACTATATTCAGTAGTTGGGAATGTGGCTGATGCGTCTTCAGAGGTTGCTTCATTTTTACCTTGTGTGTTTTACTTTTCATTTCTTTATAGAATTGCTTGGTTTTGTATTTTCTTATCATTATCATTTTTTCTATATTAACTTGATTTCATTCAGAATTAGTATTTTTTATCTTTTTCTTTCTTAAAAATGAGTGGTAAATTTGTAATAGGGTGATTACTGTGTGATAGCAATGACCTGTGCATTGTAAAACATCTTCTGCATGCTCACATCTGCTGAGTTGTTCAATAATCTGGGGACTTGTAGTTTTTGCCATCAAGAGTCTCGGCAATGAGAGTAACAGTATCATTATATTCTTCTCTGTAATATAACTTAAAAATTCTTATTGAAAGTGCTGTTATAATTTCTAGTTTTTATACCAATCAATTATACCTGTAATCCCTGCATGCTGAGCCTGGTTTCAGTGCAAATATAATTCTTTGCCATGCTTTACCACCAGCTTGCGAGTGCATCTTTTACCAACAGATTACAGTTCATCTGATTGGAAGAGCATGTAACTTGTAGGTTTTTTTTTGTTAAAGATCACACATGTGCTTCAAGTTGAGGCATAAGAGATGCTTCTAATTATTAAAGACTGCAGGTAATGTTTCCTATCCTGACGTTAATCTTAGCATCTCTGTGGGAAAGTATGGGACTTGTTTAGTTGCATGATCTACTAAATTATGACTCTTCAAGTTTCTCTCTCCAGGAAGAACCAAATTTGTGATCCTCCTGACTTGTTGGCTGTTGAATTGTTTTCTCAATCAGAAGCCCTCAATCATTGAAATCCTACAAGACACTTGATATAGTCTGTATCTCTAATTATGATTTCAATAACATTTATCATAATGGTTACTGATAAAATAAAATTAGTTTTACTAGTCACAAATGAGGATGCTACCAAAATTACTTCCAATTGCTTTTCATGAAAGACAAAAAAACATTAAGGATAATGTTGTATTAAGTATTTCATGAAATATAGTGAATCAGGTAGAGATTATATTCTACTACATATTATATTATGGGTATCAGAACCGTACTTCATCCATGTTGTTTAGAACATGAAGTATAAATATGATATGTTTCTTTGATGGAAATGATTTATGTTATTCAATAACTAATTTTATTCTAATTGATATTATCGTATAGTCCTCCTATTCTTCTTTCACAATGTGTTTGTTGTGTTCATGCTTTTCTCATTTCAACCATTGTAGATGCTATGTAATGGATGTATTGGTTTTGTCAATTTGATACTACTTAAGAGAATAAAATTAATTTTTAGGAGATGTATATACTATGAAATGTAAGTTGATCATGCTTAAAACAATTGAATGATTTTTTAGTTATATAAAATAAAACGATTCTTTTATGTTATTTTAGAGACATTGAAAGTCGATGTTTTGAGATAATATTTTTGAGTACATGTACATTGCAGTTCTTTTCTTGTTATATCAGGTGTAATAGATAAGTCTTTTGAACAAATTAAAATTGCACTTTGCTATATTTGTTGAGATTCTCTTAAAAAGGATTATATGTGACTTGTTATAGATGTATTAGCTCTATGTGATCTCAATTATTTCTTACGTTATGTATCAGCATGAGAATTTATTCATGAGTTTACTATGAGATGTCATATAATATTTTAATATTTATAATCTAAGAGTAGCCATAATATCCTAAGTTGTAATATAATTTTGATTAATCGATGGTCACATTGTAAAGTAATTACTTTAAGATGACTACAAAAGAATAAATGACATCATGTAAAATTATAATTGACTTATCATTTAGGGTAACCACTTAGCCCTACGGGAGTTAGAGTTAATTTAAAATATATTTTTTTTAGATCAATAAGTATGTAATATTATTAATGTTATTAATTAAATTTTGATGTAAATTTTATGCACAATGTACCTTTACCCACATAAAGATTATAATTTTTTATTAATATAAATTATTTCTTTCATTGCATAAACTTGATCATTTTTCTTAGTTATATATATATATATATATATTTTTCTTCTGCTCTTATTAATGTTGTTCTTCTTACTTTGAGTGATGATTAATTTTTTTTACTAGGAAAGTTCTTTTGTCTCTTGGGTGCATAGATCTTGACTTTAACACTTTTATTATGTGGATGAAACACTTGAAAGAAAATAGCATATGAGCAATGGGGGTGACCTGATCATTTAAGTATAATGCTCATCAGATCTCATGTCAGTAAGAGTAATTGAAGTTTTATTGTTGAATATAACAAAGTAGAATAATTTGTGACTTCATATAAGAAACAAACTAGTATTGTAATGAAAACACTTTTAGATATAAAGTTTGATAATTTTAAATATGTGTGTGTGTGAGCATATAATACAAAAAAGAGACGTTGATGCTCAACTTAAGTCCTTGGAGATTGAGATAATTAAGTATTTTCTAGTTTATTTCACATTGAATTAGTTTACTATAGAATTTGGTCTATCTAAAATTTCCTATAACATATATAAAATAAATGACCGGTTAATAAACTTCTTTTGACTGTGTGTACAAGAGAAAAGATGTTGAATCATGAGAAGCTTCGATAAAAAAAGAAACAGTGCTCATCTAGCAACTAATAAGAAGAGTAATAAGTGGAAAGAAAGATGTGTCCATAAAGAAAAGAAACATAAAAAATTATCAATATAGTATCGAGATAATAAAGTTCATTATTTCATTTATAAGAAGAGACACATAAAAAAAGAACAATTGTTGGCTTGAAATGAGATGTATTTACGTATCTCTATTATATTATGAATCAATTTTTTTTTTTATGATCATTATAACACTTGGTGGATTGATTTTGGATCATTAATCCATCTCGTGAATAACATACAAAGCATTTAAGATCTAACGAAATCAAGATATAACAAATAAAGTATCTATTTTGATACTTGGGATACACGATAAAGATAATAAAATTCTTTGTTTGTAAAAGAAGAGACATAAAAGAAAGGTCGCCAAAAGTTGGCTTGAAATGAAATGTAATCATTTCTAATTGATGCTCGTAACAAATGGATTTATTTTGGTTCATTAATCCATATTATGAATACCATATAAGCTTTCTAGATCTAAGAAAATCGAGATAAAATAAATAAAGTATGGAAGGCATTAATTAATTAGGACTCATAGACTTATTTAGAAAACTAGATTAATTTTGGATCTTGAAAACTCTCGAGACTTATGCTTGAAACTTGGTTTATATTCAAGGCACTATGTATGTTGAAGCATCAATTCTCTAGAAACTTACTTTACGTTTTTAGGCTTATGCAAGCTGTTTTGCCTTTTATTTTGAAAACTCTATATTTAGCATTTTACAAAATAAAAAAATATTAAAATTGGACTAAAAAATTAAGCTTAACTATTTTACAATATGTGATAAAAAAAAACTAAAATTAAGCATCATAAGCATTCTTCTTGTTTATGACACAAGAGATTAGATCATATCTCTATAGAAAGAATAAATATATTAAAACTCTTGATTTTATTGATTTCAAAAATTTTATGAATTATATAAAAGATAAGCTATCCAACACGTCTTTTACTGAGGATAGATACCTGCCAAAGAGGAATACTGAAACTGTAGAAATTATATGCACTGAGATATGTTGTGAGTCTTTTACTCTATGCCTCAATAATAAGAGACAATTTATCCCATTTATAGATGACTATATAAGATGTATTTAATTATATATTTTAAATTTGAGAAAGCCAAAGCTCTTGATGCCTTTAAGGTTTATAATGCAAAAAAAATAAAGAAATAAATATAAAAAAATTAAAATTATAGGAGTAGACAGAGAGAAGAGTATTATGAAGGTGCATAAAAATAGACCAATAATGAGTCTGTTCATTAAGTTCATTGAAGAAGATATTATTGGAGAGTGTATAATGCTTTACACAACTCAATAAAATAAGATTGCAGAAAGAAGAAGTCACACGCTTAATATATGATAAGTGATGCTAATTTATCTTATCCCTTTGGAATGAAGTATTAACGATCATTGTATTATCTTAAACAAGGTTTCATTGTATTATCTTAACCTAAGCTTAAATAATTTGTATGTGTGGAATTGGAAGTGAGGATGTATAATCCTCGTATTAAAAAGAATAAGACCTTAGAACAGTCAATAATTATTTTTTTTTATTGATGATGTTATTAACTCTAAAGATATATATATATATATATATATATATATATATATATATATATATATATATATATATATATATATTGTCACTTACATGTACTAAGAATTGTTGAATCAAGAAATGCTAAATTTATTAGGGATGTTGAACTCAATGAAAATAATTTTTTGTATATATAATTTAAAAACATAAATAATAGTATTAGTTTAATTTTGATTGATTGACGTTACCATCATGATGAAGAACCTCCTTAAAACAGAAGTAAATATTGAGTCTAATACTCCTCCTATCAATAATCGTGTTAGTATTGAAATCATTAAAACAAAATAAGTTCATCAGTTCACCAATTATTGATGGTTCTACGACAATCAAGATATACATTACAAACAATAGTACGTAGAATTATTATTACCTTTAGCCAGTTTAGTTGATCTTTTACATTAATTTATATTTGATTTAATTTAGACGTCGATTAAAGGGTACCTTAATATGACTTAAAATGATTGAATACTTTCTTTTGAAGGACACTCGGCTTATCGTCATCCCTCGTTATACTTCCATCAATCTTTGGAGATCGAATTAGACCCATATACCAACAACAAGTTCGCCAATGTGGGATCAGAGATGGCACCATCTTCTTCCACTCATTCTGACCGACTCGTAACTTCGCTTTCATGACGGCGACGGCCAAATTGAGCAAGCACGCTCCACTATTCACTTTTCCCTTTGAAAGAGACGGTATTCATCACCCACTCAGATGTACTGCATCTCTCTCTCTCTCTCTCTCTCTCTCTCATTCAGATGTACTGCATCTCTCTCTCTCTCTCTCTCACCCATTCAGATGTACTACATCTCTCTCTCTCTCTCATCACCCACTCAGATGTACTGCATCCCTCTCTCTGTGTTATTTTATCGTCCTTCTTTTAATTTTCGATGAACTGTCCAACCAACTTCGATCAGCCTTCCATCATTGCGATCACCACAGAAAAAAAAAAATACATCTTTAATTTTCCTGTAAGAAGACATCCTAAACCTCTTGAAGAGGTATTAAGGGTTTCAGTTATCAAAACATTTCCTTCACTTCTTAAAATAAGTTTCTGTATATTGATTCTATCTGGACATTATTTTTCTTGGAGTCATTTCATACTAACTAATTTGCCAATGGAATTTTTTGCACATACTTACACCTAAGGAATTATTTTAAAGTATTATTTGTATGTGTTAAATAATGTAAGAGTGTCTCACTCTATTAGTTTTTGAGGTGAAACGATAATTATCACTTTTCTCGCTCCCATATTCTAAAATATTTTCAGTAATTTTTCGTATTTTAGAAGAAGTGTATTTCAAAATTTGAATTGAATTTATTAAATTCTGTCACTTGTTAGGCTTCAAAAATCAAAATCATGCTTAAATTCACGCTAATAATTAAATTTGTTAATTTTAAAATTTTATTATGGAACCTATTTTTATTTTTAAAATTACTTTTATTTTATATTTTTTAATATTTTTACATATATATGCCATCATTATTAGAATGACACTAAGAGAGGAGTAGATTAGTGCAATAGTATTTTTAACTAATTTTAAAACTCATCGACAAATCAACAAGTTTCAAAAACTTAATTGATTAAATTAAAGTTACAAATAAGTAGTGTAAAATTAAGTCACAAGTAAAGGAAGTAAAGATAACCAATTTATAGTGGTTCGAACTTCTAACCACTCTGATTTTGGTTTTTACTATTAATTTTCTTTTCAATTGCTGAAGATTAATTATCTTTATTGTAACTTTTTTTTTTTAGACTAAGATGATAACCTTCCCACTCTCTTTTTATGTAAGATCTCTTATCTTCTATAACTTAAAATTATAACCAAACTCAAGAGGAGAAAGATACTCAAACTATGCTCAAAATAAGAGTTTACAATAATTTTTTGCTCAGGAATAGATGCTCTATCAATTCTTGAGTAAGATATTTATAGACCTCAAAAAGCTTCAAGAAAAACATCAAAAATTCAATCCCTAAAATTTTGGGATATGACGGCACTATCATAGGCATTGAGTGGTACTATCGCTATAACAAAGCTACAAATATAAGCTCTGGTAATACTATTATCGATCGAAATGGTACTACCACCGACGTAGGTGGTACTATTGTCACGTAAGCGGTACCAACACTAAAATCACTAATAAAGCACAAACAAGGCTTTTTGATTGACTCAAGTGGTACTATCACCTAGGCTTGGTGGTACCACCGCCCAAGCCTAGTTTAGGCCACCCGTTTATCCTTCTAACGAGTCCAATTCAGTCCTAGTTTAAGCCGAATGACTTCCTTTACAAGTTGACATAGTTTCAACTTAATACTAACTCAAATTGATCTATAATAATCTTGATCAAGACTTTAATAAATCAATCACATATACAGTAAGTACATTTATGAAACTTTTGGCATGTTGTACTATATTTTGATATGTCATCCTTTCTTTTGACACTTCATCCGAATACATCACCCTTTTCTTCAGCATATCGCCTATTCCACTGGTATGTCGATTTTTTCATAACGTCGAATCTTCTAGTGCAATACCTAATCCTTTCGTTATGATGCCTGAACTTTTAGCACGAAATCTAATTTTTGACACATCGATCAATCTTCCAACTCAACATCTAATTTTCGACACGATAATTTTTTAGTACAATGTTTGACTCTCTTACTCTATTGTTGGCCCTTTAGTGGTCTGAGTCTAAAATTGAAGTATTTCCTATATCACTTATCTCAAAAGTATATTAGTCTAATAAACTCATCAATTAATTTCATCATCAAAATATGAAATTCAATAGTCATTTCTTTACAAATTTAGCTTCATGATACAATAAGTGATTGCTTTAAACTTTTCTAAAAATTATTCTCCAACTAACATGAATATAAATCCTGAAGTGGATTTCCTACGATCGAGGTAATTTATAAATAAACATATGAATATCTTGTCACTTCAAGTTGATTTGATTTTTATATATGAGCTTGTAGTCTTTTATTCTTTGTAAATATCTCATTACTTTCTTTGTAACTTTCAAATATTTCATTCCCAGGTTGCTCTAGTATCTAGCCAATATTCCAACTGCAAAATTGATACATAGTCTCATCTAGGTTTGAACGTATAATAGACTTTCAAATATTCATGTATAAGAAATTTATTTGATTATTTTCTAAGTCATTCTTTAGATATTGGCTTTGACTGAATTTTTGATCTCTAGTGATACACCACAAAATTGCATACCGAATGTCTCCAAGACTTAGTCAACATATCATTTTTGAGATAGTCTTAATAATTCTTGAGATTTATCCTTAAATATCTTAATACAAATAATATAAACCATCTCATTTATATCAACTATCTTAAAATTCATAGTAACAAACATATTACTTTTGTATAATAAACTAAGATCACTATTGGTAAGCAAAATATCATCCACATATAATATCAATATAATAAACTTGTTTATATTGATATTCAAATATATACATTGATCAACACTATTTTTCTTAAATTCGAAGAAAGTAATGATATCATGAAGCTTTAGAAAGTTCGTTTTAGACTATAAATAGATTTCTTAAGTTTGCAAGTCCAACTTTTCTTTCCTTTTTCTATGAAGCTTTCAGGTTATTCCATGTAGACTTTTTCATCTAGATCTCCATTCAGAAATATTATTTTTGCATCCATATAATGTAACTCAAGATTATAATGAGCTACTAATGCCACGATGACCTTCAACAAATCCTTTTTAGAAATTGAAGAAAATATCTTATTATAGTCGATGACTTCTTCTTTTTGAGAAAAACTTTTGATTATAAGTCTAGATTTATATCATTCAATATTACCTTAAGTCATGTTTTGTTTTAAAGATCGATTTGCAATCAACTCTTTTATAATTATTAGACAATTCAACAAGTTCCCAAATACTATTTTGGTCCATCAATTTTAATTCTTCTTTTATCATATCGAGCCACTTTTCAGAATTGCTACTTTCCATGACTTGTGAAAATGATAAGAGGTCTCTTTTGATTCTTATGTCATAACTTAATTCTTATAGATATACCACATAGTTATTTGAAATGATAGGTTTCCCTTTCCTTTGAGATTTTTTTAGAATTGTCAGTTGTGGTTGTCCAACAAGTTTATTAGTAGTGGCATCAACAATATACAGAAGCTCATCAATGTTATATTGTTGTTAATCCTCAACAATTCTTTTAGTGATTTGAGGGAATAACATCTTAAATAGGAAATAATAATGAAGTATCAACATATATCTCGTATATATTAAAATTAATCCTTTAAGATTTTTTACTCTTACTGATTTTATCATTTTTTAGGAATTTTGTATTATCATATTTTACTATTATCGTACTATGATTATGGTAATAAAATCTATATCTCTTGATTTTTTTTAGAACCAATAAAATATCTAAAAGTAATTCTTAAATCTAATTTCTTTTTATATAGATTAAAGACTCTTATCTCTATAAGACAATCCCAAATATATAGAGCCCTCAAACTAAGTTTCTTATTAGTTCATAATTTAAATGGAGTCAATAGAATCGACTTACAAGAAATTCTATTCAGGATATACATAGTTGTCATATTTTGAATATTCTTACAATTTATGATTGTATACCCAAAGATTGCAACACTAATCCATAAGGATAATATCAGCCCTCCATAAATAATTTTGAGTGAATATTAGATATATCTATATTTCACCCAAAGGTAAAGTATGAATAATATTAATAGTTCATACTATTTTAGAAATATAAAGCCTTAATATTATTTTTATATTTTATAGTGGCACTTCTATATATTCTAATGCTTTTTAGTATCGATACACTCTCTGGTTTAAATTATTCAGAATGATTAAAAAATATATAGTTCACACTATGTGTATTAGATCTTGACCTAGTATTGCTTGTTGAACAGTCCACAAACTTCATTAATGAAAGCAGTATAGCATAGATTAATAAAATAAATACTTGAGAAAAATCTAATAGACTTAGCTTAATGTTTATAAGAATGATAATTATAAATAGTATAAAGACTATTATTATCTAAAACGAGAGCATAAGAATATTTGAGGGTTATAGAAGATACATTTAAATATTTTGAGAAGTTATTGGTCGACACATTAATGAATGAACTAACTATGACTCAATATGATGACTTTTCGAGGGATTTAGGATTATATTCTCAATATGTCCTGACAATGTTATAAATATCCTCATTAGCATGAATATGGATGAATATTTCCTCATGTAGTTCATTCTTAATTCTCTTCCTCCTCAATTTGACCTATTCAAGATTCACTGTAAAACTAATAAGGATAAATGAGACTTAAATGAGCTGACTAGCATGTATATTTAGAATGAATTAAGATTAAAGAAGGAAAGAAATGATATCCACCAAATAAATTTGTCGGGTTTAGAAATGCAAAGCAAACTAATAAAAAGAAAGCTTTCACAATAAGTACTTCTTTTATGGTAGAATATGATAGAAAAAGATATGTGAAAAAAAAGACTGCATTAAACGTAATACTTTATTCAAAAAGAAAAATATAAACTCAACCTCTATATACTTCGAATCAAGCATTATAAATGTTTTTTCTAATACTTGGTAGATTGATTTTAGTGCTTCAATGTATATTACCAATAATATATAAGGATTTCTTTTAACCCAAAAATTAAATGAATATGGAAGATTCGTCATTAAGAGGAATCATCTCAAAGTGAAAGTGATAACATTGGGAACATATTGCCTACACTTAGAGATATATCATTTGATGGATTTTATAGATAAATGTTATGTTTCTATTATTTTTAAAAATTTAGTTTTCTTATCTAGAATTGATGAGTTAGGATATTATCTTTCTTTTGATAATGATAAACTCAGTATATTTTATGATTCAATAAAAGTTAGTTCTAAAATTCTATATGATAATTTATATGAAATTCATTTGAATCTTGAGTTTCCAAAACATAGGTGATCTTGTAATCAAATGTTAGATTAAAATTTAGTTTCAATGATGAAAAATCTTCTAAATTGTAGCATAGATATTCAGGGCATATCTCAAAGGGAAATTTTTTGAACGATTTATACTTCACTGATTTTGATATTTGTATATATTATATTATGAGAAAGCAAACTAAGTATACTAAGAAAAATAACACAAGTAAAGAATTCTTTGAGATTATTCATACTAATTGCTAGTTATGAGTGTCATATAAGCCTATCACATGAGTGATGACACGTGTGACATGATACACTCTTTTCACTTGTTATATATTTGATTTTTTTTTCACTTTATATTATTTGTTAGATATATTATGATGTCCATGGATCTGTACAATGAGAATGTATCATGATGAGATCATGAAAATGAGACCGATCCACCTTTAAACATAGACCATAAATAATCCCGGTCATAGGTTACTCGAGAGGGACATTAAGATAATTGGATAGACTGGTATGCTGTATATCCATCCATATGATGGAGGTGACTAGTCTCATAGTTGCTCATGTGGGGACACTAGGGATATAATGCAGGTGCTCATTGGAGATTGAGTTCACTGATCGATTCACTCACGGAATGCTGGATAATTGATGATACTTATTGTCAGACAATAATTTTATCATTTCAATGGTGTATATGATCGTTAGACTTGAGATACCAAGGATGTCCTATATGAGTACTCCACTCTTTGATACCGGACTTATAAGTCTGAAAATTTTAAATATAGTACAATCGGTCATTGGGAGTGGTAGCCAATCTTACGAGGGCAATTGAGTATCGATAGAGGATCATCCTCTCTTGGTGTCATGAGAGGAATATCTCATATGTTCTTACTCAAACAAATTCTAGCTAGGGTCATTCAAAATTGAGAGAGAAAAGAGTGCTTTGGGAGAATGGAGTTAGAGTGAGACTCAGTATAAACTATATGAGCTTGATAATATCATGCTAGGAATATGATCTTTGGGATATTAGATGGATGATAAACTATAGATACATGGTAAGTGGGGACAGACATGTCTAATGGATTAGACCCCTTTATCATTTGGGGACTATGGCATAGTGGTTTAGTATGTCAAGTAGTCGATGAGTTGAGTGAATTATTATGTAGATAATAATTCACCGAAAAAAAGTTTCGCAGGTATGACTCATAGTTAGCTCGATATTAGGCCTAGAGGATCATACACATATGGTAGGTGTTGTGCGAGTGGATGTTCAAATATGAGATAACCGTTGAAGCCCTTATCTTATTGGATATCCAATAAGCCCTTGAATTATTGGATCTATGGATGAGATCCAATAAGAGCAAATGAGATTATTGGATAGAAATTCATTAATCTAAGTAGCTTGGGTAGTTGGATGAAGATTTAATACCCAATAGGGCGAGAATCCATTAAGATAAATTTATAAGGATATCTATAAATATGAGAGAACCAAAGGGCTATAGGTTGGACCTCTTTTGATTGCCACATGTTGTCCTCCTCTCTCTCTCCCCCCTCCTCTCTCTCTCCCCTCCTTAGCCAATAGCCTTTGCTTGGGGCGTATTGTCACGAACGGTCGTCGCGCACCCGTAACAACTCCGTTCAACGAACCGTTCGTCGCTCACACCTGCATGTACAACTGCTTAACAGTATGTTTTCTCTTAGTTTTGGGTCATTTTGCTTGTAAAAATGTAAGTTCGAACAAGCTGCAGCGTTACAAAGCGACCGCTCACCGAACCGAGCAAAACAGCCCTAAAACAGCCCAAAACAGCTTCATTTTCGCGTGCCGCGGGAGGCTTGCGGTAATCTGCCTCCGCTCACCAAAACGTCAGCCATCTCAACCCCTTGGAACCACCCGGGTGGCACAGGGCTGGATGGGGCTTCGGTTATATACCGGGCGTTGAACTCTCTTTTGCAAGTTCGCACATGGCCTTTACGGGAACTTGTCTTCGCGCTCGGGACCAGGTGGCTGTTTGTTTGGGGCTTGCAGCTGTTCATTCATCCTTCTAAAGCCTTGTTTTCTCCCTCTCACTCTTTTCTATTGTGCATAAGGTGCTCGTCAATTTCTTGTAAAGCTTCCCCTTTTAGCGAGACTTGGGACTTGTCCGTTGCTCGTTCTTTCAAACTAACCAACTTTCTCTTTTATAGGTCCTTGGGACCTCGAGAGGAATTACAAAGTGGGCTGATCCTTGTGGAGCAATATCACAAAGGCGGCTGACTTGACAAACAACATAAAGCTAAGTTCGGCGTCTTTGCCACAAGGGTGACTTCGCGACCTTAGGCAACGCAAGCTAAGTTCACGTCTTTGGCCATAAAGGTACCCTCACGCCTTAGGCAATTCTAGCTAAGGCCATGACATTGTGGTATCAGGCGGGCAAGCACTTGACGGTAGTAGCAAGCGAACCATAACCTTCGCCATGGCAAAAGCATCGTGGCGAATCAAGTAAAACAGAGGCAAGGGACCCTTGCCCCAAGCAGCCGCCAGTGGGCTGCATGTGCACACTCGCTCTTATGCTGTTGGAGTCACTCAAGAGGGCTTGATGCGAACATAATGGCGAGAAGTTGGCTACTCTCCGAAGCGGAGGAGGCATAATCTGGAGTGCTAACGGAAAAAAAAAGAGTCATAAGAGAGAGACTCTGGCAGGAAACCCTTTGGATGTTCTTGAAGTGAGCATGGAGGAACTCTACCATGGCCAACAAAGGCTTGTTGGGGTAGAGCTCGTAAGAGGAAGCGAGAGTCAGGATCGACAAGGTGAGGGCCCTAGTCGACCGACTGTCGATGACACCAAAGACTCAGGTACAACACTTACAGGATGTTGTAGCGGAACTCTGCAAAGGTGGCCATGCTCACAAGAACACTAAATCTTGGGGGAGGCAACACCCGTGTTGCACCACCACAAAAACTTGAGGCACACCAGGAGCCTCATGGATCTGGAGGGGCAGGAGATGCCAAAGAGCTCGAGAACTTTTTTTGTTCGACATGGAATAATACTTAGAACTCTGAGGGCCCGATTATGTAGATACCAAAGTTTCTATAGCAACAATGTATCTGAATGGAGAATCTGAGAAACTTTTGGTGGCAAACCCGTTGGGAGGAGATCCAACAAAGGTGGGTGTCAGTCGACACATGGGAGGACTTGAAGTGGGAGTTGAGAACTCGGTTCCTACTGGGAGAACACAGAGTTAAATAGCAAGAAGGAAGTTGAGACAACTCCGCCAGAGTACCACCATCCGAGACTATGTGAAACAATTTTCTGCACTAATGCTGGACATACAAGACATGTCCGAGAAGGACAAGTTGTTCAGCTTCCTCGATGGTTTAAAGCCATGGGCTCAACAGGAGCTAAATCGAACGAATGTTACCGATGTTGTCGGGGCAATTACTGCTGCAGAAAGACTCACCGACTTTGTTTCCTCCGAAGACCCAGGGAGAAGGAAACAATCTTCAAGCAATCGCCCTCCAAAACATTCTCGAGGGAAGGAGCTCGGGGGCAAACAAAAGAAGAAGAGTTCCCACAAAGGGCTAAACCCGAAAGGCAAGATCTCAAAACCTGGAGGATGTTTCTTGTGTGGAGGACCGCACATGGTGAGGGAGTGCCCACAAAAGCAGACACTCAATGCTTTGGCGACTTCCATCCATCCCCCAATCGGACAAGGGGCAAAAGCTGTTGCTCTTAGTTCAAGCAATTCTGAATCCGGCGGCGGCGCGAGGAGTCAAAAGGCCCCGAATAGAACAATGCGTTTGTTGAAGCCATGCGGGATCAGTGGGGGGAAGTATCAAGATTAAGCTACAAAAAGCAGAAAATAGTGGTGATGTATGTGGACATCAAGCTAAATGGCCAAAAGACCCGTGCAATGGTGGACACGGGCGCTACCCACAACTTCATAGCCGATCGAGAAGCACAAAGACTTGGGTTGATCTTGGAGAAGAGCCCAAGCCGAATGAAGGCAGTGAACTCGGAGGCCAGGCGAATCTCCGGGTTGGCGAAGGGCATTCCCATCAAAATCGGGACATGGGCGGGAACACCAACATGATGGCGTGCCAGCTGGACAACTTCAAGTGATTCTTGGAATGGAGTTTTTATACCTGGTGAGAAGTTGGTGCCAATGCCGTTCTTGAACTCCCTATGTATGATGGGAGGCGATGACCCTATGTGGTTCCGTCTCGAGAGAGAGGAACCAAGGAGCCCCAACACATTTGGCATTACAATTGAAGAAAGAAGTGCGAAAAAGCGAATTGACATTTCGTGGCTACCATGAAGCTAGAGCCACTCAACGAGGGAGGCCATTCGAACCTGCTTGTGGTGGAGAATGTCTTGAAAGAGTTCAAAACGTCATGCCACCCGAGTTGCCAAAGACTCTTCCACCCCTTGAGGCGTGGATCGCGATATCGAGCTAGAGCAGGAGTGAAGCCTCCGGTGAGACCACCCTACCGCATGCCCCCACGAGTTGGCAGAACTTAGGAAGCGGTTAGGTGAACTGCTGGCGGTGGTCTTATCCATGACTCTAAAGCACCTTTCGAGACTCCAATTCTCTTCTAGAAGAAACAAGATGGGAGCCTCGATTATGCATCGACTACCGAGCCCTCAACAAAGTGACAGTGAAGAACAAGTATCCCATCCCCTCATTCTTGGACTTGTTCGATCAATTGGCAAGGCTAAGTATTTCTCAAAAACTCGACCTTGATGAGGGTATTAGCGTGCGCGCATTCTTTGAAGGCTGACGGCGAAGACTACTTGTGTGACCGGTATGGGCGTTGAGTTCTTGGTGATGCCTTTAAAGCAACAATGCTCGGCCACATTCGTACTCTCATGAACCAGCTATTCAAAGGAGTATTTGGATAAGTTCGTGGTCGTCTACCGGGCGATATCGTAGTCTATAGTCAAATGCTTTCGAGAAGCACGTCAAGCACCTTGGGACAATTTTCAAAGGTTCTCGGGGAGAACACTCTGTTTGTGAAAAAAGGAGAAATGCTACTTTGCCCCAAACCGAGATCCTATTCTTGGGGCATCGAATGGGTGATGGCTCCATTCGGATGGACAAGTCGAAGGTGCAAGCGATTCTTGAATGCGAACTCCAGCGAAAGGTGCTAGAGTTGAGATCCTTCCTTGGTTTCGTCAACTACTATCGGCAGCTTCATGGCGGGATATTCAAAGTGGGCAACCCCCGGAGTTCTTGAAGAAGGAGCAGCCTTGGAGGTGGTTTGACAAATGTGAGATAGCATTCCAAGATCGAAGGCTGCTGTTCGGAAGAACCGATGCTCAAATTGTCGAACTATGGAGAGCCCTTTGAAGTCCATCTGGATGCTTGAGACTTCGCTATTGGGGGTACTCATGCGGGGAGGGTCATCAGGTGGCCTCACGAGCCCATAAGCTCAACGAGACCCGGCGGTATCCGGTGCATGATGAAGGAGAATGACAGTAGTGATCCAGCGTCTATGAGTTTGGCGACACTACCTCCTCGGGTCGCGATTTTGTCTTTGAGGACGGACAACATAATACTGAGCTCTTTCAAACTCAGAAGAAAAGCTCTTCCCAAAAGCACGATGGCAGGACTTCTGGCTGAATTTGATATGACGATGGAGTACAAGCCGGGAAGGCGAATGTCATAAGCCGATGCCTGAAGTCGGAGGAAAGTAGAACATGTGAATGCCGTGCAATTGGAGAGGTGGAGAGGCCAAAGCAAGTCAGTTGCACTCCAACTTCCCTTTCGAATCGGGGATGGACTATATAGTGATCCCCAGGCACTTATCCGATGCAACTCATTAAAAAGACAAAGACCACGGCGATTTTGGGTCGGGGAGGGACTTGTTTACACAAAAGGAATAGGGTTTATGTTCTAGAAGTGGACAATTTAAGATGTGATCTCTTAAAAGAATGTCACGATTCCCTTTTAGGCGGGACACCGGGCATTCACAGAACGTTGGCTCTTGTGGAAGGGCCTTCTATTGGCGAAGATGGGACTGATGTGGAGGAATATGTTGAACATGCCTTACTTGCCAACAAGACAAGGTGGGCGGCCGGAAGCCGGTGGGACTTTCGGAGCCGTTGCGTACCGAAAGGCCGTGGGAGAGCATTTCCTTGGACTTCAAATCAAGCTTGCCACCAACAGGGGGACTCGGATCGATACTCGTGGTGGTCGATCGGTTTTCAAAATATGCAACTTTCATCGCTGCTCCCCCCTACTTGTTGTTCAGCAGAGGAGGCGGCCGGTGATGATGAAGGATGTAGTGAAGTATTGGGGAGTCCCACAATATCATTAGTGATCGAGGCGCTTTCGGTTCCTGGGGCGATTACGGACAAAGCTATTCAAGTTGTTGGGGTCAAAGTTATACTTCTCTACAAGCCTCCACCCCAGACGGATGGCCAAACCGAAGGATAAACTTCGCTCTTGGAGCAATATCTCCACACTCGTGAGTGCCAATCAACGAGATTGGGTAAAAGCTGTTGGACATTGCCCAATTCTCCTACAACTTTGCAGCGGGGCTCTGCATCCAACAAGAGCCCCTTCGAGATTATCACAGGGCAACAACCGTCGACTCCACACACCATGGCGGGTTGGGTATCTTGGGAGTAGTCCTTGACCCTATCATTTCATAAAGGAATGACATCAAAAATGCAGATATTTGGGCTTACTCGGAGAAGGCGACAAAAGGATGAAAAGTGGGTAGACTTGGGAAGGCGACGCAAGAGTTTAAAGTTGGCGATTTGGTGTTGGTAAAGCTCCAACCCGGCATCACTCCAATTCTTTAGGAGCAGAGTCCACAAAGGATTGGTGCGCAAATATGAAGGGCCCTTCCCAATTTATCGGAGGGGTAGGCAGCGTCTCTTACAAGTTGCGACCGAGGCGTGGTTCAAAATTCACAATGTTCTTCATGCCCAGCAACCTAAAAGCCTACCACTCGGATCTACAAGATGCTTCCGGAAGTGTTCCAACTTCGGCTACCTCCCATCACAGCCTCCACGAGAAGCGGTGGAAACTATTCTAGCGGACCATAAAATAAAGCTACCCAAGAAGTTGAAGCAAGACGAGTACTTGGTAAAGTGGCGAAAGCTTCCCGAGGCTGAAGCCAATTGGGAGCCCTGAAAGGCGCCTGCGACATGAAGAAGAAGTCATCAACAACTACCAACAAAGCGTCGACGAGGCGTTGGACGGTTTAAGTGGGGAGAATGTCACGAGCGGTGTCGTCGCAAGACCGCAACAACTCCGTTCAACGAACCATTCATCGCTCATACCTGCATGTACAGCTGCTTGATAGTATATTTTCTCTTAGTTTTGGGTCATTTTTTGCTTGTAAAAATGTAAGTTCGAACAAGCTGCAGCGTTACAAAGCGACCAGCTCGCCGAGCCAAGCAAAACAGCCCCAAAACAGCTCCGTTTTTTCGGCGTGCTTGCGGGGGAGGCTTTGCGATAATCTACCTCCACTCACCAAAGCGTCAGCCATCTCAGCCCCTTGGAACCACCGGGTGGCACAGGGGGCTGGATGGAACTTCGATTATATACGGGCGTTGAACTCTCTTTCGCCATGAAGTTCGCACGTGGCCTTTTGCCGGGAACTTGTCTAAGGCCGAGGGGTGGCTGGTGTTTGTGGGCTTGCAGCTATTCGTTCATCCTTCTAAAGCCTTGTTTTCCCTCTCACTCTTTTCTCTTGTGCACGCAAAGGTGCTCGTCAATTGCTTGTAAAGCTTCCCCTTTTCGTGAGACTTGGGACTTGTCGGTTGCTTTCGTTCTTCGAACTAACTAACTTTCTCTTTTCGGGTCCTTGGGACTGCGAGAGGTTACAAAGTGGGTTGATCCTTGCAGGAGCAATATCGTAGGCTGGCCACGACTTAGGCAACATAAGCTAAGTTCGGCGTCTTTGGCATAAGGGTGACTCACGCCTTAGGCAATTCTAGCTAAGGCCATGGCAGTATGGATGACAAGAAGGGCGATCCCTTCTTAATTATGTGGTGCATGTAAAAAGGAGGATTGTGCAATGATTTGAGGAGCATCTTTATAGCCCTACCATGTGGATCATTGCTAGAGAGGAGGATGATTAATTTCCTTCATCATTTCCTATAGATCTGTAAATTTTTAGGGGATGTACAATCTCCTTAGGTAACACATCTTTATTATATGTGTAGTTTTCAATTTTGTGGGTTTTTCGTATTAATCTTAGCATGATGATGAAATCTTCTTATTTCATGGAAATTTAAGATTTTTATTTTCTACCCTATAGATGCGTATGTGATGTTACCCCAGATTTTCCAACACTAATATCTACGAGAATCACTTCATATTTCTTATTTCAATTGAGAGATATTTTATCATATTTATATATGACTTGTTAAAATATATTTATATGTTTTTTAATACATAAAAAAGTCGATTGTTGACACTCCTAAAAGGTATACAAATGAAGTCAAAGAGATAATTAAATAGAAAAATCAAATTACCAAATTTGATAAAGGTAGTAAAATTTATGATAGATATGATGAGTGCGGTTTAGAATCCTAGTCTTTTTGCTAGATTTTTTAGAAAAATGAGATATTTGTGTTCATTATGCCTTACGAATTTGTCATAGTAGAATGACATTGTTAGAAGCTTAAAATTATATTATTATAAATATGATTAGGAGCATGATAAGTTATTCTTCTATACCTAAGTCGATGTAGAATAAAGCTCTTAGGATATAATTATCATATCCCATCACATAATTATTCAAAATATATTCTCTTTTATGATTATATAAATCTCTAACTATATGTGTTACTATAAATATTTTTTTTAATATCATTTAGGACTAATTATTTAGTATAATTTTATAATTTATTATTTTAGGTCACTTTGATGGTTATAAGACTAATATAATAATATAAAATATAGTTTAAGATATCTTATAAATGATAAAATATTTATTTAATTTATATCCCCATCCTAGGTTACTTTGACTACTACTAGTTAAATAAAACTTAAGGATATAAGTTATAAATAATATTAATCAAATATCCTTTAATTTAATTTATATAAAAATAATTTAATAATAAAAAAATAATAATCATAATAATTATTAAATATTAATCAACATAAAAAACTCATATGATAATTATAATCATGATAAAATATAAATCATGTCTTTATGTAAAAAATAAATATTATTTTATAATTTTAAACATATGCATGTGAATAACTAAACAAATATCCAAGAATAATAATTAGAATTTAATTATCATAAGAAAAATTTTACGAATATGTCATATGAGAAAACTATAGAAGAAAACTATAATTTATATTTTTTAACTCCATATGGAATCCTAAATGAGACAAATCAACTCTATTTAATTAGATAAGCCTAGAATTAGGCTAAAAATTAGCCTAACTATATTAGTCAAAATTAAAGTTAACCAATGTAAAAAATTGATGAAAATTTTACTTTCCCTAAATTCAATAAAAAATATGATCGAATCTAAATCTAGCCAAATAGTCAAAATACAATCAAGATCAAGATCAAAATAATTTATTAAAATAAAATTAAATTAGTTAATTTTATAACCAAGGACATAAGTCAACATAATATTTATTTTTTGAAGAATAAAATTATAATTTTATTGGGATATATAGTGAAAATATATGATTTTTGAAGGGTAGAACTATTAAGGGGACACAGATTGATATTAAAAGGATTCATAAGGGCAAAATTATGATTTTAATGGATGAAAACCTTTTTTCTTCCTTTACCATGGGCAAAACTTTACCATGGTGACTTCCACCGTGCAGAACCACCTAGCAATTGTTCTTCTCTACTTCTATGTCGACTGCTATAACAATAATAACTTTCAGTAAGAGTGACAACAATAGTAGGCTAGTACCATCGCTTGTAGCACCATCACCCTCTGTTTCATCGTGCTCGACTATCATTGCGGGCTTTGCGGTCTTCACTATCCACATCAGTGTAGCAACGGTAATTCCTCGATCAAACATGAGAAACCTCGCATTACCCACAAGTAAGCGAGGATGGATGACATAGGAAAGCAGATCGATAACATAAATGAAACGTTCAAATATTATACAATCAAAATCAAATAATACGTTTTCATAAGTAAATGTACTAATAAATACATGTAATTGTAAAGTAGATATGATATATTTTTACGATCTAAGGTATTTAGTTTTAAAAATGACTCCAATACTAATTCTAAGCATAAAAAACTATAAGTATGTTACTATTATACGAAAAACTTAAATGTCAAAAATGAAATCAAATAACAATAATTTAAGATTAGAATTGTATATATTTCATGTCATTCAAAATACCCTTATCTGATTTGCAAATGATCGTCGAATCTGAAAGTTACAACGATGCTGATCTACAAGGAGAACTAGACTCGCCTTCTTATCTTTTTCTATCTTTCACATGACCACTATAAAAGATAGTTTTAGAAAGATTGAGAATAGATCTATAAACTCAATTTTTGATATTTCATCCTTAGGAGGTCTTAGACAAGAACAGAAGGTCTAGGATGGTAATTAAAAGAGTTTTTTCCATCAAGATTATCTCCTAAGAAACCCTATCATAAATGAATTTCCTGTTGATCGATATAAAGTAATCAAAACCTAATCAGATCTATAATATAATATATCTAATTAAATAAAGCTATATAATCTAACATAAGATCGATCAATGCACCGCCCATGAAACTTGACTACTTCCTTTGATGAGTTCATATGCGACTTACTGCAGAATTACTTCAATGCTCTTCGTAGTTGTGTATTGATGGAGGGATTACAGCTTAATCTATCATGCAATAATTTTATGGCCTCTTCTGCCTAAGTTAGTAGGTTCCTGGTTCTGATTGCTAGGCAATTTGTGAGAGTTCCCTTGGGAATAGTATACTCTTTTTTTTCATTCTCAGAAAAAAGTTTATTAATGTTTGGTAGCTGTAGTGCTAGATTAATGTACAAAAAGTAGCTGTTCATCACACATGTTAACCAGCAGTATACCACTTGAGCATGATAAATGCATGGATGACAAAAGGAAACAAAATTTACTTTGAAAGATGTCCACTGAAGGCAGTGGCAGTCCTAAAAAAAATAGGGAAGCAAGTGGTGGTCTTTTTTTATGGACCACCATGCATCTTGCCACTTGCACTTCCTTTCCCTTTAAAAAAATGGGGAAGAGAGAGAGAGAGAGAGAGAGAGAGAGAGAAAGGGCCAGAGAAAGAACTCATTGAGCCCACCATTCTCAGATGCAGCAGCAGTAGCCAATGGATTCAGTTCAGTTCACTTGGCACGCTCTCAAACAAAAAGGCCAGCACTCTGTTTGCATTAAATCCACTTCTTCTCCCCTGAAACCAAGCCCACCTTACAACTCTCTCTCTCTCTCTCTCTCTCTCTCTCTCTTTATCGCTCCCTGAGGTTGTGTTGTGGGTCGCCTCACCACCCCCTTGCTTTCTTTCTCTGAACCAAACACCATTCTCTTCTACCTCTCTCCCCATGCAAATCCTATTCAAGGAATAAGCTGTGAGAAAACCAAGCACATACTTGCAGACAGTGGCTGATCATAATATAACCTTCATGGATTCCGTTCCTTCTTCCCCTTCTTCGTCACCGTCGTCATCCTGTGGTTCTCTGAACGCTGCCGATATCTAAGCAGTTTCGCTGGTTGCATCCCCTACCCTCGCCCCCCCCGCCCTCGGATGCCGGAGACTGGAGAAGAAGGGGGGAGAGGTAGAGGGGGGTGATGTTTTCTCTGAGACCGAGGTTCTTCGTCGAGGAAGGCTATGACGAGGCCCGCCACTTCTTGGACTCGTGCTTCCTCTGCAAGAGACCCCTCTCCTGGAACCGCGACATCTTCATGTACAGAGGAGACACACCATTCTGCAGCGTGGAGTGCCGGCAAGAGCAGATCGAGATGGACGAGGCCAGGGAACAGAAGTTGAAGCTTTCTTTAAAGAATTCTTCGACAAAGGAGCAGCCGAACGCATCAAAAACCAGCGCGATCAACAGCCCACCGAAGTCCCAGAAGATCCATGTCAAAGCCGGTACCGTGGTTGCCGGCTAATAGTCCTTTCAAACGACCAAACAAGTAGTAGTGAAGGATCTGCACGCGAATGGAAGAAAACTCACTGAAGGAAAAAGAACACCAAAACGAAAAAACGAAATATTTTCTCTTAATTTTGCGTGCGCAGGACCAAGAACAAGAGTTGTGTATCATGATGATGGTTTGCTAATATGAAGTTGGCACTGTGCAGTAAATCTTTTGTCGGAGGATCTGCAGGAAGCCTTTAAATGTCCTTCTTCTGTGTGTCTATGTGATGTTCTCCTTCTTGTCTTAAAAAATATGAAATCAACAAATACTGTTTAATTTGCTCTCTCTCTCTCTTTCGGTGGTTGATATATACTGAGTACTTGTTAGCATGGAGTTGTTTATAGTTCGAATGAGTAGATTGAGAGACTCTGAGTCCATAAGTGCGTTTGGACAATTAGGCCTATTAAACCTAAATCACTAATTGAAGGCAGCAAATAAGAGAAAGGGTTTAGTGCAACGTGCATGTGTAGATAGTGTGCAGCGAGCGAAGTAAAATTTTTGAGATTTCTATTTTGTGATCGGTAGCCAAGCGTTATTAAGTTTGATCTAAATTTTATCTGAAGAATCCTTGCAGTAAGCTCTACAATCCTAACGGTGTTGATCTATATTTTACCCTCTCGAGATACTTTCTGCCATATCCACTTTGTGAGAGACAGAATTCTCTTACGAGGAGATCCAAGTTTGTGATGAAGATATGTTATTCTTGAGCCAAGATCTATGATCTTGATGTTATTAATGATCCTCTAGTTATTCTAGAAGACCTATTGTAAACATATTATCATTACTATTGATAGTAGAAGTTTGAGGTGAACTACGGTCAAGTGATTTTTTTCCATATTGGGTTTTCCATTAAAAGATTTGGTCTCACTATGTGATTGATTATTTGTTCTATTGTTTATACTATCTTTGGTTGATATTTTCATTTGGACATCAAGTTGGTATTTTGATGAGGAACCCATTTTGATATACAAAGAGGAAAAAAAAATATTCGCTTTTAATAGTTTTTTTTTCCCAACAAGTGGTATTAGAACCTTGAGGTTATTTTGGTGCTAGTTTTTCTTATGTGATTGAAATGGAGTAGTTAGATGGTATGATTAAATTGAACTCATCAAATTATTCTACTTGAAGGCATCGATGGAAGATTTGCTATATTGCAAAGATTTGTATAAAGCCTATCAAGGTTAAAGATAAACCTTCTACTATAGACGATGAAGAATGAGAAGTTCAACATAGAAAAAGCCATTGCCTATATTAGAAGATGGATGGATATAAACTTGCATGAGCATATTTCAGGATGAAACTAGATGGGATGTTGTTTGGCAAAGGTTAGAAAACCTCTTTGCAAAAAAGATAGTAGGAAATAGAATTTCTCTCCTCAGAAGGCTTGTAAATTTGAAGTATAAAGATGGTGGTAACATTATTGAGCATATAAGCCTATTTCAGAGTCTTGCAAACAAGCAGGTTGCTATGAAAATGAATATAGATGATGAGATGCAAGGATTATTATTTCTCAGCTCTTTACTAGAAAGTTGGGAAACGTATGTGATGACTATTTGCACCTCCATGCTAGAGGGAACTCTAACTATAGATATGGTTAAAGATAGTTTGCTAAATGAAGATGCCAGAAGGAAAGAATAGGGTGAATCTTTTTCTGGTGCATTTGTTACTAAAAAACAAGAAAGACGTGGAAGAAGTCATAGTAGAAATCCACATGGTTATAGAGGAAGATCCAAGTCTAGAAGAGATATCAAATATTTTTTCCTTTATATGGGGTTAGGTCACATGAAGAAAGAGTATATGTTTTGGAAGCGAGAATAGAATGAAATGAAGAAAATGAGAAAAGAGACCAATACTGATTCTTCTTTGAAGGTAATATCACTATTATTATGCATGATGAAGGTTGTGTTAGTCTTGTAGCTCGGGACGATAATTAGGCAATTGACTTCGGTGCTTCATTTCATGTTACTTTCTCATAGTGATTTTTTAGATTTTTACAATCACAGGTGATTTTGGTAATGTTAGAATGGAAAATAGTGGTATATCTAAGATTATGGATATTAGAGATATTTACTTAGAAACCAGTATTAGAAGCAAATTGATACTCAAAGATATAAGACATGTTCCAGATATTCGTCTTAACTTGATATCTACAGGTAGATTTGATGATAAGGGCTTTGCACACTATTTTGGTGAAAGCAAATGGAAACTCACTAAAGGTTCTCGATTGTGAAGAGGAAAGAAACTTAACTCTTTTTATGTCAAAAAGCTAAGCTACACAAAGGAGAGATTAATGCAATTCAAAAAGGTAAAAGTGTAGATCTTTGGCATAAGAGGCTTAGAACATATCAAGGAAGGGACTTCAAACTCTTGCTAAAAGCAGTTCTTACAGGAGTTGCAAGGTACATCTCTTAAATCTTGTAATCATTACTCAGTTGGAAAAATACATAGGTTGCATTTCATACATATTCATCATATAGAAGATCATATGTTATTGATTTAGTTCACACTGATGTTTGTACTATGCAAACTAAAACTCATGGAGGTGCTCTTTATTTTGTTACTTTTATTGATGACCATTCTAGAAAAGTGTGGGCTTTTGCTTTGAAATCTAAAGACTAGGTACTCGATGTTTTCAAAGTGTTTCATGTCAGTGTTGAAAAGAAAGAAAGCAGAAAGCTAAAGTGTATTTGATCAAATAATGGTGGCGGATATAGGGTCCTTTTGAGAATTATTGTAGGTTCCATGGAATCAGGGCTTAAGAAAACAGTTCCTAAAACTCCTCAGCCGAGCGGTGTGGTAGAAAGGATGAGCAGAACCATTGAAGAAAGGATTAGGTGTATGCTTTCCCCCATGAGTTACCAAAGTCATTTTGGGGAGGCTATGAGAACGACCAGTTGATCGATAAATCTTTCTCCATGGGTTCCTCTACAAAGGTGATGTTCGAGGAGAGAGTATGGAGAAAAAAATATATCTTATAATCCTTAAGAGTCTTTTGGTGTAAAGCATTTGTTCGTATTCCCAAAGATGAAAGGTCAAGCTTGATAGTAAAGCAAAAGCATGTATCTTCTTGGGATATGGTCATGAAAGAGTTTAGGTACAAATTATGTGATCAATGAACAAGAAGATTATTAGAAGTGAGAGATGTTGTGTTTCTTGAAGACCAATTATTTGATGATGGTGATAATATTGAGAAGTCAAAAAACCTCTGTTTATATTCCTTGGAGTTTGGGTCCAATTCCTTCTGTAGTTCATAATGATTATGGGAAGATGAACAAGAAGATTGTGGTGAGAATACAAGTGATGATATACCTACAATTGATGATTTGAACCATCTGACAGGCACCTCCACCACCAGGTTGAGATTCCATTGAGAAGATCCACTAGAGAAGCGATAACCATCTACTAGATATCCTCCACATGAGTATGTTATGCTTCTTGACGGGGAGGAGAGAAACTTACAAGAAGCTATTCTACATGAGAAATCGAGTGAGTGGTGGGTTAAAGCTATGCAAGAAGAGATGAGATCTTGCTTGAGAACCACACCTATAACTTGGTAAAAATTGCAAAAGAGAAAAAAAGCTCTCTCAAGAATAAGTGGGTTTACAAATTGAAATTTGAAAATAATAACTCACAACAAAGATACAAAACACGACTAGTTGTGAAAAGGATTCGGTCGGAAGAAAGGTATTGACTTTGAAAAAACTATTTTCTCGATGGCGAAAATGTCATATATCAAGTTGTTCTTGGTTTTGGCTGCCGGCTTGAATTTAGAAGTTGAATTAACTTGATGTAAAAAATAGTATTTCTTCATAGTGACTTAAAAGAAGAGATTTACATGGAGCAACCCAGGAGAAGGTTTCAAAGTCAGGGAAAAGAAAATATGAGTGTGTAATCTTAGGAAAAGCTTATATGGACTCAAATATGCACCCCTAAACAGTGGTATAAGAAGTTTGATTCCTTTATGATGAGACAGGGGTATGATAGAACCACATCGATCATTGTGTATTTATGAAGAAATTTTAGGATGATGATTTTATTATTTTACTACTATATGTTGATGATATGCTGATTGTTGGCCATAATGTTAGAAAAATTGGAAAGCTTGAAAAGAGAGTTAAGTCTGCCATGAATGAAAGTTGGGGGTGAAATAAATACTTGGTATAAAAGATTCTTCAAGATAGGAAGAAAAGCAATATTTGACTATCTTAGGAGACTTACATGAAAAAGGTTCTTGAAAGATTTAACATGAGTAAAGCCAAAGCAATTTTTTTCTCCACTTGTGGGTCATTTCAAGTTTAGTTGAAACAATGTCCCTCAAAGTGAAAAAAAAAAAAGAAGAAATATCCAAAGTGCCTTACTCATTTGTAGTAGACAGTTTGATGTATGCTATGGTTTGTGCACTTGGCTAGATATAGTGTTGAATCTCATATTTATTTTGATGATAAACCACTTGATATGTGTTTATGTTTTAATCTCGCGTTTGGTAGCGTAGGATGCTTGATTAGGATAGATAATTAAAAGGAAAAAAATCATGTTGTGCTAGAGGAACATGTCGAGAAGATTGGGCGTCGGGCGTTGGATGGAGTCGACATGTCGACGAACTTGATGGGTGGACTCGGGCATCAGGCCGGAGTATTGAGCCAAGGATATAGGAGTTCTTGAGTCAATTTGGCCGATTGGACAATAGGCGTAGGAGAGGACGTCTTAGAAGAATAGGACGGCGTCGAGGACCAATGACATGCCGGGACAACTTGGTTAATTGCTTAGGATTAAGTGTCTCGTCAGAAGTTTTCTTTTAAGTGTGCAGGATTAACTTCTGATGGAAGTAAACATCAGCGGGGGAGTTGCGTCGGTCGGGACTATGATCGCGTTGGGAGTTGAGCTCGTGGAGATTCGGACGGTCGTCGAGGAGGTTCTCTGGGAATAAATCCGAGAAGTCAGGAGCTTGCCAAAAAACTGTCGAACTCGCCAAGTGGATAAATCATAAAGTCAGGAGTTTTAGGAATGGGAGGAGCATCACAGAGGTTCATTGGATGATCGACGAAAGTTGGCGGAGGCTTCATTTGGAAAAGCGATTGTGGCCTTGCCAGGAACAAGCTGTCCTTAGGGTTGTCGTAGTTAGCACGATGATTAAGTTAGAAATGGGAGGTGATCCCATTAAGCAATCTAGGGGCAGTGGGCCCTTGAAAGAATCAAAGATTGGGCGACGGATCAACCCATTGGACCGGATCTCGCCCGGCAATTGGCCTTTGCTTGGGTCAACGGTGGCACCGCCGGGGCTCGATCTCGAGCTCTGGCTGGGCGAGTGCAACCCCGAACTCGATCTCGAGCTGCAGATGAAGCAGTGCAACCGCCCCATCGAGCAGTGGTACCCCGCTTTGAGCTCGATCTCCGAGCTCTAGAACAGGTGCAATGCCCCTGACGACAGCGGTGGCACCGCCGAGAGCTCGATCTCTCTGACGGCAGATGCAACCACCCTAGTCAGGTGATTGCAACCTTGAGACCCAAATTCTGGGAGATGACAATTTTGAGCACCAAATTTAAACTGGTTTGGAGCCTATAAATACCCCTCAATCCACGGGTAAAAAAGACACAAGCACATGAGATTCAAAGAGAAAAACACTGCTGCAATCTCTGGAATTTTTTCTCCTCTAGCTTAAGTGTTAGAACTCTATTTAAGAGATGAGAGTGAGTGCTTGTAAGGGTTGTCTCCCTAAACCTAGTAAAAGGAGAAAGAAGGATTGTAAGAAGGAGGTTGATCCCGCCCGAGTAAAGGAAGATCGTTAGTGGATGGGTGGCCTTGTGGGAAGAGAATGGAGGAGTGGATGTAAAGTCATGGTGACGAACCACTATAAACTCTCATCGTCTCTGGTTTGCTTTTACTTTGAGCTTATTTTCCTTACTGCAAACCTCCTTCATGGCTTTACTGCCTTCTGCGGCTTTTTCGTCTTGTGTTTTCAAACTCAATGCTTTCGAGGCTAGGTGTTTAGGCGTAAAATGATTTTTCTCGTCAGGAACACCAGTATTTCAGTTTTTCAAAGCACATTCTGATTTCTATCACAACAACAAACTGCCTTAACAGATTCGTTTTAACTGCCTCTTGCCTAATCACAAGTTAAAGTGATTCTGAATGAAGTTTCTGAAATCATTTGACTTTTGTCGTCTGAACTCGATTTTAAAGCGTGAAAGTTTTCAGCTGCACTAATTCACCCCCCCCCCCCCCCTCTTAGTGCTCTTGATCCTAACAATTGGTATCGAGCCTGGTTTTTCTCATTCAGATTTACACCCGAGGAGGAAATGACTCTACAAAGCTTCCAAGAGGGTTTTTGGTTTGTTCGTCACCGATTTGTTTAGCAGTTGGACTACACTTATTGGAGAAACTTCGAGATGAGTTTTCTTGATTTCTATGAATTTGGTTTTATGGAATATTATTGAAAATGGTTTTCAACTTCCCTCTAAACCAGATGAACAAATGGTTGGTTTTGGAGAAAAAGTATTTTTCTTTAAATGCAAAGGCTATGAATGCCTTATTTTGTGCACTTGACAAAAATGAATTTGTCGTATTTGATTTGTGATTTGGTTTTGATATTTGGAGAACTCTTGAGGTCTCTCCTTGAAAGGCACTAGCAGTGAAAGAGTCCAAAATCAACATTCTCGGCATTCTTCTGAACTTTTTGAATGAAGCGAAGCGAACCATTATTGACATGTTTTTTCGTTTCACGAATATTGTCAATGGTTTAAAGCTCTTGGCAAATGTTTCTCAAATTTTGAACTTGTTAGTAAAGTTTGATCACTTTCTAAAGCTTGGGAATCAAAAAAATGCGACAATACAAAAAAATAAAGATTTAAATATTTTTCCACTTGAAGAACTTATGGGTTCATTGATGACATATGAAATGGTGCAAACACATGATGAACATGATGAACAAAACAACCTTCAAAGAACAGGAAGGATTTAGAACTCGGACGAATGAATACCACTTGAGCAATGACTCAAGTGATGAGGATAATGATGAACGAACCGAACACTAACTCTTAATAAGTTTATTAACAAAAAATCTAAAATAAACAATGAACTTGAGCGGAGGAAGAGGCCAAGAAGAAGAACAAAAATGGGATGAATCGAGCTCCCTCGAAGAGCGAGGAGAAAATCAACAAAAGTGAAATGACAAACTAAGCCTTACTTGACCAACGTTGAGGTAATTAAAATGCCTTTGATTTATTTTGAAATTACTTGATGCTTTAATGATGTATTTGTTAGGATCGAGAAGCACTAAGAGGGGGGGGGGTGAATTAGTGCAGCGGAAAACTTTTCAGCGATTTAAAACAAAAGCAGCGTTAAATCCGATAAAAGCGATTTTGATGTAAATGCGATTCACAGTTTGTAGTTTCGCGGTTTCGCGTCTAAATGCAGTTTGCGTCTAAATGCAGATTGCGTCTAGCGCAGTTGCATTTAAGCGCAATTTCGTCTAAAAGCGCGAATTGCGTCTAAGCAGATTTCGCGTCTAAACACAGTTTTGCGTCTAAACATAGTTTGCGTCTAGCGCAGTTTGCGTCTAAACACAGTTTGCGTTTTAAGCGTAGTTTTGCGTCTAAGTGCAGTTTTGTGTTTGGCGCAATTTGAATCTAAAGCGCAGTTTCGTTTGGCGCGGTTTGCGTCTAAGCGCGGTTTTTCGTCTAAGTGCAGTTTTCGTCTAAGTGCAGTTTTCGTCTAAGCGCAGTTTTATGTCTAGCGCCATTTTCGTCTAAGCGCGGTTTTGCGTCTAGCAGTTTTCACGTCCTAAGCGGTTTTCGTCTAAGCATATTTTACGTCTAAATGCAGTTTTCGTCTAAGCGTAATTTCGTCGCGCGGTTTTGAACTTTGAAAAGCATTTTATGAATCGCGAAAACAATTTGCGATTATAAATGGAATCAAAGCGTGGCGTAAACTATGGTGTAAAGATCATGCGAAAACACGATTTCGTACGAATGCAGATTTGGAAAGATCGAGAACTTAGAGACTTCGTTAAATAAATGGCGCCAGAGGGCAATAGCAATGTAGGAGGTTTGCAGTAATGATAAAAGTGCTCAAAAGTAAAAGCAAACCAGAGATTTTAGAGTGGTTGTCGGTCTTGACCTACTCCACTTTGGCTTCCTCCTCAGGCGGGGTCACGCGAAGCGTCAACTAGCTGCCCTTCCTTCAATGGGCGAAGGCTAACTGCCCTTTACAGTTTTCTCCTTTTGGCCAGACTCGAGGGAGACAACCCTTACAGATCCTTTTCTCCTCTCTTTACAACTCAAAGACTTGAAGAACAGAAAGAGGAGAACTTTTTGGACTTACACAAATTTGAGCTCTTAGAATCACTGAAAAGATCAAGAATTGGTGTGGATCTATATCTTTTCAGTGTTGAATGGGTGGGGTATTTATAGGCCCCAACCCCAGTTCAAATTGAGCTCAAAGCGATCAAATCCGAATTCCGGGATTGGCCGGTTACACCTCTTATTGGAGAGTTGCACCGCTGGCGAGCTTTCGGGCCCGAGCCCGGCGGTTTGCACCTCTCTGTCGAGGCGGTTACCAGTTTAACTGAGCCCCAGGCGGTGCCACCTCGGCCCAGGTTTTACCTCTGCTCGAGGCCGAGGCTCGGCGGTGCTCCCTCTGTCGGGGAGGTTGCACCACCGATCTTCTTCGAAGGCAAGCTCACGGCGGTCGCACCTCTGGCTGAGGCGGTTGCACACCGATCTCGTCTAGGAGAACCAGCCCTGGCGGTTGCACCTCCTCAGCCACGGTTGCACCGCTTTGGTGCAATCGAGGTTGAATGGTTAGCTCCATTACCCAATTCAATCTTTCGGGGCCCAATTGCCCCAAGATTAAAGCTAATGGGATCACCTCCCATTTTCAAGCTTAATCAGCGTGCTATCTACGATTAAATCTAAGACAACTTCTGGCTTTGCTCGATCGTCAATGTCTTCTTCTTTGAGTTTCGGCGTTGAACTTCCGTCGATCATCGATGAACCCTCGGTGATTCTTCTGCGGACATCCGGCAAACTCACGGACTGCGGCGATCCACTTGGCGAGTTCGGCGAGCCGGCAACAGCTTACGGACTTCTCGGATCTGTTCTCGCGAGAACCTCGACGACCCGTCAAACTTCATCGAACTCTCGAACTCCCAGCGTGATCATGATCTTGACTCGCCAACTCCTTGCTGCTTGTCTAACTTTCGCCGTAGTTAATCCTGCACAACAAAACAAAAACTTGGTCGAGACAATTAATCCAAAGCAATTAACCATGTTGTCCGGCATGTCATTGGTCCCTCGGCAACCGTCAGATTCTTGGCGCATCATCGCTTTCACGCAGCCTATTGCCCAATCGCCCGATTGACTCTGCAACTCGATATCGCCTTGGCACAATACCGGCTCTTCTTGGCCCGATGCGAGTCCGGGCGAAAGCCTTCATAATCGTCGGTAGATCCACCGGCCGGCGTCAATCTTCCGACACGTTCCTTTGGCAAACATGATGTTCCTGCTTTAATTGTCTCATCATCAGAAGAACCCTGCGTCCTCAAAACACGGATTAAATCATAAAAAGCATATATCAAAGTAGTTTTCATCATCAAAATCGAGATTCAGCAATCTCCCCTTTTGATGATAACAACTTCCTGATGACGAAGTTAAACTTAACTCGGTTTAAACAAACTCCCCCATCAATATGCCATATTGATAGAAACCTTGAATTCAAACTGAATTCAAATGTTGCAATATTCATCATGAATACTTTTTAACCGCGTTATCATGAACTTATGCATAAACTTGCATAACATGTCATGTCATCAACATACTTCTCCCCTTTGTCATCAACAAAAGGAAATACCACAATCAAGTGTTTGTGATGTAAAGTTTAACTTATTGCATGAAAACATAATATCAAGTTTTATCATCATACAGTTTGAAGCCGAGGAAAATTTAGCAAATGTTACATCATGCTTAGAACATTCAAGCTATCAAGTTTTAGATTTGCAAGTTTTCACGGCATACAAGATAGCACATGCAAGCTAGCAATGTTACAATATTTTAGAGCTTGCAAGCTAGCGGTTTGAGATATTCAAAGGCAGCTCTTGCTTCTTGAAACATGCAAGTGCATGCTAACCAAATTTTTGCTTCCTTTGCCATATTAGCTTTGATATATGCGCGCCTTCTTTCAAGTGTTTATCAATTTAGCAGCATTTCATCATCATATGGCATGATATCGACATATAAAAGCTGTGAAGAGCAAGATTTTGATATCATTTCATGATCTTACACATTTCGAATATTTTAAAGCATTGCATCACATAGTAAGATGTCGCTCATTTCGTCTGATCTGAAATTTTGTTTGATATCTTGATCAGGGGGGCATATAACAATGATAGCAATCATATATTACTTGGTGATGCAAGTATGACCTAATCATAGCATGTTGATGCAACCATATCAACATGGTGATAGCAAACACATCAACATCAGTAATAGCAACCATATCATCATTAGTGATAGCGAACATATCGACATCGGTGGTGTAGCAACCATTAGTGATAGCAAACATATCAATTCATATATTTCTCCCCTTTTGTCATCAACAACAGGGAGAGCGATATAAAACAATTTTAAATATAAGTCGATACCATAAGTTGGTTCATGTCATTTTCCAGCGGTGGTGATAGGATACATTAATGCAAACATCTCGAGGAAAATATGACATGGAGATGGCTTTTATTGCTTCTTCCTTTTTATTTGTTATCTTTTTTTACATGAAGGAGGAAAGCCATATGTGAAGTTCAAATCGATAAGATATTAAAGCACACTTCATTTTGCAGGATTAAGATATGTAAATGGAGTCAAATCTTTTGTATGTAAAAAAATATCTTCCTTTGGTAAGAGGAATCATCAAATATGTTTTTTGAAAATATTTTTCACATGATAAGTGCATTTGCTAGATGATTCCATATGTCAAAAATCAATGATGTGAATTAAACTTGATATGACATATAGCTTGTTAAATTCGGAAGAGGATAATGTATCAGAAAAATCCAATTGTTAGGATCGGGAAAATCAGAAAATGAAATTTGACACTTTCATACATTGAATGAGTTTTACTAGAGATATTCAATTACAATCATGAAGGAGTAAAACATACTTATTATCATAAAAATTTTGTATTTAAGCACCTAATTTCCAACGTATAATCATGGCAAGTGTTTTATGTAAAATCATTATGGCAATCAGGGTGATTTGATCATTCAAATCAAAAGTCGAAAAATATTTTAACCGCGTTTAATCATTGGACATATTTTTGCCATAGTTTTTCAAATATAATCATAAAGATAAGACATGCTCATCATCATGGTAGTATGATAGCAGTTTACCATATACAAAGCTAGCAAAAAAAAAAATTCTAAATTTTAAAAGGCCCACTTAGGCTAGCATTTTGAGATGTTCAGAAAGCAGCTCTTGGCTTCTTGAAATATAAGTTTTGCTAGATGTGCGAGTTAACTTTTGCTTCTTGAGATAGGCAAGAGATAGCATTCCTTGGTGATGTTCAATATAGCTAAGTTCTACATCATGCAAGCTAGTGAATTTTATAACATGCATAATCATCAAAAGCATCATAAATTTTAATGATGTGCAAAATTACAAATTTTGCATAATTGCATTGTGTGTCTTGAGATCTGCAAGATAGCACTTCTTAGTGATGTTCAAGATGGCAATTTCTTCTCTTTTGAGAGGTGCAATTTTACTTTTCTTCTTGAATTAATGAAGCTAGCTATCTCCTTTTTGGGTTGTCAAAAAAGGGAAAAACCTTTACACATCAATTTTTAAATCATGACAAGGGTTAGTATCAATCTTATTTTGTGCATCATTATATTTTCAAATTAAAACATGCACATTTTCAAACAAATAAACTCATTATTATATGCATGATTTCAAATCATCATTCATATTATTTCAATCATTGTTTCCAATCACCTTATAGCTTATCATGCACAATATATAAAATCATCTAACATGATACAATCATTTATTTTCAAAATATTTATCACTATTTTTAATATATGATAATGAAGTATTATTCATGATACCGAACATTAAATCAGTATTTATCCTTCATTTTAATCCTTGATTCCAAACATTTATCATTTAAAGCATTCATGATACACATAAAAAAAAAACATGTGCATCATTCCAAATCGCCAAATATTTTAAAATCATCTTGATATTAATTTGTCATTTGCATCCTACTATGCATGATCAAACTTCTTATTTGCATACATCAAAATAAATTCTTGAATATCTCCATTGCATTCATATCATCCCTTGAGGTATTGAAGGGAATAGTTGGGTGATGAGATAAATATTTCATGAGTATAAAAATTGTATAAAAATCATATCATGAATACAAGGAATACAAGTCACAATCATTCAGAAAATTCATTATTCATTTTCAATTCATTCAATTTGATAAATCAAGATCATGATTTTTGATAAACTTATTTCAATTTTAAATTATCAAAATCATTTTTATGGCTCACAAAATTTATAAATAGATTCATGATTTCATGAGAAATAACAATGAAATTAACATAATACACATTATTACTTCTCAACCATATGGCATGATTTCATAAGGTATTTTTAATCAAAATCATTTTTGTTTATCATAAACATACATGCAATTTTCATGATTATTTTCAAAATTACTAGAATGATAAGCATGATTCCTAATTGTTTGTATTTTCATTATAAGATTATTAAACATGCAATTAAAAAAAAAAAATGCTTTTATGAAAGCATCATGTAATTTCAAAATAAATTAAAGGCATTTTGATTACCTCAGCGTCGAAAAGTAAAAATGAGTTGCCACCTAACCTTTGTTGATTTTCTCCTCGTCTTGGACTCGATTCATCCAATTTTTGTTCTTCTTCTTACGTTCAAAACAAGTAGTTCCATTCTTTTGCTTTTTAATTTTTCAGTTTTCATTTGTAGTTTAAGTTCACCATCACTTGAGCTTATGCTAGGAGTGGTCTTCAAATGTTCTATGTCCCAAATTCTTCCTGTTTTGTTCATCAATGTCCTCATCACTTGAGTCATCGGCTCAAGTGGTATTCATTAATCGAGTTCCAAAATCCTTCTGTTCTTTGGAAGGTGATTGTATTCAACATGTTCATCATATTGCATTGTGCCATTTCATATGTCATCAATAAACCAATTAGTTCTTCAAGTGGAAATTGGTTCAAGTTTTTGATTCTTGAATAGCAGTTACTTTTGAATCCCAAGTTTTAGAAAGTGGCGCAAAACTTTGTTGCGAGTTCAAAATCGAAAAGCTTTTACCAAGTGATTTTAAACCATTGGACGACATCGTAAAAGCGGTGTACATGTCAACAATGGTTTGCATGGTTTCATGAAAAAAGCTCGAAATCATGCAGTAAAATATTAACTTTCGAGTCTTTGACTCTACTGGTTTCCCTCATCGTGATTTCAAAGTGTCTTGGGATGTCAAAAGCCGTTTAGCACAAAAAACCCGATTGAACTCATTTTTTTTTTGTCCAAAAGCAAAATAAGGCATTCATAACTTTTAGTTTAAAGAAAAATACTTCTTCTCTAAATCGGCCATTTTCATGGTTTAGAGGGAAGTTGAAAACCGTTTTTCAACGATATTCCATAAATCCAGATTTAGAGATCAAAGAAAACTCTCATTCAGTTTTTCAATAGGTGTAGTCAATCCGTTAAAAAGCGGTGGTGAAAAACCGAAAAAAACCCTCTTGAGAGCCATTTCTCAGGGTGTAAATCGAAATAAAAATGCCACTATGATACCAATTGTTTGGATCGGAAGCACTAAAGGGGGGGGGGGTGAATTAGTGCAGCGTGAAAAACTTTCAGCGATTTAAAAACAAAAAGCTGCGTTAAATAGATAAAAGCAATTTTCGATGTAAATGCCGATTCGGTTTGTGTTTTACGTAGTTTCGTCTAAATGCGGTTTACAGATCTAAATGCATATTGCGTCTAAAGCGCGGTTTCGTCTAAGCGCGGATTAGCGTCTAAACACAGTTTCGTCTAAACACAGTTTGCGTCTAAACACAGTTTCGTCTAAAGCGCGGTTACATTTTAAACACAGTTTGCGTTTAAAAGTGTAGTTTGCGTCTAAGCGCCGGGTTCGCGTTTGGCGCGGTTTCGTCTAAAGCGCGGTTTCGTTTGGCGCGGTTTGAGTCGCGCGGTTTCGTCTAGTGCCGTCTAAGTGCAGTTTCGTCTAAGCAAAGTGCAGTTTTTGCGTCTAAGTTTTGCGGTTTTCGTCTAAGCGCGGTTTTCGTCTAAGCGCCAGTTTTCGTCTAAGCGAAGTTTTCGTCTAGCGCGGTTTCGTCTAGCGCAGTTTTCGTCTAGCGCGGTTTTCGTCTAAACGCAGTTTTCGTCTAAGCGTAATTTTATGTCTAAGCGCGGTTTTGAACTTTGGCGTTTTATGAATCGAAGAAAGCAATTTACGGTTATAAATGGAATCAAAGCGTGGCGTAAAGCTGCGGTGTAAAGATCGTCGAAAACACCGATTTCGTCGAATGCAGATCGGAAAGATCAGAACTTAGAGACTCGTTAGTAAGCACGTAGAGGGGCAGTAGCAATGTAGGAGGTTTGCAGTAATGATAAAGTGCTCAAAGTAAAAACAAACCAGAGATTTAGAGTGGTTCGGTCGGTCTTGACCCTACTCACTTTGGCTTCCCCTCCGGCCGAGGTCACCGGCGTCAACTAGCTGCCTTCCTTCAATGGGCGAAAACTAACTGCCTTTTACAGTTTCTCTCCTTTTGGCGGGCTCAGGAGACAACCCTTACAGATCCTTTTTCTCCTCTCTTTACAACTCAAGACTTGAAGAAGAGAAGAGGAGAACTTTTGGACTTCCACACAAATTTGAGCTCTTAGAATCACTGAAAAGATCAAGAATTCGGTGTGGATCTATATCTTTCAGTGCTGAATGGGTTGGGGTATTTATAGGCCCCAACCCGGTTCAAATTGGAGCTCAAAACAATCAAATCCGAATTCCGGGATCGGTGATTACTGCGTCTTACTGGAGTGGTTGCACGGCTGGAGGCTGGTGACCCGGTGATTTTGCACCTCTCGAGAGTGGTTTGCACCCGCGGATGCTGCTTCGAGGCCCGGTGATTACCACCTCTGGTAGGTTACCTCTGCGCAATTCGAGGGCCGAATTTCGGTGATTCGTGTCCCCCTCTGCTGTCGGGAGGTTGCCGCCCAGTCTAAGCTCGAAGGCTGGAGGCTCTGGGCGGATTTGCACCTCTGAAACTGGGGCGGGTTGCACCGCCCAGTCAGGCCCAGGAGACGCAGCCCTGTGGTTTTTTGCCCTCCCCGGCCCTGGTGGTTGCACTCTGGTTGCAATCCGGTCCGGATAGTTGGCTCCATTTGGCCCCAATTTCAATCTTTTCAGGGGCCCAGGTGTCCCAAGATTAAGCTAATGGGATCACCTCCCATTTTAAAAGCTTAATCAACGTGCTATTCTGATGATTAAATCCAGATAGCCTGCGGCTTGCTCCAGGTAGTCAATCGCTTCGAGAGTTTCCGGTGAACCCAAAGTCGATCATCAGATGGACCTCGGTGACATCCGGCCAAACTCACGGACTTTCTGACGATCATGGCGAGTTCCAGCGGAAAACCCGGCAGCAAGCCTGGGCTACCGGATCCTGATACCGCGGAACCTCAAATGAGTAGTCCAGAGCTTCCATCAGACTCGAGACTCCCAGCATGATCATGATCTTCCAGGCTCGAGCGCAACTCCTGCCAACAGCATCTGCTTTCATCATCAGACAATCCACTCTGTCAAACAAAGCCGATGAGAATGATTAATCCGACAATGAACCATGTTATCACGATATGTCGTGGTCCCTCGGCAACTTAAATCAGGATTCTTGATGCATAAATCGCTCTATATGCGATGCGTCGTGATTGTCTACCCAGCATCGATATCATGGCACAATGCCACGCTTCCCCGTGCAGTCCGCGGCCGAGCCTTCTGTCGATCATTGATGATCCATGACCCGTGTTCCGATCTTAAAGCGTATTCCTTTGGCGCAACATGATCTTCCCTGCTTTAATTGTCTCATCTGGTCGGAAGCACCTACGTCACTCCGGCGATTCGTCATAAACATATATCAAGTAGTTTTCATCAATCATCAAAATCGAGGATTCAACAATCTCCTTTTGATGATGGCAACTCTTTCGATATTGATTAAACTTAACTCCGGGTTAAACAAACTCCCATCAATATCGCCGTATTGAGTAAGACCTTGAATTCAAGCTGAATTCAAGTCATTGCAGCTATATTCATCATGAATACTTGCAACCGTTATCATGAACTTATGCTAAGGCTTATGCATAACGTATCATCATCATCAACGCTACTTCTCCTTTATAAATGTAAAAGGAATACCACAATCAAATGTTGCTTGATATGGGATTTAACTTATTGCCGCGAAACATAATCAGTTTATCATCATGCCGGAGTTTTGAAGCGGAAAAGTTTAGCAAATGTTACATCGTCGCGAACGATTCAAGCCTAGCCGAGTTTTGGGTTACCGTTTTCGGCCTGAAGATAGCACATGCAAACTAGCAATGTTACAATATTTGGAAGCACCGACTGGCAGTTAGAGATATTCAAGAGGCAATCTTGCTTCGCAGAGCAATACAAGTGCATGCTAGCGAAATTTTTGCTTCCTTTGTAGTAATTAGCGATATGCAATAAGCATGGCTATTTCAAGTGTTTATCGGTGCTGGCGTTTAAGTAAGCATAGCGATATGAACGCTTATAAAGCTGTGAAATAAGATTTTGATATCATTTTCAATCTTACATTTCTGAATATTTATGGCGATGCATCACGTAAGAATGCTCATTTCAATTGCGGTAGATTTTGTGATATCTTGATCCCGGAGGGCATATAATGATAGTATGATCATATTGCGCCAGTGATGCAAATGTATTTCAATCATAGCGCTCAGGTAGTAACCATATCAATATGGTGATGTAACCCATCAACATCGATGTACTTCCATATCATCGTTAGTGACAAGCGTATGATATCGATTGTTGCTTATTGGTGATAGCAAACATATCAATTAGTATATTTCCTTTGTCATCAACAGCAAGGAGAATGATAAAACAAATTTTAATCTAAGGTCGATGGCACCGTTGGATTTCGTATCATTTTCCAGGTGATGGATGCGATAATCCCAGACATCTAGGAAAATGTGACATGGAATGGCTTTTATTTAGCCTTCTTCCTTTATTTGTCTTTTTGCAGGAGGAAAGCCATATACTGAAGTTCAAGAATCGATGAATCTTCAGCACCTTGTTTTGCAGGATTCAGATATACCAAATGAGATAGATCAGCATCGCAAAATATCTTCGCTGAGACAGAGGAATCATCCAAATGTATTTTTTGAAAATGTTTGTCGCATTCAATTGCATTTATAGATGATTCCTGTCAAAATCAATAATTAGATTAAACTTGATACTGACGTATGCCTTATTTAAATTCGGAAGGACAATGTATCAAGAGAATCCAATTGTTGGATCAGGAAAAAGAATCGAAAGATGAAATTTGTGCTTTCTACATTGGAATTGAGTTTTACCAGTCTTCAATTGCAATCTGAAGGTAAAAGACATGCTTATTATCATAAAAATTTATGTTGCACCTAATTTCAACATGTAATCCGTGGCAAATGGTGTGTAAAATCAATTCTGTGATCAGGTAGTTGATCATTCCGATCAAAAAAAGTCCGAAAAATGGTACTAACGTTTTAATCATTGGACATCATTTTTTTGCCACTTCATTTTCGAATATAATCTATAAGATAAGACATGCTCATCATCGCTGGTGGTAAGCAATTATACATAAGTTACCATACAAGCCTAGCAAAAAAAAAGTTCTAAGTTACAAGGCTGGCTAACATTTTGGTCATTCAAAGAGAAGCAACTCTAAAGCTGGCAGATATAAGTTTGCCTAAGATGTGCAGATTCTTTTTGCTTCTTGGGATAGACAGGATAATTTCCTTGATATTCAATACCATTCAGTTCATCATGCAAGCTAGTGGATTTATGCATAAATCGAAGCATAATGCAATTTTAATGATGTACGAATTAAAATTTTGCAAATTGCGTTACAATGTCTTGGAATCGCAGATAGCCTAGCAAGTGATCATTTCAGAATGTGATTCTTCCCCTAACTTTTTGAAGTGTAAATTTTACTCTTGCCAAGATTATCTGAAATTCCATTTATCCATTTTGTCGTTGTGAAAGAGGGAAAACCCTTTACATCAATTTTTCAAATCATGACTAGAGTTAGTATCAATCTTATTTGGCTGTCATTATATATTTTCAAATTCTACACAAAACATGCACTTTTCGAACAAATAAACTCATTATGCATGATTTAATCATCATTTCATATTATTTAAATCGTTGTTTGATCACCCACTTATAAACATCATTGCACAATGTATAAAATCATCTAACGCTGATACAATCATTATTTTTGAAATATTTATCATATTATTTAATATACCAGTATTAGAGTATTCATGATGCGAACATTCAAATCGATATTTATCCTTGTTTTTAATCATGATTCCAAACATTTATCATTTTAAAGCATTCCATGAGTACACATAAAAAAAACATGTACATCATTCCAAATCATAAATCTTTTTAAAATCCATCCTTGATATTAGTTTGTCACATTTGCATCCCCATGCATGATCGAAAACTTCATATTTGCATACATCAAATGGGATTCATGGAATCTCTGCGTTCATGTATCATCCTTGAGGGAGTGTATTTAGAAGGGCAATTGGGTGATGAGGATAAAATGTTTCATAAAATTACAAAGGTGTATGAAATCCTTATCCTTGGAATACAAGGAATGAGTCACAATCATTCAGAAAATTCATTATTCATTTTCAGTTCATTCAGTTTGATAAATCAAGGATCTGTGATTTGATAAAACTTATTTCAATTTTCGATTATCAAGATCATTTTATGAAATATAAGGTTTATAAATGGGTCATGATTTCATGAGGAAATAACGAAAATGAGTGTATAATGCACATTATGCCCTCAACCACATAGCATGATTTCATACGTCTTTTAATCAAAATCATTTTTATTTTATCTATAAACTGATTATTTTCAAATTACTAGAATGATAAGCTGGATTCCCTAATTGTTTGTATTTTCATTATAGTTATTAACATTACAGTTAAAAAATGCTTTTATAGAAAGCATCATGTAATTTCAAAATCAATTCAAAGGCATTTTTGATTCTCGGTGTCGGAAAATGAAGTAGTTTATACTAGCTGTTGATTTCTCTAAATCTTGGAGGCTGGAGTTAATCTATTCTGTTTCTTCTTCGTTTTCAAAACCAAATGGATTTCAAATTTCTTTTTGCTTTTAGTTTTTGTTCCATTTGTAGTTTAAGTTCTGCCATCCATGAACATGCCAATTAGTCTTCAAATATTCTATGTCTAAAATTCTTTCTTTTGTTCATCATTGTCCCTCATCACTTGGGTCTCGCCATCAAATTGGTATTCATTAATCGGGAGTTCCAAGTCCGTTCTGTTCTTTTGGTGATTGTAGTCAACATGTTCATCATGTGCATTGTACTGTTTAAGTATGTCGTCAATGAATGATTAGTTCTTCAAGTGATTAGTTGAGTTTTCAGTTCTTGAATAAGCGGTTCTTTAGATCCCAAGTTTTTACAGAAGTGGCATAAGGCACATTAGCAGGTTCGATCCGAAGATTTCACCAGTGATTTTAAAACCATTCGACATCCGTGGGCGGGTGTACGTATCGGCTCAGCGGTTTAAGCTTGGTTTGGTATAGAAGAAGCTGAAATCAATGATGAATCATACGCTGGATCTTTGGCTCTACTAGTTCCTCGTCATTGATTTCAAAATTAAGCGGTCTCCGAAGCCGTTTAGCACAAGGGAGGAGCCGATTGAACTCGTTTTGTCAAGCGCCAAAATAAGGCGTGGCCTTTGCGTTTGAAAAATACTTCTTCTCTAAATCGACCATTGATTCGTAGAGGTTTGAAGTTGAAAACTATTTTCAGCGATATTCCATAAATCATATACATAGTTGTCATATTTTGAATATTCTTACAATTTATGATTGTATACCCAAAGATTGCAACACTAATCCATAAGGATAATATCAGCCCTCCATAAATAATTTTGAGTGAATATTAGATATATCTATATTTCACCCAAAGGTAAAGTATGAATAATATTAATAGTTCATACTATTTTAGAAATATAAAGCCTTAATATTATTTTATATTTTATAGTGGCACTTCTATATATTCTAATGCTTTTAGTATCGATACACTCTCTGGTTTAAATTATTCAGAATGATTAAAAAATATATAGTTCACACTATGTGTATTAGATCTTGACCTAGTATTGCTTGTTGAACAGTCCACAAACTTCATTAATGAAAGCAGTATAGCATAGATTAATAAAATAAATACTTGAGAAAAATCTAATAGACTTAGCTTAATGTTTATAAGAATGATAATTATAAATAGTATAAAGACTATTATTATCTAAAACGAGAGCATAAGAATATTTGAGGGTTATAGAAGATACATTTAAATATTTTGAGAAGTTATTGGTCGACACATTAATGAATGAACTAACTATGACTCAATATGATGACACTCGAGGGATTTAGGATTATATTCTCAATATGTCTGACAATGTTATAAATATCCTCATTAGCATGAATATGGATGAATATTTCCTCATGTAGTTCATTCTTAATTCTCTTCCTCCTCAATTTGACCTATTCAAGATTCACTGTAAAACTAATAAGGATAAATGAGACTTAAATGAGCTGACTAGCATGTATATTTAGAATGAATTAAGATTAAAGAAGGAAAGAAATGATATCCACCAAATAAATTTGTCGGGTTTAGAAATGCAAAGCAAACTAATAAAAAGAAAGCTTTCACAATAAGTACTTCTTTTATGGTAGAATATGATAGAAAAGATATGTGAAAAAAAAAGACTGCATTAAACGTAATACTTTATTCAAAAAAAAAAAATATAAACTCAACCTCTATATACTTCGAATCAAGCATTATAAATGTTTTTCTAATACTTGGTAGATTGATTTTAGTGCTTCAATGTATATTACCAATAATATATAAAGTTTCTTTTAACCCAAAAATTAAATGAATATGGAAGATTCATCATTAAGAGGAATCATCTCAAAGTGAAAGTGATAACATTGGGAACATATTGCCTACACTTAGAGATATATCATTTGATGGATTTTATAGATAAATGTTATGTTTCTATTATTTTTAAAAAATTTAGTTTTCTTATCTAGAATTGATGAGTTAGGATATTATCTTTCTTTTGATAATGATAAACTCAGTATATTTTATGATTCAATAAAAGTTAGTTCTAAAATTCTATATGATAATTTATATGAAATTCATTTGAATCTTGAGTTTCCAAAACATAGGTGATCTTGTAATCAAATGTTAGATTAAAATTTAGTTTCAATGATGAAAAATCTTCTAAATTGTAGCATAGATATTCAGGGCATATCTCAAAGGGAAATTTTTTGAACGATTTATACTTCACTGATTTTGATATTTGTATATATTATATTATGAGAAAGCAAACTAAGTATACTAAGAAAAATAACACAAGTAAAGAATTCTTTGAGATTATTCATACTAATTGCTAGTTATGAGTGTCATATAAGCCTATCACATGAGTGATGACACGTGTGACATGATACACTCTTTTCACTTGTTATATATTTGATTTTTTTTTCACTTTATATTATTTGTTAGATATATTATGATGTCCATGGATCTGTACAATGAGAATGTATCATGATGAGATCATGAAAATGAGACCGATCCACCTTTAAACATAGACCATAAATAATCCCGGTCATAGGTTACTCGAGAGGGACATTAAGATAATTGGATAGACTGGTATGCTGTATATCCATCCATATGATGGAGGTGACTAGTCTCATAGTTGCTCATGTGGGGACACTAGGGATATAATGCAGGTGCTCATTGGAGATTGAGTTCACTGATCGATTCACTCACGGAATGCTGGATAATTGATGATACTTATTGTCAGACAATAATTTTATCATTTCAATGGTGTATATGATCGTTAGACTTGAGATACCAAGGATGTCCTATATGAGTACTCCACTCTTTGATACCGGACTTATAAGTCTGAAAATTTTAAATATAGTACAATCGGTCATTGGGAGTGGTAGCCAATCTTACGAGGGCAATTGAGTATCGATAGAGGATCATCCTCTCTTGGTGTCATGAGAGGAATATCTCATATGTTCTTACTCAAGCAAATTCCTAGCTAGGGTCATTCAAATTGAGAGAGAAAGAGTGCTTTGGGAGAATCTGATTAGAGTGAGACTCGAGTATAAACTATATGAGCTTGATAATATCATGCTCGGAATATGATCTTTGGGATATTAGATGGATGATAAACTATAGATACATGGTAATTAAGGACAGACATGTCTAATGGATTAGACCCCTTTATCATTTGGGGACTATGGCATAGTGGTTTAGTATGTCCGTAGTCGATGAGTTGAGTGAATTATTATGTAGATAATAATTCACCGAGCCAAAAAGAGTTCTGACAGGTATGACTCATAGTTAGCTCGATATTAGGCCTAGAGGATCATACACATATGGTAGGTGTTGTGACGAGTGGATGTTCAAATATGAGATAACCGTTGAAGCCCTTATCTTATTGGATATCCAATAAGCCCTTGAATTATTGGATCCTATGGATGAGATCCAATAAGAGCAAATGAGAGATTATTGGATAGAAATTCATTAATCTAAGTAGCTTGGGTAGTTGGATGAAGATTTAATACCCAATAGGGCAGAATCCATTAAGATAAATTTATAAGGATATCTATAAATATGAGAGAACCAAAGGGCTATAGGTTGGACCTCTTTTGATTGCCACATGTTGTCCTCCTCTCTCTCTCCCCCCTCCTCTCTCTCTCCCCTCCTTAGCCAATAGCCTTTGCTTGGGGCGTATTGTCACGAACGGTCGTCGCGCACCCGTAACAACTCCGTTCAACGAACCGTTCGTCGCTCACACCTGCATGTACAACTGCTTAACAGTATGTTTTCTCTTAGTTTTGGGTCATTTTGCTTGTAAAAATGTAAGTTCGAACAAGCTGCAGCGTTACAAAGCGACCGCTCACCGAACCGAGCAAAACAGCCCTAAAACAGCCCAAAACAGCTTCATTTTCGCGTGCCGCGGGAGGCTTGCGGTAATCTGCCTCCGCTCACCAAAACGTCAGCCATCTCAACCCCTTGGAACCACCCGGGTGGCACAGGGCTGGATGGGGCTTCGGTTATATACCGGGCGTTGAACTCTCTTTTGCAAGTTCGCACATGGCCTTTACGGGAACTTGTCTTCGCGCTCGGGACCAGGTGAGCGGCTGTTTGTGGGCTTGCAGCTGTTCATTCATCCTTCTAAAGCCTTGTTTTCTCCCTCTCACTCTTTTCTATTGTGCACGCAAGGTGCTCGTCGAATTTCTTGTAAAGCTTCCCCTTTTCGCGAGACTTCGGGACTTGTCCGTTGCTCGTTCTTTCAAACTAACCAACTTTCTCTTTTATAGGTCCTTCGGGACCTGCGAGAGGTTACAAAGTGGGCTGATCCTTGTGGAGCAATATCACAAGGGCGAAGCGCGACTTAGGCAACGCAAGCTAAGTTCGCGTCTTTGCCACAAGGGTGACTCGCGACCTTAGGCAACGCAAGCTAAGTTCACGTCTTTGGCCGCAAGGGTGCCTCACGCCTTAGGCAATTCTAGCTAAGGCCATGACATTGTGGTATCAGAGCGGGCAAGCACTTCGAGCGAGTAGCAAACGAACTTCGCAACTTCGCCATGGCAAAGCATCGTGGCGAATCAAGTAAGACGGGGCAAGCCGGACCCTTGCCCCAAGCAGCCGCAGGTGGGCTGCATGTGCACACTCGCTCTTATGCTGTTGGAGTCACTCAAGAGGAGCGCAGTAGCGAACATAATGAGCGAGAAGTTGGCTACTCTCCACGAGCGGAGGAAGCGCAATCTGGAGTGCTAACTGGAAAAAAGAGTCATAAGGAGAGACTCACAACGGCGGAAACCCGCCTGGATGTTCTTGAAGTGAGCATGGAGGAACTCTACCATGGCCAACAAAGGCTTGTTGGGGTAGAGAGCTCGTAAGAGGAAGCAGAGTCCAGGATCGACAAGGTCGAGGCCCTAGTCGACCGACTGTCTGATGACACCAAAGACTCCGTACAACACTTACAGGATGTTGTAGCGGAACTCACTGCAAAGGTGGCCATGCTCACAAGAACACTAAATGCGGGGGGAGGCAACACCCGTGTTGCACCACCACAAAACTTGAGGGCACCCGAGCCTCATGGATACGGAGGGGCCAGAGATGCCAAAGAGCTCGAGAACTTTTTGTTCGACATGGAATAATACTTCCGAGCTACGAGGCCCGATTATGTAGATACCAAAGTTTCTATAGCAACAATGTATCTGAATGGAGATACGAAACTTTGGTGGCAAACCCGTTGGGAGGAGATCCAACAAGGTCAGTGTCGAGTCGACACATGGGAGGACTTGAAGTGGGAGTTGAGAACTCAGTTCCTACCGGAGAACACAGAGTTCGTCGCAAGAAGGAAGTTGAGACAACTCCGCCAGAGTACCACCATCCGAGACTATGTGAAACAATTTTCTGCACTAATGCTGGACATACAGGACATGTCCGAGAAGGACAAGTTGTTCAGCTTCCTCGATGGTTTAAAGCCATGGGCTCAACAGGAGCTAAATCGAAGGAATGTTACCGATGTGGTCGGGGCAATTGCTGCTGCAGAAAGACTCACCGACTTTGTTTCCTCCGAAGACCCAGGGAGAAGGAAACAATCTTCAGGCAATCGCCCTCCAAAACATTCTCGAGGGAAGGAGCTCGGGGGCAAACAAAAGAAGAAGAGTTCCCACAAAGGGCTAAACCCGAAAGGCAAGATCTCAAAACCTGGAGGATGTTTCTTGTGTGGAGGACCGCACATGGTGAGGGAGTGCCCACAAAAACAGACACTCAATGCTTTGACGACTTCCATCCATCCCCCCCAATCGGACAAGGGCAAAGCTGTTGCTCTTAGTTCAAGCAATTCTGAATCCAGCAGCGACGACGAGGAGTCGCAAGGGCCCCGAATGGGAGCAATGCGTTTGTTGAACGCCATGCGGGATCAAGTGGGGGAGAGTATCAAGATTAAGCTACAAAAAGCAGAAAATAGTGAGCTGATGTATGTGGACATCAAGCTAAATGGCCAAAAGACCCGTGCAATGGTGGACACGGGCGCTACCCACAACTTCATAGCCGATCGAGAAGCACAAAGACTTGGGTTGATCTTGGAGAAGAGCCCAAGCCGAATGAAGGCAGTGAACTCGGAGGCCAGGCGAATCTCCGGGTTGGCGAAGGGCATTCCCATCAAAATCGGGACATGGAGCGGGAACACCAACATGATGGCCGTGCCACTGGACAACTTCCAAGTGATTCTTGGAATGGAGTTTATACACGCGGCGAAGTTGGTGCCAATGCCGTTCTTGAACTCCCTATGTATGATGGGAGGCGATGACCCCTGTGTGGTTCCCGTCTCTCAGAGAGGAACCAAGGAGCCCCAACACATTTCGGCATTACAATTGAAGAAAGGGGTACGAAAAGGCGAATTGACATTCGTGGCTACCATGAAGCTAGAGCCACTCAACGAGGAGGCCATTCCAGAACCTGCTGTGGTGGAGAATGTCTTGAAAGAGTTCAAAACGTCATGCCACCCGAGTTGCCAAAGACTCTTCCACCACGCAGAGGCGTGGATCACAGTATCGAGCTAGAGCCAGGAGTGAAGCCTCCAGCGAGACCACCCTACCGCATGCCCCCACCAGAGTTGGCAGAACTTAGGAAGCAGTTAGGTGAACTGCTAAGCGGTGGTCTTATCCGCAGCTCTAAAGCACCTTTCGGAGCTCCAATTCTCTTCTAGAAGAAACAAGATGGGAGCCTCCGATTATGCATCGACTACCGAGCCCTCAACAAAGTGACAGTGAAGAACAAGTATCCCATCCCACTCATTGCGGACTTGTTCGATCAATTGGGCAAGGCTAAGTATTTCTCAAAACTCGACCTTCGGTCGGGGTATTGGCAGGTGCGCATTGCTGAAGGCGACGAAGCGAAGACTACTTGTGTGACCAGGTATGGAGCGTTCGAGTTCTTGGTGATGCCTTTCGGCTTAACCAATGCTCCGGCCACATTCTGTACTCTCATGAACCAGCTATTCAAGGAGTATTTGGATAAGTTCGTGGTCGTCTACCTGGACGATATCGTCGTCTATAGTCAAATGCTCGAGGAGCACGTCAAGCACCTTCGGACAATTTTCAAGGTTCTCAGGGAGAACACTCTGTTTGTGAAAAAGGAGAAATGCTACTTTGCCCAAACTGAGATCCTATTCTTGGGGCATCGAATCGGTGATGGCTCCATTCGGATGGACAAGTCGAAGGTGCAAGCAGTTGCGGAATGACGAACTCCAACGAAGGTGCTAGAGTTGAGATCCTTCCTTGGTTTCGTCAACTACTATCGACGCTTCATAGCGGGATATTCAAAGTGGGCAACCCCACTGACGGAGTTGCTGAAGAAGGAGCAGCCTTGGAGGTGGTTTGACAAATGTGAGATAGCATTCCAAGATCTGAAGGCTGCTGTTCTGGAAGAACCGATGCTCAAATTGTCGAACTATGGAGAGCCCTTTGAAGTCCATACAGATGCTTCAGACTTCGCTATTGGGGGGGTACTCATGCAGGAGGGTCATCCGGTGGCCTACGAGAGCCGCAAGCTCAACGAGACCGAGCGGCGGTATCCGGTGCATGAGAAGGAGATGACAGTAGTGATCCACTGTCTATGAGTTTGGCGACACTACCTCCTCGGGTCGCGATTTGTGCTGAGGACGGACAACATCGCCCTGAGCTCTTTCCAAACTCAGAAGAAGCTCTTCCCAAAGCACGATGGCAGGACTTCCTGGCTGAATTTGATATGACGATGGAGTACAAGCCCGGGAAGGCGAATGTCATAGCCGATGCACTGAGTCGGAAAGTAGAACATGTGAATGCCGTGCAATTGGAGGGCAGAGGCCAAGCAAGTCAGTTGCACTCCAACTTCCTTTCCCGAATCAGGGATGGACTGTATAGTGATCCCCAGGCACTTATCCTGATGCAACTCATTAAAGAAGACAAGACACGACGATTTTGGGTCCAGGAGGGACTTGTTTACACAAAAGGGAATAGGGTTTATGTTCCCCGAGTGGACAATTTAAGATGTGATCTCTTAAAAGAATGTCACGATTCCCTTTGGGCAGGACACCCGGGCATTCACAGAACGTTGGCTCTTGTGGAGAGGGCCTTCTATTGGCCGAAGATGGGGACTGATGTGGAGGAATATGTTCGAACATGCCTTACTTGCCAACAAGACAAGGTGGAGCAGCGGAAGCCGGTGGGACTTCTGGAGCCGTTGCCCGTACCAGAAAGGCCGTGGGAGAGCATTTCCTTGGACTTCAAATCAAGCTTGCCACCTGTAGGGGGACTCGGATCGATACTCGTGGTGGTCGATCGGTTTTCAAAGTATGCAACTTTCATCGCTGCTCCCCTACACTGTTCAGCAGAGGAGGCGGCCAGGCTGATGATGAAGGATGTAGTGAAGTATTGGGGAGTCCCGCACAATATCATTAGTGATCGAGACGCTCGGTTCCTAGGACGATTCTGGACCAAGCTATTCAAGTTGTTGGGGTCAAAGTTATACTTCTCTACAAGCCTCCACCCCCAGACGGATGGCCAAACTGAAAGGATAAACTCGCTCTTGGAGCAATATCTCCGGCACTACGTGAGTGCCAATCAACGAGATTGGGTAAAGCTGTTGGACATTGCCCAATTCTCCTACAACTTGCAGCGGGGCTCTGCATCCAACAAGAGCCCCTTCGAGATTATCACAGGGCAACAACCGTCGACTCCACACACCATGGCAGTTGGGTATACTGGGAGTAGTCCTTCAGCCTATCATTTCATAAAGGAATGACATCAAAATGCAGATATTGCGCGGGCTTACTCGGAGAAGGCGACAAAAAGGATGAAGAAGTGGGTAGACTTGGGAAGGCGACCGCAAGAGTTTAAAGTTGGCGATTTGGTGTTGGTAAAGCTCCAACCAGCATCACTCCAATTCTTTAGGAACAGAGTCCACAAAGGATTGGTGCGCAAGTATGAAGGGCCCTTCCCAATTATCAGCAGGGTAGGCAACGTCTCTTACAAGTTGCAGCTACCGGCGTGGTTCAAAATTCACAATGTTCTTCATGCCAGCAACCTAAAAGCCTACCACTCGGATCTACAAGATGCTTCCAGAAGTGTTCCAACTCGGCTACCTCCCATCACAGCCTCCTACGAGAAGCGAGTGGAAACTATTCTAGCGGACCGCAAAATAAAGCTACCCAACGAAGTTGAGCAGACAGAGTACTTGGTAAAGTGGCGAAAGCTTCCCCGAACTGAAGCCAATTGGGAGCCTGAAGACGCCCTGCGACATGAAGAAGAAGTCATCAACAACTACCAACAAGCGTCGACGAGGGCGTTGACAGTTTAAGTGGGGGAGAATGTCACGAACGGTCGTCGCGCACCCGCAACAACTCCGTTCAACGAACCATTCATCGCTCATACCTGCATGTACAGCTGCTTGATAGTATATTTTCTCTTAGTTTTGGGTCATTTTGCTTGTAAAAAATGTAAGTTCGAACAAGCTGCAGCGTTACAAAGCGACCGCTCACCGAACCGAGCAAAACAGCTCCGTTTTCACGTGCGCGGGAGGCTTGCGGAAAACTGCCTCCGCTCACCAAAACGTCAGCCATCTCAGCCCCTTTGAACCCCCCGGGTGGCACAGGGCTGGATGGGGCTTCGGTTATATACCGGGCGTTGAACTCTCTTTCGCAAGTTCGCACGTGGCCTTTACGGGAACTTGTCTTCGCGCCCGGGACCAGGTGAGCGGCTGTTTGTGGGCTTGCAGCTATTCGTTCATCCTTCTAAAGCCTTGTTTTCTCCCTCTCACTCTTTTCTCTTGTGCACGCAAGGTGCTCGTCGAATTGCTTGTAAAGCTTCCCCTTTTCGTGAGACTTCGGGACTTGTCCGTTGCTCGTTCTTTCGAACTAACTAACTTTCTCTTTTACAGGTCCTTCGGGACCTGCGAGAGGTTACAAAGTGGGTTGATCCTTGCGGAGCAATATCGTAAGGGCGAAGCACGACTTAGGCAACGCAAGCTAAGTTCGCGTCTTTGGCCGCAAGGGTGACTCACGCCTTAGGCAATTCTAGCTAAGGCCATGACAGTATGGACAGCAAGAAGGGCCGATCCCTTCTTAATTATGTGGTGCATGTAAAAAGGAGGATTGTGCAATGATTTGAGGAGCATCTTTATAGCCCCTACCATGTGGATCATTGCTAGAGAGGAGGATGATTAATTTCCTTCATCATTTCCTATAGATCTGTAAATTTTCAGGGATGTACAATCTCCTTAGGTAACACATCTTTATTATATGTGTAGTTTTCAATTTTGTGGGTTTTTGCGTATTAATCTTCGCATGATGATGAAATCTTCTTATTTCTGTGGAAATTTAAGATTTTTATTTTCTACCCTTCCGGTGCGTATGTGATGTTACCCCAGATTTTCCAACACTAATATCTACGAATCACTTCATATTTCTTATTTCAATTGAGAGAGATATTTTATCATATTTATATATGACTTGTTAAAATATATTTATATGTTTTTAATACATAAAAAGTCGATTGTTGACACTCCTAAGGTATACAAATGAAGTCAAGAGATAATTAAATAGAAAAATCAAATTACCAAATTTGATAAAGGTAGTAAAATTTATGATAGATATGATGAGTCTGGTTAGAATCCTAGTCTTTTTGCTAGATTTTTAGAAAAATGAGATATTTGTGTTCATTATGCCTTACCGAATTTGTCATAGTAGAATGACATTGTTAGAAGGCGAAATTATATTATTATAAATATGATTAGGAGCATGATAAGTTATTCTTCTATACCTAAGTCGATGTAGAATAAAGCTCTTAGGATATAATTATCATATCCCATCACATAATTATTCAAAATATATTCTCTTTTATGATTATATAAATCTCCTAACTATATGTGTTACTATAAATATTTTTTTTAATATCATTTAGGACTAATTATTTAGTATAATTTTATAATTTATTATTTTAGGTCACTTTGATGGTTATAAGACTAATATAATAATATAAAATATAGTTTAAGATATCTTATAAATGATAAAATATTTATTTAATTTATATCCCCATCCTAGGTTACTTTGACTACTACTAGTTAAATAAAACTTAAGGATATAAGTTATAAATAATATTAATCAAATATCCTTTAATTTAATTTATATAAAAATAATTTAATAATAAAAAAATAATAATCATAATAATTATTAAATATTAATCAACATAAAAAACTCATATGATAATTATAATCATGATAAAATATAAATCATGTCTTTATGTAAAAAATAAATATTATTTTATAATTTTAAACATATGCATGTGAATAACTAAACAAATATCCAAGAATAATAATTAGAATTTAATTATCATAAGAAAAATTTTACTTAATATGTCATATGAGAAAACTATAGAAGAAAACTATAATTTATATTTTTTAACTCCATATGGAATCCTAAATGAGACAAATCAACTCTATTTAATTAGATAAGCCTAGAATTAGGCTAAAAATTAGCCTAACTATATTAGTCAAAATTAAAGTTAACCAATGTAAAAAATTGATGAAAATTTTACTTTCCCTAAATTCAATAAAAAATATGATCGAATCTAAATCTAGCCAAATAGTCAAAATACAATCAAGATCAAGATCAAAATAATTTATTAAAATAAAATTAAATTAGTTAATTTTATAACCAAGGACATAAGTCAACATAATATTTATTTTTTGAAGAATAAAATTATAATTTTATTGGGATATATAGTGAAAATATATGATTTTTGAAGGGTAGAACTATTAAGGGGACACAGATTGATATTAAAAGGATTCATAAGGGCAAAATTATGATTTTAATGGATGAAAACCTTTTTTCTTCCTTTACCATGGGCAAAACTTTACCATGGTGACTTCCACCGTGCAGAACCACCTAGCAATTGTTCTTCTCTACTTCTATGTCGACTGCTATAACAATAATAACTTTCAGTAAGAGTGACAACAATAGTAGGCTAGTACCATCGCTTGTAGCACCATCACCCTCTGTTTCATCGTGCTCGACTATCATTGCGGGCTTTGCGGTCTTCACTATCCACATCAGTGTAGCAACGGTAATTCCTCGATCAAACATGAGAAACCTCGCATTACCCACAAGTGAGCGAGGATGGATGACATAGGAAAGCAGATCGATAACATAAATGAAACGTTCAAATATTATACAATCAAAATCAAATAATACGTTTTCATAAGTAAATGTACTAATAAATACATGTAATTGTAAAGTAGATATGATATATTTTTACGATCTAAGGTATTTAGTTTTAAAAATGACTCCAATACTAATTCTAAGCATAAAAAACTATAAGTATGTTACTATTATACGAAAAACTTAAATGTCAAAAATGAAATCAAATAACAATAATTTAAGATTAGAATTGTATATATTTCATGTCATTCAAAATACCCTTATCTGATTTGCAAATGATCGTCGAATCTGAAAGTTACAACGATGCTGATCTACAAGGAGAACTAGACTCGCCTTCTTATCTTTTTCTATCTTTCACATGACCACTATAAAAGATAGTTTTAGAAAGATTGAGAATAGATCTATAAACTCAATTTTTGATATTTCATCCTTAGGAGGTCTTAGACAAGAACAGAAGGTCTAGGATGGTAATTAAAAGAGTTTTTTCCATCAAGATTATCTCCTAAGAAACCCTATCATAAATGAATTTCCTGTTGATCGATATCCGTAATCAAAACCTAATCAGATCTATAATATAATATATCTAATTAAATAAAGCTATATAATCTAACATAAGATCGATCCAATGCACCGCCCATGAAACTTGACTACTTCCTTTGATGAGTTCATATGCGACTTACTGCAGAATTACTTCAATGCTCTTCGTAGTTGTGTATTGATGGAGGGATTACAGCTTAATCTATCATGCAATAATTTTATGGCCTCTTCTGCCTAAGTTAGTAGGTTCCTGGTTCTGATTGCTAGGCAATTTGTGAGAGTTCCCTTGGGAATAGTATACTCTTTTTTTCATTCTCAGAAAAAGTTTATTAATGTTTGGTAGCTGTAGTGCTAGATTAATGTACAAGAAGTAGCTGTTCATCACACATGTTAACCAGCAGTATACCACTTGAGCATGATAAATGCATGGATGACAAAGGGAAACAAAATTTACTTTGAGAAAGATGTCCACTGAAGGCAGTGGCAGTCCTAAAAAAAAGTAGGGAAGCAAGTGGTGGTCTTTTTTTATGGACCACCATGCATCTTGCCACTTGCACTTCCTTTCCCTTTAAAAATGGTGGGGAAGAGAGAGAGAGAGAGAGAGAGAGAGAGAGAGAGAGAGAGAGAAAGGGCCAGAGAAAGAACTCATTGAGCCCACCATTCTCAGATGCAGCAGCAGTAGCCAATGGATTCAGTTCAGTTCACTTGGCACGCTCTCAAGCAAAAGGCCAGCACTCTGTTTGCATTAAATCCACTTCTTCTCCCCTGAAACCAAGCCCACCTTACAACTCTCTCTCTCTCTCTCTCTCTCTCTCTCTCTCTTTATCGCTCCCTGAGGTTGTGTTGTGGGTCGCCTCACCACCCCCTTGCTTTCTTCTCTGAACCAAACACCATTCTCTTCTACCTCTCTCCCCATGCAAATCCTATTCAAGGAATAAGCTGTGAGGAAAACCAAGCACATACTTGCAGACAGTGGCTGATCATAATATAACCTTCATGGATTCCGTTCCTTCTTCCCCTTCTTCGTCACCGTCGTCATCCTGTGGTTCTCTGAACGCTGCCGATATCTAAGCAGTTTCGCTGGTTGCATCCCCTACCCTCGCCCGCCCCCGCCCTCGGATGCCGGAGACTGGAGAAGAAGGGAGAGGTAGAGGGGGGGTGATGTTTTCTCTGAGACCGAGGTTCTTCGTCGAGGAAGGCTATGACGAGGCCCGCCACTTCTTGGACTCGTGCTTCCTCTGCAAGAGACCCCTCTCCTGGAACCGCGACATCTTCATGTACAGAGGAGACACACCATTCTGCAGCGTGGAGTGCCGGCAAGAGCAGATCGAGATGGACGAGGCCAGGGAACAGAAGTTGAAGCTTTCTTTAAAGAATTCTTCGACAAAGGAGCAGCCGAACGCATCAAAAACCAGCGCGATCAACAGCCCACCGAAGTCCCAGAAGATCCATGTCAAAGCCGGTACCGTGGTTGCCGGCTAATAGTCCTTTCAAACGACCAAACAAGTAGTAGTGAAGGATCTGCACGCGAATGGAAGAAAACTCACTGAAGGAAAAAGAACACCAAAACGAAAAAACGAAATATTTTCTCTTAATTTTGCGTGCGCAGGACCAAGAACAAGAGTTGTGTATCATGATGATGGTTTGCTAATATGAAGTTGGCACTGTGCAGTAAATCTTTTGTCGGAGGATCTGCAGGAAGCCTTTAAATGTCCTTCTTCTGTGTGTCTATGTGATGTTCTCCTTCTTGTCTTAAAAAATATGAAATCAACAAATACTGTTTAATTTGCTCTCTCTCTCTCTTTCGGTGGTTGATATATACTGAGTACTTGTTAGCATGGAGTTGTTTATAGTTCGAATGAGTAGATTGAGAGACTCTGAGTCCATAAGTGCGTTTGGACAATTAGGCCTATTAAACCTAAATCACTAATTGAAGGCAGCAAATAAGAGAAAGGGTTTAGTGCAACGTGCATGTGTAGATAGTGTGCAGCGAGCGAAGTAAAATTTTTGAGATTTCTATTTGACGATCGGTAGCCAAACGTTATTAAGTTTGATCTAAATTTTATACGAAGAATCCTTGCAGTAAGCTCTACAATCCTAACGGTGTTGATCTATATTTTACCCTCTCTGAGATACTTTCCTGCCATATCCACTTTGTGAGACCTAGAATTCTCTTACGAGGAGATCCACCGTTTGTGATGAAGATATGTTATTCTTGAGCCAAGATCTATGATCTTGATGTTATTGTGATCCTCTAGTTATTCTAGAGAAGACCTATTGTAAACATATTATCATTACTATTGATAGTAGAAGTTTGAGGTGAACTACGGTCCCGTGATTTTTTCCATATTGGGTTTTCCATTAAAAGATTTGGTCTCACTATGTGATTGATTATTTGTTCTATTGTTTATACTATGCTGGTTGATATTTTCATTTGGACATCAAGTTGGTATTTTGATGAGGAACCCATTTTGATATACAAAGAGGAAAAAAAATATTCCGCTTTAATAGGTTTTTTCCCAACAAGTGGTATTAGAGCAACAGGTTATTTGGTGCTAGTTTTTCTTATGTGATTGAAATGGAGTAGTTAGATGGTATGATTAAATTGAACTCATCAAATTATTCTACTTGAAGGCATCTGATGGAAGATTTGCTATATTGCAAAGATTTGTATAAGCCTATCAAGGTTAAAGATAAACCTTCTACTATAGACGATGAAGAATGAGAAGTTCAACATAGAAAAGCCATTGCCTATATTAGAAGATGGATGGATATAAACTTGCATGAGCATATTTCAGATGAAACTAGAGCGGATGTTGTTTGGCAAAGGTTAGAAAACCTCTTTGCAAAAAAGATAGTAGGAAATAGAATTTCTCTCCTCAGAAGGCTTGTAAATTTGAAGTATAAAGATGGTGGTAACATTATTGAGCATATAAGCCTATTTCAGAGTCTTGCAAACAAGCAGGTTGCTATGAAAATGAATATAGATGATGAGATGCAAGGATTATTATTTCTCAGCTCTTTACTAGAAAGTTGGGAAACGTATGTGATGACTATTTGCACCTCCATGCTAGAGGGAACTCTAACTATAGATATGGTTAAAGATAGTTTGCTAAATGAAGATGCCAGAAGGAAAGAATAGGGTGAATCTTTTTCTGGTGCATTTGTTACTAAAAAACAAGAAAGACGTGGAAGAAGTCATAGTAGAAATCCACATGGTTATAGAGGAAGATCCAAGTCTAGAAGAGATATCAAATATTTTCACTGTAACAGGTTAGGTCACATGAAGAAAGAGTATATGTTTTGGAAACGAGAATAGAATGAAATGAAGAAAATGAGAAAGAGACCAATACAGTTGCTGCTGAAGGTAATATCACTATTGTCTGTGATGAAGGTTGTGTTAGTCTTGTAGCTCAGGACAGTAATTAGGCAATTGACTCTGGTGCTTCATTTCATGTTACTTCTCATAGTGATTTTTTAGATTTTACACTGCTGGTGATTTTGGTAATGTTAGAATGGAAAATAGTGGTATATCTAAGATTATGGATATTAGAGATATTTACTTAGAAACCAGTATTAGAAGCAAATTGATACTCAAAGATATAAGACATGTTCCAGATATTCGTCTTAACTTGATATCTACAGGTAGATTTGATGATAAGGGCTTTGCACACTATTTTGGTGAAAGCAAATGGAAACTCACTAAAGGTTCTCTGATTGTGGCAAGAGGAAAGAAACTTAACTCTTTTTATGTCATAAAAGCTAAGCTACACAAAGGAGAGATTAATGCAATTCAAAAAGGTAAAAGTGTAGATCTTTGGCATAAGAGGCTTAGACATATCAACGAGAAGGGACTTCAAACTCTTGCTAAAAAGCAGTTCTTACCAGAGTTGCAAGGTACATCTCTTAAATCTTGTAATCATTACTCAGTTGGAAAAATACATAGAGTTGCATTTCATACATATTCATCATCTAGAAGATCATATGTTATTGATTTAGTTCACACTGATGTTTGTACTATGCAAACTAAAACTCATGGAGGTGCTCTTTATTTTGTTACTTTTATTGATGACCATTCTAGAAAAGTGTGGGCTTTTGCTTTGAAATCTAAAGACTAGGTACTCGATGTTTTCAAAGTGTTTCATGTCAGTGTTGAAAGAGAAACTAGCAGAAAGCTAAAGTGTATTTGATCAAATAATGGTGGCGAGTATAGGGGTCCTTTTGAGAATTATTGTAGGTTCCATGGAATCAGGCTTAAGAAAACAGTTCCTAAAACTCCTCAACAGAACGGTGTGGTAGAAAGGATGAACAGAACCATTGAAGAAAGGATTAGGTGTATGCTTTCCCACGCCAAGTTACCAAAGTCATTTTGGGGGGAGGCTATGAGAACGACAGTTGATCTGATAAATCTTTCTCCATCAGTTCCTCTGAAAGGTGATGTTCCAGAGAGAGTATGGAGAGAAAAAAATATATCTTATAATCACTTAAGAGTCTTTTGGTGTAAAGCATTTGTTCATATTCCCAAAGATGAAAGGTCCAAGCTTGATAGTAAAGCAAAAGCATGTATCTTCTTGGGATATGGTCATGAAGAGTTTAGGTACAAATTATGTGATCCAATGAACAAGAAGATTATTAGAAGCAGAGATGTTGTGTTTCTTGAAGACCAATTATTTGATGATGGTGATAATATTGAGAAGTCAAAAACCTCTGTTTATATTCCTTGGAGTTTGGGTCCAATTCCTTCACCTGTAGTTCATAATGATTATGGGGAAGATGAACAAGAAGATTGTGGTGAGAATACAAGTGATGATATACCTACAATTGATGATGCTGAACCACTGAACAGGCACCTCCACCACCAGTTGAGATTCCATTGAGAAGATCCACTAGAGAGCGATAACCATCTACTAGATATCCTCCACATGAGTATGTTATGCTTACTGACAGGGGAGAGCCAGAAACTTACCAAGAAGCTATTCTACATGAGAATACGAGTGAGTGGGTTAAAGCTATGCAAGAAGAGATGAGATCCTTGCTTGAGAACCACACCTATAACTTGGTAAAATTGCCTAAAGAGAAGAAAGCTCTCAAGAATAAGTGGGTTTACAAATTGAAGACTGAAAATAATAACTCACAACAAAGATACAAGGCACGACTAGTTGTGAAAGGATTCAGTCAGAAGAAAGGTATTGACTTTGAAAAACTATTTTCTCCAGTAGCGAAAATGTCATATATCCGAGTTGTTCTTGGTTTGGCTGCCCGCTTGAATTTAGAAGTTGAGTAACTTGATGTAAAAATAGTATTTCTTCATAGTGACTTAAAAGAAGAGATTTACATGGAGCAACCAGAAGGTTTCAAAGTCAAGGGAAAAGAAAATATGGTGTGTAATCTTAGGAAAAGCTTATATGGACTCAAATATGCACCTAAACAGTGGTATAAGAAGTTTGATTCCTTTATGATGAGCCAAGGGTATGATAGAACCACATCTGATCATTGTGTATTTATGAAGAAATTTTCAGATGATGATTTTATTATTTTACTACTATATGTTGATGATATGCTGATTGTTGGCCATAATGTTAGAAAAATTGGAAAGCTTGAAAGAGAGTTAAGTCTTTTGCCATGAAAGAGTTGGGATCGGTGAAATAAATACTTGGTATAAAGATTCTTCAAGATAGGAAGAAAAGCAATATTTGACTATCTTAGGAGACTTACATGAAAAAGGTTCTTGAAAGATTTAACATGAGTAAAGCCAAAGCAGTTTGTTCTCCACTTGTAGGTCATTTCAAGTTTAGTTCGAAACAATGTCCTACAAGTGAAAAAAAAAAGAAGAAATATCCAAAGTGCCTTACTCATTTGTAGTAGACAGTTTGATGTATGCTATGGTTTGTACTTGGCTAGATATAGTGTTGAATCTCATATTTATTTTGATGATGAAACCACTTGATATGTGTTTATGTTTTAATCTGCGTTTTGACTGACGTAGGATGCTTCGATTAGGATGAGATAATTAAAGCAGAAAAAAATCATGTTGTGCTAGAGGAACATGTCAGAAGATTGGACGTCGGGCCGGTGGATCGGTCGACGTATCGACAGAAGGCTTCGGTCGTGGACTCGGGCATCAGAGCGGGTATTGAGCCAAGGATATAGGAGTTGCAGAGTCAACTGGCCGATTGGGCAATAGGCCGTAGGAGAGGACGATGCGCCGAAGAATCGGACGAAGCGTCGAGGGACCAATGACATGCCAGACAACTTGGTTAATTGCTTAGGATTAATTGTCTCGATCGAAGTTTTCTTTTAAGTGTGCAGGATTAACTACGATGGAAGTAAGACATGCAGCAGGAGTTGCGTCGGAGTCAGGACTATGATCACGTTGGGAGTTCGAGAGCTCGACGGAAGTTCGGACGGTCGTCGGAGGTTCTGCGGGAATAAATCCGAGAAGTCCAGGAGCTTGCCAAAAGAAGCTCGTCGGAACTCGCCAAGTGGATCGTCGCAAGTCCAGGAGTTTGCCGGAAGTCGCAGGAGCATCACCGAGGGTTCATTGGATGATCGACGAAAGTTCACCGGAAGCTCGCTGGAAGAAGCGATTGACGCACCGGAGCAAGCTGTCCTTAGAATTGTCGTAGTTAGCACGATGATTAAGTTAGAAATGGGAGGTGATCCCATTAACTTAATCTAGGGGCAATTGGGCCCTTGAAAGAATAAGATTGGGCCGAACGGATCAACCCATTCGGACCCAGATCTCTCGCCCAGCAGTGGCACTGCTTGGGTCGACGGTGGCACCGCCCAGGGCTCGATCTCCGAGCTCTGGCTGGGCGGTGCAACCGCCCAGGGCTCGGTCTCCGAGCTCTGGATAGGCGGTGCAACCGCCCCAGTCAGGCGGTGGCACCGCCTGAGCTCGGTCTCCGAGCTCTACCAGGCGGTGCAATCGCCCCTGACAAGCGGTGGCACCGCCCAGGAGCTCAGTCTCCGAGCTCTGACAGCAGTGCAACCACCCTAGTCAGGCGGTGCAACCGCCAGACCCCGGAATTCTGGGAGATGACAATTTTGAGCACCAAATTTAAACTGGTTTGGAGCCTATAAATACCCCTCCAATCCCTGGGTAAAAGACACAAGCATAGAGAGATTCAAAGAGAGAAAACACTGCTGCAATCTCTAGAATTTTTCTCCTCTAGCTTAAGTGTTAGAACTCTATTTAAGAGATGAGAGTGAGTGCTTGTAAGGGTTGTCTCCTAAACCTAGTAAAAGGAGAAGAAGGGTGTAAGAAGGAGGTTGATCTTCGCCGAGTAAAGGAAGATCGTTAGTGGATGCCGGTGGCCTTGACGGAAGAGGAATCAGAGGAGTGGATGTAGGTCATGAGTGACCGAACCACTATAAACTCTCATCGTCTCTGGTTTGCTTTTACTTTGAGCTTATTTTCCTTACTGCAAACCTCCTTCATAAGCTTACTGCCTTCTGCGCTTTTACGTCTGTGTTTCCAAGCTCAATACTTTCCGACTCGTGTTTAGACGTAAAATGATTTTCTCGTACGAACATCGTATTTCAGTTTGCGCTTACATTCTGATTTCTATCACAACAGCAAACTGCCTTAACAGATTCGTTTTAACTGCCTCTTGCCTAATCACAAGTTAAAGTGATTTACGAATCGAAGTTTCTGCTGAAATCGACTTTGTCGTACGAACTCAGTTTTAAAACGTAGAAAGTTTTCCGCTGCACTAATTCACCCCCCCCCCCCTCTTAGTGCTCTTGATCCTAACAATTGGTATCAGAGCCTGGTTTTTCTCATTTCAGATTTACACCCGAGAGAAATGACTCTACAAAGCTTCCAAGAGGGTTTTTCGGTTGTTCGTCCACCGTTGTTTAACGGATTGGACTACACTTATTGGAAAACTCGAATGAGAGTTTTCTTGATTTCTATGAATTTGGATTTATGGAATATTATTGAAAATGGTTTTCAACTTCCCTCTAAACCGATGAACAAATGGTTGGTTTTGGAGAAGAAGTATTTTTCTTTAAATGCAAAGGCTATGAATGCCTTATTTTGTGCACTTGACAAAAATGAATTTAATCGTATTTCGATGTGTGATTTGGTTTTTGATATTTGGAGAACTCTTGAGGTCACTCATGAAGGCACTAGCCGAGTGAAAGAGTCCAAAATCAACATTCTCGAGCATTCTTACGAACTTTTTCGAATGAAGCCGAGCGAAACCATTGTTGACATGTACACTCGTTTCACGAATATTGTCAATGGTTTAAAAGCTCTTGGCAAATGTTTCTCAAATTTTGAACTTGTTAGTAAAGTTTTACGATCACTTTCTAAAGCTTGGGAATCAAAAGTAACGACAATACAAGAAACAAAAGATTTAAATATTTTTCCACTTGAAGAACTTATCGGTTCATTGATGACATATGAAATGGTGCACAATGCACATGATGAACATGATGAACAAAACAACCTTCCAAAGAACAGGAAGGATTTAGAACTCCGGACGAATGAATACCACTTGAGCAATGACTCAAGTGATGAGGACAATGATGAACTTGAACTTCGAACACTAACTCTTAATAAGTTTATTAAACAAAAATCTAAAATAAACAATGAACTTGAACGGAGGAAGAGGCCAAAGAAGAAGAACAAAAAATGGGATGAATCGAGCTCCTACGAAGACGAGGAGAAAATCAACAAAAGTGAGGCGGCAAACTACGCCTTAACAGCCTTCGACGTTGAGGTAATTAAAATGCCTTTGATTTATTTTGAAATTACTTGATGCTTTAATGATGTATTTGTTAGGATCGAGAGCACTAAGAGGGGGGGGGTGAATTAGTGCAGCGGAAAACTTTCAGCGATTTAAAAACAAAAGCCGCGTTCGTCCGATAAAAACGATTTCGATGTAAATGCCGATTCACAGTTTGTAGTTTACGCAGTTTGCGTCTAAATGCAGTTTGCGTCTAAATGCAGATTGCGTCTAAGCGCAGTTTGCATTTAAGCGCAATTTGCGTCTAAGCGCAGATTGCGTCTAAACACAGTTTGCGTCTAAACACAGTTTGCGTCTAAACATAGTTTGCGTCTAAGCGCAGTTTGCGTCTAAACACAGTTTGCGTTTAAGCGTAGTTTGCGTCTAAGTGCAGTTTGTGTTTGAGCGCAATTTGCGTCTAAGCGCAGTTTGCGTTTGAGCGCAGTTTGCGTCTAAACGCAGTTTTACGTCTAAGTGCAGTTTTACGTCTAAGTGCAGTTTTACGTCTAAACGCAGTTTTATGTCTAAACGCAATTTTACGTCTAAACGCAGTTTTGCGTCTAAACGAAGTTTTACGTCTAAACGCAGTTTTGCGTCTAAACGCAATTTTACGTCTAAATGCAGTTTTACGTCTAAACGTAATTTTACGTCTAAACGCAGTTTTGAACTTTGAAAAGCATTTTATGAATACGCAGAAAGCAATTTGCAGTTATAAATGGAATCAAAACGTAAGCGTAAACTGTAGTGTAAAGATCGTACGAAAACACCGATTTACGTCTGAATGCAGATTTGGAAAGATCAGAACTTAGAGACTCGTTCGTAAACGCGCAGAGGGCAATAGCAATGTAGGAGGTTTGCAGTAATGATAAAGTGCTCAAAGTAAAAGCAAACCAGAGATTTAGAGTGGTTCGGTCAGTCTTGACCTACTCCACTTTTGGCTTCCTCCTCCCATTTAGGTCACCGACGTCAACTAGCTACCTTCCTTCAATGGGCGAAGGCTAACTGCCCTTTACAGTTTCTCTCCTTTTGGCCGGGCTCGGGGAGACAACCCTTACAGATCCTTTTTTTTTCTCCTCTCTTTACAACTCAAGACTTGAAGAACGAGAAAGAGGAGAACTTTTGGACTTTACACAAATTTGAGCTCTTAGAATCACTGAAAAGATCAAAAATTGGTGTGGATCTATATCTTTTTCAGTGTTGAATGGGTGGGGTATTTATAGGCCCCAACCCAGTTCAAATTTGGAGCTCAAAACGATCAAATCCCGAATTACGGGATTAGGCGGTTACACCTCTTGATCGAGTGGTTGCACCGCCCGGCGAGCTTCGGAGATCGAGCCCAAAGCGGTTGCACCTCTCTGTCGATGCGGTTGCACCGCCTGAGTTTGGCTCAAGATCGAGCCCCGTAAGGTGCCACCTCCTCGAGGTTGCACCTCTCTGCTCGAGCTCAAGACCGAGCTTCAGCGGTGCTACCTCTCTGTCGGGGGAGGTTGCACCACCCGCCTAGCTCGAAGAGCTGCAAGCGCGGTCGCACCTCCTGGCTGGGCGGTTGCACCGCCCGCCTGCTGGAGACACAGCCGGCGGTTGCACCTCCTCGGCCTAGGCGTTGCACCGCCGGTGTAATCGGGTTCAATGGTTAGCTCCATTCGGCCCAATTTCAATCTTTTCAGGGCCCATGTGCCCCAAGATTAAGCTAATGGGATCACCTCCCATTTTCAAGCTTAATCAACGTGCTAACTACGATTAAATCTAAGACAACTTCTGCAGCTTTGCTCCGATCGTCAATCGCTTTTTCCGGGCGAAGTTTCGGCGAACTTCCGTCGATCATCATCCGATGAACCCTCGGTGATTCTTCTGCAGACATCCGGCAAACTCCTGGACTTTGCGACGATCCACTTGGCGAGTTCCGACGAGCTTAAACTGGCAAGCTTCGGACTTCTCCGGATCTGTTCTCGCGAGAACCTCCGACGACCGCCCAAACTTCCATCGAACTCTCGAACTCCCAACGTGATCATGATCTTGACTCGGAAGCAACTCCTGCTTTTGTCTAACTTTCATCGTAGTTAATCCTGCACAACAAAACAAAAAACTTCGATCGAGACAATTAATCCAAAGCAATGAACCATGTTGTCCAAATGTCATTGGTCCCTCGACGCTTCGTCCGATTCTTGGCGCGTCGTCCTTTCCTGCAGCCTATTGCCCAATCGGCCAGTTGACTCTGCAACTCCGATATCCTTGGCACAATACCCTCTCTTCTTGGCCCGATGCGTCTTCAGTCCACGGCCCGAAGCCTTCGTCGATATACGTCGACCGATCCACCGGCCCGACGTCCAATCTTCCTTTGCATGTTCCTTTTGGCAAAACATGATGTTCCTGCTTTAATTGTCTCATCCTGATCGAAGCACCCTACGTCACTCAAAACACAGATTAAATCATAAACATATATCAAGTAGTTTCATCATCAAAATACGAGATTCAACAATCTCCCCCTTTTTGATGATGACAACTACTTGATGACGGAGTTAAACTTAACTCCCGGAGTTTAAACAAACTCCCCCCATCAATATGCCATATTGATAGAACCTTGAATTCAAACTGAATTCAAATCATTGCAATATTCATCATGAATACTTGCAACACGTTATCATGAACTTATGCATAAACTTATGCATAACATGTCATGTCATCAACATACTTCTCCCCCTTTGTCATCAACAAAAAGGAGAAATACCACAATCAAGTGTTTGTGATGTAAGTTTAACTTATTGCATGAAAAACATAATATCAAGTTTTATCATCATGCAGTTTTGAAGCCAGAAAATTTAGCAAATGTTACATCATGCTTAGAACATTCAAGCTATCAAGTTTTAGATTTGCAAGTTTTACGGCATACAAGATAGCACATGCAAGCTAGCAATGTTACAATATTTTAGAGCTTGCAAGCTAGCAGTTTAGAGATATTCAAGAAGGCAACTCTTGCTTCTTGAAACATGCAAGTTGCATGCTAGCAAATTTTTGCTTCCTTTGTAGTGTTAGCTTTTGATATCGTAACGCAACTATTTCAAGTGTTTATCAATTGTAGCATTTCATCATATGGCATGATATCGACATGTAAAGCTGTGAAGCAAGATTTTGATATCATTTCATGATGTACACATTTCGAATATTTTAGCAAGCATTGCATCACATGGTAAGATATCAGCTCGTGCAATGCAAATTTTTGTTTGATATCTTGATACAGGGCATATAGCAATGATAGCAATCATATATTACTTGGTGATGCAAGTATGACCTAATCATAGCATCAGTGATAGCAACCATATCAACATCAGTGATAGCAAACACATCAACATCAGTAATAGCAACCATATCATCATTAGTGATAGCAAACATATCAGCATCAGTGATAGCAACCATTAGTGATAGCAAACATATCAATTCATATATTTCTCCCCCTTTGTCATCAACAACAAGGAGAACGATATAAACAAATTTTAAATATAAGTGCGATGGCATAAGTTGGTTCATGTCATTTTCCAACAAAGGAGTGATAGGATACCATGAATGCAAACATCTCGAGGAAAATATGACATGGAGATAGCTTTTATTGCTTCTTCCTTTTTTATTTGTTATCTTTTTACATGAAGGAGGAAAGCCATATGTGAAGTTCAAATCGATAAGATATTAAAGCACACTTCATTTTTGCAAGGATTAAGATATGTAAGTGAGTCAAATCCTTGTATGTAAAAATATCTTCCTTTGGTAAGAGGGAATCATCAAATATGTTTTTCGAAAAATATTTTTCACATGATAAGTGCATTTGCTAGATGATTCCATATGTCAAAAATCAATGATGTGAATTAAACTTGATATGACATATGCTTGTTAAATTCGGAAGAGGATAATGTATCAAGAAAATCCAATTGTTAGGATCAGGAAAATCCGAAAATGAAATTTGACACTTTCATACATTCGGACAGAGTTTTACTAGAGATATTCAATTACAATCATGAAGGTAAAACATGCTTATTATCATAAAAAATTTGTATTTAAGCACCTAATTTCCAACATGTAATCATGGCAAGTAATTGTGTAAAATCATTATGGCAATCAGGTGATTTGATCATTCAATCAAAAAAGTCCGAAAAAATATTTTTAACACGTTTAATCATTCGGACATATTTTTGCCATAGTTTTTCAAATATAATCATAAAGATAAGACATGCTCATCATCATGGTAGTATGATAGCAAGTTTACCATATACAAGCTAGCAAAAAAAAAAAATTCTAAATTTTAAGGCTCGCAAGCTAGCATTTTGAGATGTTCAAGAAAGCAACTCTTGCTTCTTGAAATATAAGTTTTGCTAGATGTGCAAGTTAACTTTTTGCTTCTTGAGATAGGCAAGATAGCATTCCTTGGTGATGTTCAATATAGCTAAGTTCTACATCATGCAAGCTAGTGAATTTTATAACATGCATAATCATCAAAGCATCATAAATTTTAATGATGTGCAAAATTACAAATTTTGCATAATTGCATTTGTGTGTCTTGAGATCTGCAAGATAGCACTTCTTAGTGATGTTCAAGATAGCAATTTCTTCTCTTTTGAGAAGTGCAAATTTTGCTTTCTTCTTGAATTGTGCAAGCTAGCTATCTCCCCTTTTGTCATTGTCAAAAAGAAGGGAAAAACCCTTTACATCAATTTTTAAATCATGACAAAGGTTAGTATCAATCTTATTTGTGCATCATTATATTTTCAAATTAAAACATGCACATTTTCAAAACAAATAAACTCATTATTATATGCATGATTTCAAATCATCATTCATATTATTTCAATCATTGTTTCAATCACCACTTATAGCTTATCATGCACAATATATAAAATCATCTAACATGATACAATCATTTTATTTTCAAAATATTTATCACTATTTTAATATATGATAATGAAGTATTCATGATACCGAACATTAAATCAGTATTTATCACTTCATTTTAATCATGATTCCAAACATTTATCATTTAAAGCATTCATGATACACAAAAAAAAAAAAACATGTGCATCATTCCAAATCATAAATATTTTAAATCATCATGATATTAATTTGTCACATTGCATCCTACTATGCATGATCGAAAACTTCTTATTTGCATACATCAAAATAAATTCATGAATATCTCATGCATTCATATCATCACTTGAGGAGTATTGAAAGGGAATAATTGGGTGATGAGATAAATATTTCATGAGTATAAAGAATTGTATAAAAAATCATATCATGAATACAAGGAATACAAGTCACAATCATTCAAGAGAAAATTCATTATTCATTTTCAATTCATTCAATTTGATAAATCAAGATCATGATTTTTGATAAAACTTATTTCAATTTTAAATTATCAAAATCATTTTTATGGCTCACAAAATTTATAAATAGATTCATGATTTCATCGAGAAATAACAATGGAAATTAACATAATACACATTATTACTTCTCAACCACATATAGCATGATTTCATAAGGTATTTTTAATCAAAATCATTTTGTTTATCATAAACATGCAATTTTCATGATTATTTTCAAAATTACTAGAATGATAAGCATGATTCCTAATTGTTTGTATTTTTTCATTATAAGATTATTAAACATGCAATTAAAAAAAAATGCTTTATGAAAAGCATCATGTAATTTCAAAATAAATTAAAGGCATTTTGATTACCTCAAATCGAAAAGGCGAAAGGCGTAGTTTGCCACCTCGCCTTTGTTGATTTTCTCCTCGTCTTCTCGAGGAGCTCGATTCATCCCAATTTTTGTTCTTCTTCTTCTACGTTCAAAGCAAGTAGTTCCATTCTTTTTGCTTTTTAATTTTCGTTTCATTTGTAGTTTAAGTTCACCATCACTTGAGCTTATGCTCGAGTGGTCTTCAAATGTTCTATGTCCCAAATTCTTCCTGTTTTGTTCATCAATGTCCTCATCACTTGAGTCATCGCTCAAGTGGTATTCATTTGTCCAGAGTTCCAAATCCTTCCTGTTCTTTGGAAGGTGATTGTGTTCAACATGTTCATCATGTGCATTGTGCACCATTTCATATGTCATCAATGAACCAATTAGTTCTTCAAGTGGAAATTGGTTCAAGTTTTTTTGATTCTTGAATAGCAGTTACTTTTGAATCCCAAGTTTTAGAAAGTGAGCAAAAAACTTTGTTAACGAAGTTCAAAATCCAAAAGCTTTTACCAAGTGATTTTAAACCATTGACGACATCCAGTAAAACGGTGTACATGTCAACAACGGTTTAAAGATGGTTTCATATGAAAAAGCTCGAAATCATGCAGTAAAATATTAACTTTCGAGTCTTTGACTCTACTAGTTCCCTCGTATGCGATTTCAAGAGTGCGCCAGATATCGAAAGCCGTTTAGCACAAAGAAACCCGATTGAACTCATTTTTTTTCCCAAAGCGCAAAATAAGGCATTCATAGCCTTTATGTTTAAAAAAAAAATACTTCTTCTCTAAATCCGACCATTCGTTCATCGGTTTAGAGGGAAGTTGAAAACCGTTTTCAACGATATTCCATAAATCCAGATTTAGAGAGATCAAGAAAACTCTCATTCGAGTTTTCCAATAGGTGTAGTCCAATCCGTTAAAGAACGGTGGACGAAAGACCGAAAAGCCCTCTTGAAGAGCCATTTCTCTCGGGTGTAAATCCGAAATGAGAAATGCCCTGCTATGATACCAATTGTTAGGATCGAGAGCACTAAGAGGGGGGGGGGTGAATTAGTGCAGCGGAAAACTTTCAGCGATTTAAAAACAAAAGCCGCGTTCGTCCGATAAAAACAATTTCGATGTAAATGCCGATTCACAGTTTGTAGTTTACGTAGTTTGCGTCTAAATGCAGTTTGCGTCTAAATGCATATTGCGTCTAAGCGCAGTTTGCGTCTAAGCGCAGATTGCGTCTAAACACAGTTTGCGTCTAAACACAGTTTGCGTCTAAACACAGTTTGCGTCTAAGCGCAGTTTACATTTAAACACAGTTTGCGTTTAAGTGTAGTTTGCGTCTAAACGCAGTTTGCGTTTGAGCGCAGTTTGCGTCTAAGCGCAGTTTGCGTTTGAGCGCAGTTTGGGTCTAAACGCAGTTTTACGTCTAAGTGCAGTTTTACGTCTAAGTGCAGTTTTACGTCTAAATGCAGTTTTGCGTCTAAACGCAGTTTTACGTCTAAACGCAGTTTTACGTCTAAACGCAATTTTGCGTCTAAACGAAGTTTTACGTCTAAACGCAGTTTTACGTCTAAACGCAGTTTTGCGTCTAAACGCAGTTTTACGTCTAAACACAGTTTTACGTCTAAACGTAATTTTATGTCTAAACGCAGTTTTGAACTTTGAAAAGCGTTTTATGAATACGCAGAAAGCAATTTGCAGTTATAAATGGAATCAAAATGTAAGCGTAAACTGCAGTGTAAAGATCGTACGAAAACACCGATTTAAGTCTGAATGCAGATTCGAAAAGATCAGAACTTAGAGACTCGTTCGTAAATGCGCAGAGGGCAGTAGCAATGTAGGAGGTTTGCAGTAATGATAAAGTGCTCAAAGTAAAAGCAAACCAGAGATTTAGAGTGGTTCGGTCAGTTTTGACCTACTGCACTTTTGGCTTCCTCCTCCGACGAGGTCACCGACGTCAACTAGCTGCCTTCCTTCAATGGGCGAAGGCTAACTGCCCTTTTACAGTTTCTCTCCTTTTGACGGGCTCAGGAGACAACCCTTACAGATCCTTTTTCTCCTCTCTTTACAACTCAAGACTTGAAGAACAGAAAGAGGAGAACTTTTGGACTTTACACAAATTTGAGCTCTTAGAATCACTGAAAAGATCAAGAATTCGGTGTGGATCTATATCTTTTCAGTGCTGAATGGGTGGGGTATTTATAGGCCCCAACCCAGTTCAAATTTGGAGCTCAAAATCGATCAAATCCCGAATTCCGGGATCGGTGCACGCGTCTTAATCGAGTGGTTGCACCGCTTTGGCGAGCTCGAGGTCGAGCCCAGCGGTTGCACCTCTCTGTCGGGCGGTTGCACCGCTTGAGTCTGGCTCGAAGATCGAGCCCCGGCGGTGCACCTCGACCGAGGCGGTTGCACCTCTCCTCGGCTTCGAAGACCGAGACCGAGCTCGCGGTGCTACCTCTGTCGTCGGGAGGTTGCACCGCCAGCCTAGCTCGAAGATCGAGCTCTGGGCGGTTGCACCTTCGGCTGGGGGGCGGTTGCACCGCCCAGTCTCGCTGGGAGACACAGCCCTGCCGGTTGCACCTCTCCTGGCCTAGGGCGGTTGCACCGCCTAGGTAATCGGGTCCGAATGGTTAGCTCCATTCGCCCAATTTCAATCTTTTCGAGGGGCCAATTGTCCCAAGATTAAGCTAATGGGATCACCTCCCATTTTTAAGCTTAATCAACGTGCTAACTACGATTAAATCTAAGACAACTTCTGCAGCTTGCTCGATGAGTCAATCGCTTCTTCCGGGCGAAGTTTCCGCGAACTTCCGTCGATCATCCGATGAACCCTCGGTGATTCTTCTCTCATGGACATCCGGCAAACTCCTGGACTTTTGCGACGATCCACTTGGCGAAGTTCCAACGAGCTTAAACGCTTCAACAAGCTTCGACTTCTCGGATCTGTTCTCGCGAGAACCTCCGGCGGCACCGCCCAAACTTCCATCGAACTCTCGAACTCCCAACGCGTGATCATGATCTTGACTCCGGCAACTCCTGCCGCTTGTCTAACTTTCATCGTAGTTAATCCTGCACAACAAAACAAAAAACGATCGAGACAATTAATCCAAAGCAATGAACCATGTTGTCCAGCATGTCATTGGTCCCTCGACGCCGTCCGATTCTTCGGCATTCATCGTCCTTTCCTGCGAGCCTATTGCCCAATCGGCCAGTTGACTCTGCAACTCCGATATCCTTGGCACAATACCCGCTCTTCTTGGCCCGATGCCCGAGTCCACGGCCCGAAGCCTTCTGTCGATACGTCGACCGATCCACCGGCCCGACGTCCAATCTTCTGACATGTTCCTTTGGCACAACATGATGTTCCTGCTTTAATTGTCTCATCCTGATCGAAGCACCCTACGTCACTCAAAACACAGATTAAATCATAAACATATATCAAGTAGTTTCATCATCAAAATACGAGATTCAACAATCTCCCCCTTTTTGATGATGACAACTACTTGATGACGGAGTTAAACTTAACTCCCGGAGTTTAAACAAACTCCCCCCATCAATATGCCATATTGATAGAACCTTGAATTCAAACTGAATTCAAGTCATTGCAATATTCATCATGAATACTTGCAACACGTTATCATGAACTTATGCATAAACTTATGCATAACATGTCATGTCATCAACATACTTCTCCCCCTTTGTCATCAACAAAAAGGAGAAATACCACAATCAAGTGTTTGTGATGTAAGTTTAACTTATTGCATGAAAAACATAATATCAAGTTTTATCATCATGCAGTTTTGAAGCCAGAAAATTTAGCAAATGTTACATCATGCTTAGAACATTCAAGCTATCAAGTTTTAGATTTGCAAGTTTTACGGCATACAAGATAGCACATGCAAGCTAGCAATGTTACAATATTTTAGAGCTTGCAAGCTAGCAGTTTAGAGATATTCAAGAAGGCAACTCTTGCTTCTTGAAACATGCAAGTTGCATGCTAGCAAATTTTTTTTTTCCTTTGTAGTGTTAGCTTTTGATATCGTGAACGCCAACTATTTCAAGTGTTTATCAATTGTAGCATTTCATCATATGGCATGATATCGACATGTAAAGCTGTGAAGCAAGATTTTGATATCATTTCATGATGTACACATTTCGAATATTTTAGCAAGCATTGCATCACATGGTAAGATATCATTTCGTCTAATGCAAATTTTTGTTTGATATCTTGATACAGGGGCGCATATAGCAATGATAGCAATCATATATTACTTGGTGATGCAAGTATGACCTAATCATAGCATCGTTGATAGCAACCATATCAACATCGGTGATAGCAAAACACATCAACATCAAGAATAGCAACCATATCATCATTAGTGATAGCAAACATATCAAAGATCGATTGATAGCAACCATTAGTGATAGCAAACATATCAATTCATATATTTCTCCCCCCTTTGTCATCAACAACAAGGAGAACGATATAAACAAATTTTAAATATAAGTGCGATGGCATAAGTTGGTTCATGTCATTTTCCAACAAAGGAGTGATAGGATACCAAGAATGCAAACATCTCGAGGAAAATATGACATGGAGATAGCTTTTATTGCTTCTTCCTTTTTTTTTTGTTATCTTTTTACATGAAGGAGGAAAAGCCATATGTGAAGTTCAAATCGATAAGATATTAAAAGCACACTTCATTTTTTTTGCAAGGATTAAGATATGTAAGTGAGTCAAATCCTTGTATGTAAAAAATATCTTCCTTTGGTAAGAGGGAATCATCAAATATGTTTTTCGAAAAATATTTTTCACATGATAAGTGCATTTGCTAGATGATTCCATATGTCAAAAAATCAATGATGTGAATTAAACTTGATATGACATATGCTTGTTAAATTCGGAAGAGGATAATGTATCAAGAAAATCCAATTGTTAGGATCAGAAAAATCCGAAAATGAAATTTGACACTTTCATACATTCGGACAGAGTTTTACTAGAGATATTCAATTACAATCATGAAGGTAAAACATGCTTATTATCATAAAAAATTTGTATTTAAGCACCTAATTTCCAACATGTAATCATGGCAAGTAATTGTGTAAAATCATTATGGCAATCAGGTGATTTGATCATTCAATCAAAAAAGTCCGAAAAAATATTTTTAACACGTTTAATCATTCGGACATATTTTTGCCATAGTTTTTCAAATATAATCATAAAGATAAGACATGCTCATCATCATGGTAGTATGATAGCAAGTTTACCATATACAAGCTAGCAAAAAAAAAAAAAATTCTATTTTTTAGGCTCATGAAGCTAGCATTTTGAGATGTTCAAGAAAGCAACTCTTGCTTCTTGAAATATAAGTTTTTGCTAGATGTGCAAGTTAACTTTTTTTGCTTCTTGAGATAGGCAAGATAGCATTCCTTGGTGATGTTCAATATAGCTAAGTTCTACATCATGCAAGCTAGTGAATTTTATAACATGCATAATCATCAAAGCATCATAAATTTTAATGATGTGCAAAATTACAAATTTTGCATAATTGCATTTGTGTGTCTTGAGATCTGCAAGATAGCACTTCTTAGTGATGTTCAAGATAGCAATTTCTTCTCTTTTGAGAAGTGCAAATTTTGCTTTCTTCTTGAATTGTGCAAGCTAGCTATCTCCCCTTTTGTCATTGTCAAAAAGAAGGGAAAAACCCTTTACATCAATTTTTAAATCATGACAAAGGTTAGTATCAATCTTATTTGTGCATCATTATATTTTCAAATTAAAACATGCACATTTTCAAAACAAATAAACTCATTATTATATGCATGATTTCAAATCATCATTCATATTATTTCAATCATTGTTTCAATCACCACTTATAGCTTATCATGCACAATATATAAAATCATCTAACATGATACAATCATTTATTTTCAAAATATTTATCACTATTTTAATATATGATAATGAAGTATTCATGATACCGAACATTAAATCAGTATTTATCACTTCATTTTAATCATGATTCCAAACATTTATCATTTAAAGCATTCATGATACACATAAAAAAAAAACATGTGCATCATTCCAAATCATAAATATTTTAAATCATCATGATATTAATTTGTCACATTGCATCCTACCATGCATGATCGAAACTTCTTATTTGCATACATCAAAATAAATTCATGAATATCTCATGCATTCATATCATCACTTGAGGAGTATTGAAAGGGAATAATTGGGTGATGAGATAAATATTTCATGAGTACAAAGAATTGTATAAAAATCATATCATGAATACAAGGAATACAAGTCACAATCATTCAAGAGAAAATTCATTATTCATTTTCAATTCATTCAATTTGATAAATCAAGATCATGATTTTGATAAAACTTATTTCAATTTTAAATTATCAAAATCATTTTTATGGCTCACAAAATTTATAAATAGATTCATGATTTCATCGAGAAATAACAATGGAAATTAACATAATACACATTATTACTTCTCAACCACATATAGCATGATTTCATAAGGTATTTTTAATCAAAATCATTTTGTTTATCATAAACATGCAATTTTCATGATTATTTTCAAAATTACTAGAATGATAAGCATGATTCCTAATTGTTTGTATTTTCATTATAAGATTATTAAACATGCAATTAAAAAAAAAATGCTTTATGAAAAGCATCATGTAATTTCAAAATAAATTAAAGGCATTTTGATTACCTCAGCGTCGAAAGGCGTAAAGGCGTAGTTTGCCACCTCGCCTTTGTTGATTTTCTCCTCGTCTTCGGAGGAGCTCGATTCATCCCAATTTTTGTTCTTCTTCTTACGTTCAAAGCAAGTAGTTCCATTCTTTTTGCTTTTTAATTTTCGTTTCATTTGTAGTTTAAGTTCACCATCACTTGAGCTTATGCTCGAGTGGTCTTCAAATGTTCTATGTCCCAAATTCTTCCTGTTTTGTTCATCATTGTCCTCATCACTTGAGTCATCGCTCAAGTGGTATTCATTTGTCCAGAGTTCCAAATCCTTCCTGTTCTTTGGAAGGTGATTGTGTTCAACATGTTCATCATGTGCATTGTGCACCATTTCATATGTCATCAATGAACCAATTAGTTCTTCAAGTGGAAATTGGTTCAAGTTTTTCGATTCTTGAATAGCAGTTACTTTTGAATCCCAAGTTTTAGAAAGTGAGCGCAAAACTTTGTTAACGAGTTCAAAATCCGAAAAGATTTTACCAAGTGATTTTAAACCATTGACGACATCCATAAAAGCGGTGTACATGTCAACAACGGTTTCGCTTGGTTTCATATGAAAAAGCTCGAAATCATGCAAAGAAAATATTACCTTTCGAGTCTTTGACTCTACTAGTTCCCTCGTGCGTGATTTCAAGAGTGCCCAGATATCGAAAAGCCGTTTAAAAAGAAACCCGATTGAACTCATTTTTGTCCAAAGCGCAAAAATAAGGCATTCATAGCCTTTATGTTTAAAGAAAAATACTTCTTCTCTAAATCCGACCATTCGTTCATCGGTTTAGAGGGAAGTTGAAAACTGTTTTCAACGATATTCCATAAATCCAGATTTAGAGATCAAGAAAACTCTCATTCGAGTTTTTTCAATAGGTGTAGTCCAATCCGTTAAAGAACGGTGGACTAAAGACCAAAAAAGCCCTCTTGAAGAGCCATTTCTCTGGGTGTAAATCAAATGAGAAATACCCTGCTCTGATACCAATTGTTAGGATCGAGAGCACTAAGAGGGGGGTGAATTAGTGCAGCGAAAACTTTCAGCGATTTAAAAACAAAAGCCGCGTTAAGTCCGATAAAAAACGATTTCGATGTAAATGCCGATTCACAGTTTGTAGTTTACGCGGTTTTATGCCTAAATGCAGTTTATGTCTAAATGCATATTGCGTTTAAGCGCGTTTGCATTTAAGCGCAGTTTGCGCCTAAGCGCAGATTACGCCTAAAACACAGTTTATGTCTAAAAACAGTTTCGCGCCTAAACACTGTTTGCGTCTAAACACAGTTTGCGTCTAAAGCGCGGTTTATGCCTAAACACAGTTTGCGTTTGGCGCGGTTTGCGTCTAAAAGCGCGGTTTATGCGTTTGAGCGCGGTTTGCGCCTAAACGCAGTTTTACGTCTAAGTGCAGTTTTACGTCTAAGTGCAGTTTTACGTCTAAATGCAGTTTTGCGTCTAAACGCATTTTTACGTCTAAATGCAGTTTTACGTCTAAACGCAGTTTTACGTCTAAACGCAATTTTGTGTCTAAACGAAGTTTTACGTCTAAACGCAGTTTTACATCTAAACGCAGTTTTGCGTCTAAACGCAGTTTTACGTCTAAACGTAATTTTACGTCTAAACGCAGTTTTGAACTTTGAAAAGCGTTTTATGAATACGCAGAAAGCAATTTGCAGTTATAAATGGAATCAAAACGTGGCGTAAACTGCAGTGTAAAGATCGCATTTAAAACACCGATTTACGCCTGAATGCAGATTCGAAAGATCAGAACTTAGAGACTTCGTTAAAAAACGCCAGCAGAGGGCAGTAGCAATGTAGGAGGTTTGCAGTAATGATAAAGTGCTCAAAGTAAAAGCAAACCAGAGATTTAGAGTGGTTCGGTCAGTCTTGACCTACTGCACTTTTGGCTTCCTCCTCCGATGAGGTCACCGACGTCAACTAGCTGCCTTCCTTCAATGGGCTTAAGGCTAACTGCCCTTTACAGTTTCTCTCCTTTTTGACGGGCTCGAGAGACAACCCTTACAGATCATTTTTTCTCCTCTCTTTACAACTCAAGACTTGAAGAACAGAAAGAGGAGAACTTTTGGACTTTACACAAATTTGAGCTCTTAGAATCACTGAAAAGATCAAGAATTCGGTGTGGATCTATATCTTTTTCAGTGCTGAATGGGTGGGGTATTTATAGGCCCCAACCCGCCTTTCAAATTTGAGCTCAAAACGATCAAATCCCGAATTCGGGATCAAAGCGTTGCACCTCTTGATCGAGTGGTTGCACCGCCGCGAGAGCTCGGAGATCGAGCCCAGCGGTTGCACCTCTTCGTCGGGCGGTTGCACCGCCTCGAAGTCCGCTCAAGATCGAGCCCCCAGTGGTGCCACCTTCCTCGACCGAGGCGGTTGCACCTCTCTCGCTGAGCTCGAGACCGAGCTCAAAGCGGTGCTACCTCTCTCTGTCGGGGAGGTTGCACCGCCCAGCCTAGCTCGAAGATCGAGCTCTAGGCGGTTGCACCTCTGGCTGGGCGGTTGCACCGCCTGCAGCCTCGTTGGGAGACAGCCCTCGCGGTTTCACCTCTGGCCTAAGCGGTTGCACCGGTGAATCGGGGTCCAATGGTTAGCTCCATTCGCCCAATTTCAATCTTTTCAGGGGCCCAATTGCCCCAAGATTAAGCTAATGGGATCACCTCCCATTTTCAAGCTTAATCAACGTGCTAACTACGATTAAATCTAAGACAACTTCTGCAGCTTTGTTCCGATGCGTCAATCGCTTCTTCCGGCGAAGTTTCGATGAACTTCCGTCGATCATCCGATGAACCCTCGGTGATTCTTTTCGCGGACATCCGGCAAATTCCTGGACTTTCGCGACGATCCACTTGGCGAAGTTCCGACGAAGCTTCGCAACAAGCTTCGGACTTCTGGATCTGTTCTCGCGGAGAACCTCGGCGACCGTCCAACTTCCGTCGAACTCTCGAACTCCCAACGTGATCATGATCTTGACTCGACAACTCCTACTGCTTGTCTAACTTTCATCGTAGTTAATCCTGCAAACAAAAAAAAAAACTTCGATCGAGACAATTAATCCAAAGCAATTAACCAAGTTGTCCAAAGATGTCATTGGTCCCTCGACGCCGTCCGATTCTTGGCAAGATCGTCCTTTCCCCGCAGCCTATTGCCCAATCGGCCAGTTGACTCTGCAACTCCGATATCCTTGGCACAATACCCGCTCTTCTTGGCCCGATGCCCGTGTCCACGGCCCGAAGCCTTCTGTCGATACGTTGACCGATCCACCGGCCCGACGTCCAATCTTCTGACATGTTCCTTTGGCACAACATGATGTTCCTGCTTTAATTGTCTCATCCTGATCGAAGCACCCTGCGTCACTCAAAACACAGATTAAATCATAAACATATATCAAGTAGTTTCATCATCAAAATACGAGATTCAACAGTATTTTCTTTTTTAGTTTAGAATTAATTTTCTTGAAAATTACATGTTTAAAAATAAAAATACAAAAATTATGATTATGCTAGTAATTTCGAAAATGATAATATTGCATATTTTATGATAAACAAAAAAAAATGATTTTGATTGAAAATATGAAATCATGCTAAGAAGTAATAATGTGTATCACGTTGATCTCCATTGTTATTTCTCAATTTTGATTAAATAAAATCATGTTTGATTTGAAGAAATGCATAATGATGTAATATTTTGATATCATGATTTATAATTTTATGCATGAAATTTTAAGTTATACGTGATGATAAGTATGTGTTATTTTCATGAGTGTATTTGAAAAACATATGGTAAAAATGTGTCCAAATGCATGAAAGTGTTAAATTTTATTTTCGGATTTTCTTGACCATAATAATTCATTTTTGAGAATCTATTGATCTTGATGACGAAATTCATTTTTCGATCCTAAATGTTGATGCATGTTTTTATTTAACATAAATGAAAAAACATGCTAACATGAAATCAAATATTTAAAATAAAAAAGGGAAAATGTATTATCAATGAAATCATGAATCTACCTATGTTATGAATTTTTTTTAAACCATGTTTTGGTATCATACATATCTAAGAAATGTTGATTTGACAAATTGAATGAGTTGAAAAAGAATGATGATTTTTCTCTTAAATATAACTTGTGATATTTTTTTTATAAATCATCATTTTGATTTCTCGACATTCGATACATGAGATTTTATTATAAATCAAAATTTCTCATTAATTGATCTCCTACGATTTTTCTTGATATTCTCTTGAGAGGAGATTTTCTAAATGAATCATGATTTTTCCTTGTGAGTTCTTAGAGTTATTACTTGATTTTCTTTTAAAACAAGATCTCTTCTTTGTACTCATATGATTTTTCTTGATATTTTATTTAAAGAAGATATTTATTATATGAATCATGTCTTTTGGTATTCAAATGATTTTATCCTTCATGACATGATTTCTTTGTATTTATGGCTTGCATAGCTTGAAATGTTTTGGTATGATGCATGCAATGATGAAATATTCATGAAGTTAAAATGATGTATGCAATACTTTTGATAATGATGTACATGATGTATTGCATATGATGTGTATCATGAATGCTTTAAATGATTAATAGTTGATATCATGATCAAAATATTGATAAATGCTTAAAAATTCTAATGCTTGAATATCATGTATGATATGCTTATAATGATGATTGATTTATTTGTATCGTGCATGAAAAATAAGGTTTTTGAAATTATGTATATTTTAATTAGAATATATAATGATGCACAAATAAGATTGATACTTACCTTTGTCATAATATGAAAATTGATATAAGGGTCTTCCCTTCTTTTTGACAATGACAAAGGGAGAGCAAGAATTTCTAGCATAGAATCATGGAAAACATTATCTCTTGCTAGTTTGGCAAACTTGCTAGCTTACATATTTGATACCGGGGAGGGTAAAAATGCAGAATGGATTTCGAAAGAACACTGATAGAATAGTTGTTCAGATAGAAAATGTCACAGAAGGCAATGAACGAACTCTTGAAGAAACTTTGGTAAAACAAACAAATAGTTCACCACCAAGTTAAAAATCAAAAGGGATACAGAAAGATCACCACCCTAATGACAACAACAAGGATACAGAACTGAAAGCAAAAGACTCACCACTCAAGGACACTTCCAAGAGATACAGAGTTCACAAGAGCACACCAAGAGAGCTTCTGCCAATATCCTCAGCTTTTTCCCAACCTCCTTTCTAAGTCCTAAACACCAAAATAAATACTAGTGCATGAAACAACCCTTCATGCATAGGGAATTTCGAAATTAAGTGTTTACAGCTACTAACCAACTATTTTAATGCACTCATTGTTAATGAAGAAATGTTCACAGCTGCCAACCAACTCCTTTAATGCATTCCTTTGTCTTGAAGAAAAGCACCTTGAAACAACTTTAACTTTGTGCAGAGAATATGCTGATGAGCTGTCATATTTGAGTGTGCTTGAAACAACTTTAACTTTGTGCAGAGAATATGCTGATGAGCTGTCATATTTGAGTGTGCTTGAAACAGCTTTGACTTTGTGCAGAGAATATGCTTGATGAGTGTCATATTTTTGATTGTCTTTGAGATAAAGATTATGAGGCATCATTATTGACTGAAAAAAGATACTAGATCATAATCAAGGCTCATATAATCAGATTGCAGTAAATTAGACACTCCGTGTCAATCTCCCCGGTTGAATGAAACTTGTCCTCAAGTCTTCATTTGATTCATCAACATGATTATAAAAAGGACTCAAATCACCACATTAAATGTTGGGGATACTCAGTAATCTTCTCGGTAGCTCTACCTCATAAGCATTTCGCCAATTCTCTTAAGCACCTTGAATGGACCATCGACCTTTGGTTTCAATTTTCTAAATTTGCCCTGGAAACCTCTCCTTCCTTAGATGAATCCGACCAAATCACCGCATTAAACTCCACATGTTTTCTGTGTTTGTTGGCAGCATGCATGTACCTCTCATTTTGCTTCTCAATGGTTGCTTTCACACCCTCATGCAGACTTCTTTATCTCTGCTTAGCTCTTTCATCGAAGATCTCCACTAAATTGCTTTGTTGCAGAATGAGGGATTAAGTCCAAAGGACTAGCAGATTAGCACCATAAACAACCTCAAAAGGACTCTTACCGATACTATGATGCATAGAACGATTGTAGGCAAACTCAATTTGTGGAAGAATGATATCCCATTGCTTAATATTCTTGCCAACATAGCTTCTAAGCAAATTTCCCAAGCTTCTCGTTTTGTTACTTCAGTTTGCCCATCGGTTTGTGGATGATGCGAGAGCTGCTGAAATTCAAAGAAGTACCCAGCTTCCTCCAAAGAGTTCTCCAAAAATGACTAACAAATTTTGAATCTCGATCGGACACCATAGTTCTTGGAATACCATGCAATTTAACAATCTCCTTAAAATATAAATCAAACAATATGAGATGCATCATTTGATTTATTGCATGGAACAAAAGTGAGACATTTTTGAAAATCTGTCAACAACAACCATGATAGAATCCTTGTTCCTTTGAGTTCTTGGCAGTCCCTAAAATGAAATCAAGACTCACATCCTCCTGGGGAGCATTTGGCACTGCAATGGAGTGTACAAACCAGAATTTTGAGTTCTTGTTTTTTGCCAAATGACACACTCGACATTGCTTTACATGTCTTTCCACATCTCTAAACATCTTAGGCCAATACAAGTTTGATTGAATAAGAGCTAAAGTTTTATCTCTACCAAAATGTCCACCCAAAACACCACCATGAGCTTGAAAATAATTTACTTGTCTCAAAGAACAAGATGGAACACATAAAACATTAGCTCGAAAAAAGAAACCATCAAAGATTGAAAATTGTTGACAGGAACCTGATTTGCAATTCTGCCATATCGAGCCAAAATCCACATCATTCTCATATAGATCTTTGAATGTTTCAAATCCAACCACTTTGACTTCCATTCTTTGATAATAAAGAATGCTTTCGCTCAATGCGTCGACAACTACATTTTGAACACCAGATTTGTGCTTGATTGTAAAGTTGTAAGATTGTAAGAACTCCACCCAAGCTGCATGCCTCTTGTTTAGCTTGTCTTTGATGATTAATGAACTTTAATGTCTCGGATGATCGAATATAGAACAAATGGCTTGGCGAGAAGATATTGACTCAATGAGACAAAGCTCGATAAATCGCATAAAACTCCTTATCATAAGTAGAGTATTTCTTTCTCGTATCATTCAGCTTTTCACTAAAAAATGCAATGGGCTTTCCGTCTTGACTCAAAACAGCACCAATTCCCACATTAGATGCATCACATTCAACTTCAAACACATTATCAAAATTTGGTAGAACTAAGATAGGAGCTTGAAAGAACCTTTCTTTTCAAAAGCTCAAAAGCATCATTAGCCTCATTAGTCCATTTGAATTTATCACATTTCAGACATTCGGTGATTGGAGCGACAATAGAGCTGAAACTCTTGATGAATCTTCTATAAAAAGATGTTAAGCCATGGAAACTCCTCACATCATGTAATGAAGCAGGTGTTGGCCAATTGAGAATAGCTTCAACCTTGCTTTGATCCATCATGATTCCATCTTTTGAAACAACATACCCCAAAAACACCACACTAGAAGTTAAGAAATCACATTTCTTTATATTAGCATAAAGTTTTTGCTGCCTCAAAATAAGAAAGATCTCTTTCAGATGACTCATATGCTCCTCTTCACTCTTGCTGTACACCAATATATCGTCAAAATAAACTACAACAAATATTCCAATGCATGGCTTAAGTATGTGATTCATAAATCTCATGAATGTGCTAGGAGCATTAGATAGTCCAAATGGCATAACCAACCATTCATATAAGCCTTCTCTAGTTTTAAACGCTGTTTTCCACTCATCTCCGGGCCTCATTCTTATTTGGTGATAGCCACTCCTCAAATCAATTTTAAAGAAAATATAAGCACCACACAATTGATCATGTAAATCATCTAACCTTGTAATAGGAAAGCGATAGTCCACTGTGATTTTGTTGATGGTGCGACTGTCCACGCACATTCTCTAAGAACCATCCTTCTTAGGCACTAACAAAGCAAAAACCGCACAAGGACTCATGCTCTCCCGGATTAACCCTTTTTTAACCAATTCATCAACTTGCCTTTGAAGTTCTGCATGCTCCTTGGGACTCATTCTATATGCTGCCTTATTAGGTAGAACAACCCCAGGAATAAGATCAATGTGATGCTGGATATCTCTCAAGGGTGGAAGGCCATGTGGAATCTCTTCCGGTATAACATCTTGAAATTCTTCTAGGATTGGTTGCATGATTTTCGGTGTCTCCTTATGTTGTTCGTTCTCCTCTACTACCATTAAGGCCAAAACATGACCGCCCTTGTCCAATTCATATCTGCATTCTCTATAAGAAATAAAAGCACTAACTTCCTTCTTTGGCGCACTGATTTCAGAAGGTTGTAATGGAGCTAAGATAATCTTCTTTTCATTCACTTTAAAAGAATAAGTATGTTTATAACCATCATACAACACTCTTCTATCATAATGCCAAGGTCTTCCCAATAGTAAATGACAAGCATCCATAGGGGCAACATCACACCACACTTTATCTTTATAATACTTGCCAATAGAAAATGAAACTAAACATCTTTTAGTTACCTTGATGTCATTTCCTTTTTGCAACCAACATAATTGGTATGGATGTGGATGAGAGATTGTATCCAACTTCAGCTTCTGCACCATCTCCAAAGAAACCACATTCTCAAAATTGCCACTGTCGATGATCATTAAGCACACCTTGCCAAGAGAAGTGCATTTAGTGTGAAACACATTTTTTCTCACCCAACTTTCATCGTCGGCCACATATGACACTTGTAAACTATGTTGCAATACAATAGACAAACCATGATCAACATAAGTAATCTCTTCCTCATCATCATCGTATTTTGTTTCGTCGTCGACTTCATCTTCACCTCCATCACTATGATCTTCAACTAAAGTTACAATCCTCCTATTTGGACAATCCGAAGCAATATGCCCAAAACCATGACATTTGAAGCATTTTCGGCCACTTGGGGTAGAAGAATTAGGTATTTTTTTGTTGCCAATAGACTCTTCACCCTTTTCTTGCACCTTCGATATCACCTTGCTTTGGACAGTAGGCTTGGAACTTCCTCCTTTTGTGTAGCCTTCTTTTGAGCCATACCGAAAACTCTTTTCAAACTTCTGTTGCTTTTCAACTTTTAATGCCAGCTTGCTCACATCATTTAAAGACCAATATGGCTGTAGCTGAACAACTTTAGAAATCTCATACCTCAGACCTCCTAAGTATCTTGCAATTGTTTGCTCTTCCGATTCCACAAGCTCTCCTTTTAACATCAAATTATCAAATTCTGCAGTGTACTCCTCCACACTAAGATCTTTTTGCTTGAAATCATGTATTTTGAAAAAGATCTCTTGTCTATAATTATCAGGTAAATATTTTCTCTTTAGCTCCCTTTTCATTTTCTCCCATGTAACGATCTTACTCTTCCCCTCACGTTCTCTTTGTTTCTTCAGATTTTCCCACCAAAAGATGCATTCCGCTTTGAGTTTGAGTGCCACAAGTTTGACCTTCTTTTGTTCTGTGGTTCATGAAAATCGAAGATTCTTTCTACTCAGATATTAAACCAATCGATAAAGTCATCAACATTTACTTTCCCTTCAAATTCGGAATATCAAATGGGGATTATATTTATTACGCCACTCATCTTGGACTTCATTTCTTCTCCGACATCTTCTCGACTCTCTTGGAAGATGAGGTGTATCATCATCAAAATAAACTCTCGAGCATCATTTTCTTCTTTGGTTGTGTCTACTTTGAAGTTAGTCAATTATTTCATTTTTTTCTTGTAGGCTCTGCAAGCAAGTTTAAATGTAGTTGCAGCCTCAACGACTCAACGTCATCTTCATGGTCGCTTCCTTCACCAACTACATCTTTTCCATTCCGCCTTGCCATGATCTCTAGCCTTTAGCTCGATACCAAACCGATACTGGGGGAGGGTAAAAATGCAGAATGGATTTCGAAAAGAACACCGATAGAATAGTTGTTCGGATAGAAAATGTCCTGAAGGGCAATGAACGAACTCTTGAAGAAACTTCTTAAAACAAACAAATAGTTCACCACCAAGTTAAAAAAATCAAAAGGATACAGAAAGATCACCACCCTAATGACAACAACAAGGATCTGAACTGAAAAAGCAAAAGACTCACCACTCAAGGACACTTCCAAGAGATCTGAGTTCATAAGAGCACTCCAAGAGAGCTTCTGCCAATATCCTCAGCTTTTTCCCAACCTCCTTTCTAAGTCCTAAACACCAAAATAAATACTAGTGCATGAAACAACCCTTCATGCATAGGGAATTTCGAAATTAAGTGTTTACAGCTACTAACCAACTATTTTAATGCACTCATTGGTAATGAAGAAATGTTCACAGCTGCCAACCAACTCCTTTAATGCATTCCTTTGTCTTGAAGAAAAGCACCTTGAAACAGCTTTAACTTTGTGCAGAGAATATGCTGATGAGCTGTCATATTTGAGTGTGCTTGAAACAACTTTAACTTTGTGCAGAGAATATGTTGATGAGCTGTCATATTTGAGTGTGCTTGAAACAGCTTTAACTTTGTGCAGAGAATATGCTGATGAGCTGTCATATTTGATTGTGCTGAGATAAAGATTATGAGGCATCATTATTGACTGAAAAAGATACTAGATCATAATCAAGGCTCATATAATCAGATTGTAGTAAATTAGACACTCCCGTGTCAATATTACAAGGAAAAGAACTTGACATCTTGAACATCACAAAAATTTGTTACCTTGCATGATGTAAAATTTGCTAGAATTGCTAGCTTGTGATCTAAAGAGAAGCAAAAAGTTGCTATCTCAAAAGAAGCAAATTGCACAATTCAAGAAGAAAGCAAAAATTGCACTTCTCAAAAGAGAAGAAATTGCTATCTTGAACATCACCGATAATTGCTAGCTTTAAATCTCAAGAAAATACAAAAGTGCTATCTTGCCTATCTCAAGAAGCAAAACATGCTAACTTGTGCATCTAGCAAAGTTGACAAAATTTTAATATTTCAAGAAGCAAGAGTTACCATCTTGAAGATCTCTAATTTGCTAGTTTGCATGATGTAGAACTTGCTATCATGAACATTACCAAAAGTGCTATCTTGTATGCTATAAAACTTGCATATCTAAAACTTGATAGCTTGAATGTTCTTAGCATGATGTAACACTTGCTAAATTTTCTAGCTTCAAAACTGCATTATGATAAAACTTGATACTATGTTTTTCATGCAATAAGCTGAACTTACATAACAAACACTTGATTGTAGTACTTCTCCTTTTTGTTGATGACAAAGGGGGAGAAGTATATTAATGACATGACATGTGATGCATAAGTTTATGCATATATTAATGATAATGTGTTGCAAGTATTCATGATGAATATTGCAATAACTTGAATTCAGTTTGAATTCAAGGTTCTATCAATATGACATACTGATAGGGGGAGTTTGTTTAAACTCCGGGAGTTAAGGTTAACTCCGTTGATGACATGACATGGTATGCATAAGTTCATGATGACGTGTTGCAAGTATTCATGATGAATATTGCAATGACTTGAATTCAGTTTGAATTCAAGGTTCTATCAATATGGCATATTGATAGGGGGAGTTTGTTTAAACTCCGAGAGTTAAGTTTAACTCCATCATCAATTGGTTGTCATCATCAAAAAGGGAGAGATTGTTGAATCTCATATTTTGATGATGAAACCACTTGATATGTGTTTATGTTTTAATCTGCGTTTTGAGTGACGCAGGATGCTTCGATCAGGATAAGACAATTAAAGCAGGAAAAATCATATTATGCTAGAGGAACATGTCAGAAGATTGGACGTCGGGCTGGTGGATCGGTCGACGTATCGACAAAAGGCTTCGGGCCGTGGACTCGGGCATCAGAGCGGGTATTGTGCCAAGGATATAGGAGTTGCGAAGTCAACTGACCGATTGGGCAATAGGCCGCAGGAGAGGACGATGCGCCGAAGAATCGGACGAAGCGTCGAGGGACCAGTGACATGCCAGACAACTTGGTTAATTGCTTAGGATTAATTATCTCGATCGAAGTTTTATTTTAAGTGTGCAGGATTAACTACGATGGAAGTAAGACATGCAGCAGGAGTTGTGCCGGAGTCAGGACTATGATCACGTTGGGAGTTCGAGAGCTCAACGAAAGTTCGGACGGTCGTCGGAGGTTCTGCGGGAACAAATCCAAGAAGTCCAGGAGCTTGCTAAAAGAAGCTCGTCGGAACTCGCCAAGTGGATCGTCGCAAGTCCAGGAGTTTGCCAGAAGTCCGCAGGAGCATCACCGAGGGTTCATCGGATGATCGACGGAAGTTCACCGGAAGCTCGTTGGAAGAAGCGATTGACGCACCGGAGCAAGCTATCCTTAGAATTGTCGTAGTTAGCATGATGATTAAGTTAGAAATGGGAGGTGATCCCATTAACTTAATCTAGGGGCAATTGGGCCCTTGAAAGAACAAGATTGGGCCGAATGGATCAACCCATTCGGACCCAGATCTCTCGCCCAGCGGTGCATCGCCCAGGGCTCGGTCTCTGAGCTGTGGCTGGGCGGTGCAACCACCCCTGAAAGGCGGTGGAACCGCCCAGGGCTCGGTCTCCGAGCTGTGGCTGGGCGGTGCTACCGCCCCAGTCAGGCGGTGGCACCGCCTGAGCTAGGTCTCCGAGCTCTAGCAGGCGGTGCAACCGCCCCTGACAAGTGGTGGCACCGCCCAGGAGCTCAGTCTCCGAGCTCTGATAGCGGTGCAACCGCTAGAACCCAGAATTCTGGGAGATGATAGTTTTGAGCTTCAAATTCAAACTGGTTTGGAGCCTATAAATACCCCTGCAATCCCTGGGTAAAAGACACAAGCACAGAGAGATTTAAAGAGAGAAAACACTACTGCAATCTCTAGAATTTCCCTCCTCTAGCTTAAGTGTTAGAACTCTATTTAAGAGATGAGAGTGAGTGCTTGTAAGGGTTGTCTCCTAAACCCAGGAAGAGGAGAAGAAGGGTGTAAGAAGGAGGTTGATATTCGTTGAGTAAAGGAAGATCGCTAGTGGATGTCGTTGGCCTCGACGAAAGAGGAATCGGAGGAGTGGATGTAGGTCACGAGTGACCGAACCACTACGTCTCTGGTTTGCATTTACTTTGTGTTTATTTTCCTTTCTGCAAACCTCCTTCATAAGCTTACTGCCTTCTGCGCTTTTACGTCTGTGTTTCCAAGCTCAATACTTTCCGACTCGTGTTTAGACGTAAAACGATTTTCTCGTATGAACATCGTATTTCAGTTTGCGCTAACATTCTGATTTCTATCACAACAGCAAACTGCCTTAACAGATTCGTTTTAACTGCCTCTTGCCTAATCACAAGTTAAAGTGATTTACGAATCGAAGTTTCTACTGAAATCGACTTTGTCGTACGAACTCAGTTTTAAAATGTAGAAAGTTTTCCGCTGCACTAATTCAACCCCCCCCCCTCTTAGTGCTCTTGATCCTAACAATTGGTATCATAGCCCGGTTTTTCTCATTTCAGATTTACACCCGAGGGAAATGGCTCTTCATAGCTTCCAAGAGGGTTTTTTGGTTGTTCGTCCACCGTTGTTTAACAGATTGGACTACACTTATTGGAAAACTCGAATGAGAGTTTTCTTGATTTCTATGAATTTGGATTTATGAAATATTATTGAAAATGGTTTTCAACTTCCCTCTAAACTGATAAACGAATGGTCGGTTTTGGAGAAGAAGTATTTTTCTTTAAACGCAAAGGCTATGAATGCCTTGTTTTGTGCACTTGACAAAAATGAATTTAATCGCGTTTCAATGTGTGATTCGGCTTTTGATATTTGGAGGACTCTTGTGGTCACTCATGAAGGCACTAGCCGAGTGAAAGAGTCCAAAATCAACATTCTCGAGCATTCTTACGAACTTTTTCGAATGAAACCGAGCGAAACCATTGTTGACATGTACACCCGTTTCACGGATGTCGTCAATGGTTTAAACGCTCTTGGCAAATGTTTCTCGAATTTTGAACTTGTTAGTAAAGTTTTACGATCACTTTCTAAAGCTTGGGAATCAAAAGTAACGACAATACAAGAAATAAAAGATTTAAATATTTTTCCACTTGAAGAACTTATCGGTTCATTGATGACATATGAAATGGTGCACAACGCACATGATGAACATGATGAACAAAACAACCTTCCAAAGAACAGGAAGGATTTAGAATTCCGGACGAATGAATCCCACTTGAGTGATGACTCAAGTGATGAGGACAATGATGAACTTGAACTTCGAACACTAAATCTTAATAAGTTTATTAAACAAAAATCTAAAATAAACAATGAACTTGAACGGAGGAAGGGGCCAAAGAAGAAGAACAAAAAATGGAATGAATCGAGCTCCTCCGAAGACGAGGAGAAAATCAACAAAAGTGAGGCGGCAAACTACGCCTTAACAGCCTTCGACATTGAGGTAATTAAAATGCCTTTGATTTATTTTGAAATTACTTGATGCTTTCATGATGTATTTTCTTTTTTAGTTTAGAATTAATTTTCTTGAAAGTTACATGTTTAAAAATAAAAATACAAAAATTATGATTATGCTAGTAATTCGAAAATGATAATATTGCATATTTTATGATAAACAAACAAAATGATTTTAATTGAAAATATGAAATCATGCTAAGAAGTAATAATATGTATCACGTTGATCTCCATTGTTATTTCTCAATTTTGATTAAATAAAATCATGTTTGATTTGAAGAAATGCATAATGATGTAATATTTTGATATCATGATTGAAAATTTTATGCATGAAATTTTAAGTTATACATGATGATAAGCATGTGTTATTTTCATGAGTGTATTTGAAAAACATATGGTAAAAATGTGTCCAAATGCATGAAAGTGTTAAATTTTATTTTCGGATTTTCTTGACCATAATAATTCATTTTTGAGAATCTATTGATCTTGATGACGAAATTCATTTTTCGATCCTAAATGTTGATGCATGTTTTTATTTAACATAAATGAAAAAACATGCTAACATGAAATCAAATATTTAAAATAAAAAAAGGAAAAATGTATTATCAATGAAATCATGAATCTACCTATGTTATGAATTTTTTTTAAACCATTTTTTGGTATCATACATATCTAAGAAATGTTGATTTGACAAATTGAATGAGTTGAAAGAAAATGATGATTTTTCTCTTAAATATAACTTGTGATATTTTTTTATAAATCATCATTTTGATTTCTCGACATTCGATACATTAGATTTTATTATAAATCAAAATTTCTCATTAATTGATCTCCTATGATTTTACTTGATATTCTCTCGAGAGGAAATTTTCTAAATAAATCATGATTTTTTCTTGTGAGTTCTTGAAGTTACTACTTGATTTTCTTTTAAAATAAGATCTCTTATTTGTACTCCTATGATTTTTCTTGATATTTTATTTAAAGAAGATATTTACTATATGAATCATGTCTTTTGGTATTCAAATGATTTTATCCTTCATGACATGATTTCTTTGTATTTATGGCTTGCATGGCTTGAAATGTTTTGGTATGATGCATGCAATGATGAAATATTCATGAAGTTAAAATGATGTATGCAATACTTATGATAATGATGTACATGATGTATTGCATATGATGTGTATCATGAATGCTTTAAATGTGAATATTTGATATCATGATCAAAATATTGATAAATGCTTAAAAATTCTAATGCTTGAATATCATGTATGATATGCTTATAATGATGATAGATTTATTTGTATCGTGCATGAAAAATAAGGTTTTTGAAATTATGTATATTTTAATTAGAATATATAATGATGCACAAATAAGATTGATACTTACCTTTGTCATAATATGAAAATTGATATAAAGGTCTTCCCTTCTTTTTGACAATGACAAAGGGGGAGCAAGAATTTCTAGCATAGACATCATGTAAAACATTATCTCTTGCTAGTTTGGTAAACTTGCTAGCTTACATATTGCAAGAAAAAGAACTTGACATCTTGAACATCACAAAAATTTGTTACCTTGCATGATGTAAAATTTCCTAGAATTGCTAGATTGTGATCTAAAGAGAAGCAAAAAGTTGCTCTCTCAAAAGAAGCAAATTGCACAATTCAAGAAGAAAGCAAAAATTGCACTTCTCAAAAGAGAAGAAATTGCTATCTTGAACATCACCGATAATTCCTAGCTTTAAATCTCAAGAAAATATAAAAGTGCAATCTTGCCTATCTCAAGAAGCAAAACATGCTAACTTGCGCATCTAGCAAAGTTGACAAAATTTTCATATTTCAAGAAGCAAGAGTTGCCATCTTGAACATCTCTAATTTGCTAGTTTGCATGATGTAGAACTTGCTATCTTGAACATTACCAAAAGTGCTATCTTGTATGCTATAAAACTTGCATATCTAAAACTTGATAGCTTGAATGTTCTAAGCATGATGTAACACTTGCTAAATTTTCTAGCTTCAAAACTGCTTGATGATAAAACTTGATACTATGTTTTTCAATGAATAAGCTGAACTTACATAACAAACACTTGATTGTAGTACTTCTCCTTTTTGTTGATGACAAAGGGGGAGAAGTATGTTGACGACATGACATGTGATGCATAAGTTTATGCATATGTTCATGATAATGTGTTGCAAGTATTCATGATGAATATTGCAATAACTTGAATTCAATTTGAATTCAAGGTTCTATCAATATGCCATACTGATAGGGGGAGTTTGTTTAAACTCTGGGAGTTAAGGTTAACTCCGTTGATGACATAACATGGTATGCATAAGTTTATGCATAAGTTCATGATGACGTGTTGGATGTATTCATGATGAATATTGCAATGACTTGAATTCAGTTTGAATTCAAGGTTCTATCAATATGGCATATTGATAGGGGGAGTTTGTTTAAACTCCGGGAGTTAAGTTTAACTCTGTCATCAATTGGTTGTCATCATCAAAAAGGGGGAGATTGTTGAATCTCATATTTTGATGATGAAACCACTTGATATGTGTTTATATTTTAATCTGTGTTTTGAGTGACGCAGGATGCTTCGATCAGGATAAGACAATTAAAGCAGGAAAAATCATGTTGTGCTGGAGGAACATGTCAGAAGATTGGACGTCGGGCCGGTGGATCGGTCGACGTATCGACAGAAGGCTTCGGGCCGTGGACTCGGGCATCAGAGCGGGTATTGTGCCAAGGATATAGGAGTTGCGGAGTCAACTGGCCGATTGGGCAATAGGCCGCAGGAGAGGACGATGCGTCAAAGAATCGGACGAAGCGTCGAGGGACCAGTGACATGCCAGACAACTTGGTTAATTGCTTAGGATTAATTGACTCGATCAAAGTTTTATTTTAAGTGTGCAGGATTAACTACGATGGAAGTAAGACATGCAGCAGGAGTTGCGCCGGAGTCAGGACTATGATCACGTTGGGAGTTCGAGAGCTCGACGAAAGTTCGGACGGTCGTCGAAGGTTCTGTGGGAACAAATCTGAGAAGTCCAGGAGCTTGCCAAAAGAAGCTCGTCGGAACTCGCCATGTGGATCGTCGCAAGTCCAGGAGTTTGCCGGAAGTTCGCAGGAGCATCACCGAGGGTTCATCGGATGATCGACGGATGTTCACCGGAAGCTCGCTGGAAGAAGCGATTGACGCACCGGAGCAAGCTGTCCTTAGAATTATCGTAGTTAGCACGATGATTAAGTTAGAAATGGGAGGTGATCCCATTAACTTAATCTAGGGGCAATTGGGCCCTTGAAAGAATAAGATTGGGCCGAATGGATCAACCCATTTGGACCCAGATCTCTCGCCCAACAGTGGCACCGCTTGGGTCGGCGGTGGCACTGCCTAGGGCTCGGTCTCCGAGCTCTGGCTGGGCGGTGCAGTGCCAGGCGGTGCAACCGCCCCTGACAAGCGGTGGCACCGCCCAGGAGCTCAGTCTCCGAGCTCTGACAGCGGTGCAACCGCCCCAGTCAGGCGGTGCAACTACCAGACCCCGGAATTCCGGGAGATGACAGTTTTGAGATCCAAATTCAAACTGGTTTGGAGCCTATAAATACCCCTCCAATCCCTGGGTAAAAGACACAAGCACAGAGAGATTAAAAGAGAGAAAACACTGATGTAATCTCTAGAATTTCCCTCCTCTAGCTTAAGTGTTAGAACTCTATTTAAGAGATGAGAGTGAGTGCTTGTAAAGGTTGTCTCCTAAACCCTGTAAAAGGAGAAGAATGGTGTAAGAAGGAGGTTGATCTTCGCCGAGTAAAGGAAGATCGTTAGTGGATGCCGGTGGCCTCGACGGAAGAGGAATCAGATGAGTGGATGTAGGTCACGAGTGACCGAACCACTATAAACTCTCATCGTCTCTGGTTTGCATTTACTTTGAGCTTATTTTCCTTACTGCAAACCTCCTTCATAAGCTTACTACCTTCTGCGCTTTTACGTCTGTGTTTCCAAGCTCAATACTTTCCTACTCGTGTTTAGACGTAAAACGATTTTCTCATACGCACATCGTATTTCAGTTTGCGCTTACATTCTGATTTCTATCACAACAGCAAACTGCCTTAACAGATTCGTTTTAACTGCCTCTTCCTAATCATAAGTTAAAGTAATTTACGAATCGAAGTTTCTACTAAAATCAGCTTTGTCGTACGAACTCAGTTTTAAAACGTAGAAAGTTTTTCGCTTCACTAATTCACCCCTCCTCTTAGTGCTCTTGATCCTAACATATAGCTCATACAGTTGGAGTTGTCAGTCGATTTATCTCAAATCCTGGAAAGGAATATTGGGTAGCAGTGAAATGAATATTTAGATATCGAAGAGGTACTTCTAGGTTGTGTTTAAGTTTTGGCAGTGATGAACCTGTGTTAGAAGGTTACACAGATGCAGACATGGCAGGTGATACTGATTCCAGGAAGTCCACTTCGGGATTCTTGATGACATTTACAAGAAGAGCAGTCTGTTGGCAATCTAAGTTATAGAAATGTGTTGCTCTATCAATCTCACAGAAGCAGAATACATAGTAATTACTAAAGCTTGCAAGGAAGCTTTATGGAAGAAAAAGTTTCTACAGGAATTGGGCTTGAAACAGGAAGGATATACTGTTTATTGTGACAGTCAGAGTGTCATTCACCTCTCCAAGAATTCAACATACCATTCTAGATCCAAGCATATTGATGTGAGATATCACTGGATTCATGATGTGCTTGAGTTGAAAGAATTACAGTTAAAAAAAGTGCATACTAATGAGAATAGTTCAGATATATTGACAAAGTCTTTACCTAAAGAGAAGCTTGAAGCATGTAGACAAAGAGCAGGCTTAAGACAACCCATCATATGAGCTGGAGGGGGAGAATTGTTGGGTTCAACCTATATGTGGGATTGGACAATTGGGCCTATTGAGCCCAAATCACTAATTGAGGGCAGCAAACAAGAGAAAGGGTTTAGTGCAACGAGCATGTGTGCAGATGAGCATGCAGCAAGCAGCGACGCAGAGAGAGAAAAGAGGAGAGAGAAATAGAGAGAAGTAAGGTTTTTGAGATTTTTGCTTGACCATCGGTGGCCAAACGTTGTCAGTTTTGGTCTAAATTTTATACGAAGAATCCTTGTAGTAAGCTCTACAATCCTAACGGTGTTGATCTACATTTTACCCTCTCTGAGGTACTTTCTGTTGGGAAATCTTTGGGCGACATCACATGCATAGTGGAAGAACAAGAAAATAAAATCCCTGATTCCCAAAGAGATGTTTGTCATCGTGCAAAGATTGGTGCACAAAATCCGTGAAACTTAAAACTGCGTATAGAGTAGATTGTGTTACCTAGGGAGATCGTATATCCCTATTTCCTTACAGATCTTTAGGATAGGGTGAAGGAGGTCAAGCGTCCTCCTCTCTAATGGTGATCCACACAATAGGGCTGCGACGACGCTCCTCAAAACTCCAAGCCTGCTCTGAGGTGGAGAGGGGAAGGAGAATATGAGAGGCAAGTAAAGACTCTAGCCTATACGACTTTGAATCCCTCTTATTTATAGAGGTCCCCTATCAAACCCTAATGGATCCTCTCTCAGTGGGTATTGGATCTGCATCCAATAACCCAAACCTTTTAGATTAGTGGATCTTTATCTAATAATCTCTCAAGGGCTCTTATTGGATCTCGTCCATGGGATCTAATAATTCAGGGGCATATTGGATATCCAATAAGACAATGGCTCCGTCGGATATCTCATATCCGAACCTCTACTCATCGCAATGCCTACCATATGTGTGTGACCCTTTAGGCCCAATATCGAGTTGGCCGTGAGTCATACCTGTCAGAACTCCTTCTAACTCAATGAATTATTATCTTTGTAATAATTCACTTGACTCATCGACTACGGACATACTAGGCCACTACGCCGTAGTCCCCAAACGATACAGGGGAATCCAATCCATTGGACCTGTCTGTCCTCAGTTACTGTGTACCTATAGTCTCTCATCCATCTAATATCCCAGAGACCATATATCGAGCATGGTGCTGTCAGACCCATACGGTTTCTACTCGAGTCTCGCTCTAATCGGATTCTTCCGAAGAACTCTTTCTCTCTCAAGCCGAATGACCCTGGCCAAGAATTTGTTTGAGCAAAAACACATGGGATATTCCTCTCATGACGCCGAGAGTGGATGATCCTCTATCGATACTTAATAGCCCTTGTAAGGTCGACTACTAACAGGTATGACTCACGGCCAGCTCGATATTGGGCCTAGAGGGTCGCACACATATGGTAGGCATTGCGATGAATAGAGGTTCGGATATGAGATATCCGACGGAGCTCTTGTCTTATTGGATGCAGATCCAATACCCACTAGGGGAGGACCCATTAGGATTTGACAGGGAACCTCTATAAATAGGAGGGATTCAGAGCCCCATGGGCTAGAGAGCTTTTGTTTGCCTTTTCCTATTCTCCTCTCCATCTCCACATCAGAGTAGGTCTGGAGTTTTGAGGAGCGTCGTCGCAACCTTGCTGTGTGGATCACCGCTAGAGAGGAGGACGCTTGACCTCCTTCACCCTCTCCTAAGGATCTGCAAGGAAACATGGATATACGATCTCCCTAGGTAACACAATCTACTCTATATGCAGTTTCATGTTTCGCGGATTTTTTCGTACCAATCTTCGCACGACGACGAACATCTCTTTGGGAATTGGGGATTTTGTTTTTCTTGTTCTTCCGCTGCGCATATGATGTCGCCCCCAAGGATTTCCCAACAGTGGTATCAGAGCCATGTTGTTCGTGCGAATGATTGGTTTTGAACTGCGTGTGTTGTGTTTAGGAAGAATTTTGACGTCAAAATTGTTGACGCAAAAACAAGGAAGGGCAGCAACAGTTGCTGCCCTCGATCTACGTGCGTGCAACGTAACCGAAGGCGGGCAACACAAGGGGCTGCGTCTGCTGCAGCCGACCGGGGGCCTGCTTGCAGCAGGCTTGCTGCTGGCGGGGCTGGCAGCCCACGGGCAGAGGTGTCGCAAGGCAGCGGCGCCTGCCGCCGCCGCTGCTCCCGCGGGCAAAACCCCCCACAGGGGCGGTCGCCCAGCAGGACTACGGCGTAGTGGCCTAGTACGTCCGTAGTGGCCTAGTACGTCCGTAGTAGATTGGATTCCCCTGTATCGTCCGGGGACTACGGCGTAGTGGCCTAGTACGTCTGTAGTCGATGAGTCGAGTGAATTATTACAGAGATAATAATTCACTGAGTTAGAAGGAGTTCTGATAGGTATGACACACGGCCAGCTCGATATTGGGCCTAGAGGGTCACACACATATGGTAGGCATTGCGATGAATAGAGTTTCGGATATGAGATATCCGACGGAGCTCTTGTCTTATTGGATGCAGATCCAATACCCACTAGGGGAGGACCCATTAGGGTTTGACAGGAGACCTCTATAAATAGGAGGGATTCAGAGCCCCATGGGCTAGAGAGCTTTTATTTGCCTTTTCCTATTCTCCTCTCCATCTCCACCTCAGAGTAGGTTTGGAGTTTTGAGGAGCGTCGTCGCAACCCTGCTGTGTGGATCACCGCTAGAGAGGAGGACGCTTGACCTCGTTCACCCTCTCCTAAGGATCTGTAAGGAAATAGGGATATATGATCTCCCTAGGTAACACAATCTACTCTATACGCAGTTTCATGTTTCACGGATTTTTGCGTACCAATCTTCGCACAACGACGAACATCTCTTTGTTTTTCCAGACTTATAGGTTTGGCTGTCCCAGATTTAGTACAGCTGCACATAAAATTCATTATGAACTGTGAAAAGGAATCTGGTAGGGACTGAAGCACAATGTCCACACACAAGTTATCCTCTAGGACCATTCTTAGACATGTGAGTTTCTCTATCCACTCAATCATCTTTAGGATATGGTTCTGAACCGGTGTCCCCTCAGTCATCCTAGTGTGGAAGAGGCTCTTAGATATCTCATATCGCTGAGTCCTTCCCTGTTCCTCAAACAATTTGCGAACATGTAGGAGAATGGATCTGGCATCCATCTTTTCATGTTGTCTCTGTAACTCAGGAGTCATAGAGCCCAACATATAGCACTGAGCAAGAGTGGAGTCATCAATGTACTTCACGTAGCGAGCGATCTCATCCTCGTTTGCCTCTTCTTCGGGCACAGGCATCACTGTATCAAGGACGTATACGATTTTCTCCGCTGTGAGAATAATTCTCAAGTTACGGAGCCAATCCGTATAATTTGGACCAGTGAGGCGGTTGACATCAAGTATGCCACGTAAGGGATTTGAAAGCAACATTTTTCATAAAATAAAGATGCAGCAGAAATGAATAACATGCAGATTTTGCAGGAAATAAACTATCAAGATATGGACTTCTATCTTAATATGCTCCCACTATTTTACTAACGAGTCACGCGACACCCTCAGCATGTAAAACAGAAGTCTCCGGCAGACTTCTAGTGGGGATCAGGATCCAATCAGCGTCTTAGTGTAACCTCGAGGGACTCGACCAATCACACTAAGCCTAAAAGGTAGGCAACTCTTGTCGATCACAACTCCTTATGATTCCCGTCCTGTTCGGCCTCCGAATCACCATGGCCTCGAGGGACTCGACCAACCATGATGCTCGGTTAAGTCAATACCTTCGTTACAAGATGAGTCTGATTTGATGATATACCCTCGAGGGACTCGACCAAGTATACCATGCCCTCAGGTCACTGGTGACATCTCTATATCGTAAGCAAGATAGTGAATCGCGATATAGGTGAGTCTCGAGGGACTCGACCAACTCAACCTACACCGGGAATCGGTTCCTACTTATAACGATAGAAGGCCACGTGGGTCAATCTAATTGCCTCACGTTTACCGACTTAATATTATCGAGAGATGCTTCTATGATTTGGTCTCCTAATATGACATGTCACACATATACATATTTAATATATATCTACATCGCATGCAAATATATATATACATATCTAGTATGTGTATAAGCAATTACACCAGATGATCATGGACCACAATCTAATATGATTAGGCCCGAGCCAGTAGGCCTAATCACTCACATCAAGATCTATGTGTGCAACGGTGCATCTCAATGCCCTGTGATCGTTCATTTCGTCCTTGTCGGTTCCGTCGACATCTTGATGCATCTTCATGCATCACGATTGTCCGTCTTGTGGGTCCCGCTATCGCATCCACACTCCCGCTGTGCCTCCTCATGTGATTACAACTTAATCATAGGCACGCAGGCCCGACAATAAACGAGAAATATAATAGAGGTTCGCAGACCTCAATAATAATAATCATAGGTACACACATCACACGGTCCATGATCATCCGTCCACACATCATACATCACATGTATAAATAATCATCATCATGTTGGACTACTAGATAAAAATAATAAAAAATAATAATCAACTAAACCTTTTAATTAATTAATATTTTTTGAAATTAGGAACATTATAGAGAATTTCTAAATTCATAGGGGTATTTTCGTAATTTGGACAAAAGATAGAAACTAGAATTTCTCAAATTCCGAGGGGCAAAACTGACTTTTGCCCAGAAAACCCTAATGCCCTTTCCCTTTTATTGATGCCGCCGCCACCCCCTCGCCGACGACGGCCAGGCGACGGTGGCGAGGCATTGCCCTCGCCTGCTAGAGCAGCGCGCCCTAGCGGCGTTGCCGCCGGTGGGCCCCCTCTGGGTCGCCACCTCCTCATCGTGGTGTCCAGTCCCGGGCGACCCCCTTTAGGGGGTTTCGCCCGGCGTGGAGCATCGGCGGGCGGGGCCGCTGCCCTCTGCGGCAAAAGCATCGCCGCCCTCTGGCCTCTGCGGGTGGCTGCCGACCCGTCGGTACGGCAGCGGATGCAGCCCCAATGCTTTCGCCCGGCCGCGTTGCGTTGCATACGCGAGATCGAGGGCAACAACAGTTGCTGCCCTTCCTTGTTTATGCGTCAATAATTTTGACGTTAAAATTCTTCCTAAACACAACACACGCAGTTCAAAACCAATCATTCGCACGAACAACCTGGCTCAGATACCACTGTTGGGAAATCCTTGGGCTTACATCATATGCTTGCGGAAGAACAAGAAAAACAAAATCCCCATTCCCAAAGAGATGTTTGTCGTCGTAAAGATTGGTGCGCAAAAAATCCACGAAACATGAAATCTGGCGTATAGAGTAGATTGTGTTACCTAGGGAGATCGTATATCCCTATTTCCTTGCAGATCCTTAGGAGAGGGTGAAGGAGGTCAAGCATCCTCCTCTCTAGCGGTGATCCACATAGCAGGGTTGCGACGACGCTCCTCAAAACTCCAGACCTACTCTGAGGTGGAGATGGAGAGGAGAATAGGAAAAGGCAAACAAAAGCTCTCTAGCCCATGGGGCTCTAAATCCCTCCTATTTATAGAGGTCCACTATCAAACCCTAATGGGTCCTCCCCTAGTGGGTATTGGATCTGCATCCAATAAGACAAGGGCTCCGTCGGATATCTCATATCCGAAACTCTATTCATCGCAATGCCTACCATATGTGTGTGACCCTCTAGGACCAATATCAAGCTGGCCGTGAGTCATACCTATCAGAACTCCTTCTAACTCAGTGAATTATTATCTCTGTAATAATTCACTCGACTCATCGACTACGGACGTACTAGGCCACTACGTCGTAGTCCCCAAACGATACAGGGGAATCTAATCCATTGGACCTGTCTGTCCTCAGTTACCGTGTACCTATAGTCCCTCATCCATCTAATATACCAGAGACCGTATATCGAGCATGGTGTTGTCAGACCCACACGGTTTCTTCTCGAGCCTCGCTCTAATCGGATTCTCCCGGAGAACTCTTTCTCTCTCAACCCGAATGACCTTGGCTAGGGATTTGTCTGAGCAAGAACACATGGGATATTCCTCTCATGACGTCAAGAGTGGATGATCCTCTATCGACACTCAATAGCCCTCGTAAGGTCGACTATCACTCCCAATGACCAGCTGTACTAGATCTGGGACAGCCAAACCTATAAGTCTGGTATCAAAGAGTGGAGCACTCATACAGGACATCCTTGGTGTCTCAAGTCTAAGGACCAGATACACCACTAGGACTACGAAATCACTGTCTGACAATAAGGCATCATCAACCATCCAGCATTCCATAAGCGGATCAATCAGTGAACTCATTCTCCAATGAGCACCTGTATTGTATCCCTAGTGTCCCTACACAAGCAGCTATGAGACCAGTTGCATCCATCATATGGACGGGTATACAACACACCAGTCTGTCCGGTTATCACGATATCCTCTCGAGTAACCTATGACCGAGATTATTTAGGATATGTGTTTAAAGGTGAATCGATCTCACTATCGTGATCTCATCACGATCCGATTCCCATTGCACAAATCCAAGGACATCATAATATATGTATGCATTTATGCAATAGTTATAAAGTGATATATGTCAAAATATAATAAGCAAAAATATTATATATTAAGTCACACGTGCCATCACTCACGTGATTGGCTTGCTGGGCATCAATGACTAGCAGTGTAGATACTACCGACTTAGTTGGAACTTTGTTCAGAAGGTAAGTTACGATCTCTAGGGTATATCCCTAGAATAAGATGGGTAGGTCAGCGAAACTCATCATGGACCGTACCATATCTAATAGCGTACGATTCCTCCTTCCAAAGATACCATTGAGCTAAGGTGTATAAGGAGGTGTCCATTGGGATAATATCCCATGGTCCTTGAGGAGCTGAATAAACTATGTACTTAAGTACTTATCTCCTCGATCTGATCGAAGAGTTTTGATACTCTTTCCAGTCTGATTCTCCACCTCATTCTTATACTTTCTGAATTTCTCAAAAGCCTTAGACTTGTACTTCATTAAGTACACATATCCATACCTTGAGAAATCATCAGTAAAGGTAATGAAGTAGGAGTAACCACCAATGGCATGAGTTGACATGGGTCCACATACATCACTATGTATGAGTTCCAACAGCTCAGTGGCTCTCTCTCCAGTTCCACTAAATGGAGAGTTGGTCAGTTTTCCACGAAGGCAAGGCTCGCAAGTTGCATATGACACATAGTCGAATGGATCTAGATATCCATCATTTAGCAACTTTTGAATCCTTCTTTCATGGATGTGACCTAGCCTACAATGCCACAGGTATGCACTGTTCATCTCATCTCGTTTTCTCTTGGACACATGTACATTCATGATATATGGAGTAGTGTCTAGCATAAACAAGCCTTTATGCAATATTCCTCTCGCCAATCTCCCCTCGGCTTTACTAGAATTTACAATAAATTGTAGATGTGATAAGCAATACTGGTATCCAATACCAATGCATTATCACAAAAATCTGACAATTGGAGATTGATCATGAATGTACCTGAAACTTCTCCAAGCTTCTATTTCGCCCTTTCTGCAAGGTACTCTTTGTAGTTCCTCTTCCAGTGCCCATCTTTACCATAGTGGAAGCACTGGCCTTTGTCCTTTGTTGGGTCTTTCTTAGCAACATTTGCTTTACCTGGTTTGCCCTTACCCTTTCCCTTCATAAGGGACCTTTCTGCTTTCCTTTTCTTTCTAGTCTCACTTATATATAGAACTGGCTTCTCTTTCTTAATAGTACTCTCTTCCTCCCTCAACATATTGAGGAGCTCTGAGAGAGTCACCTCAAGCTTGTTCATATTAAAATTCATTATGAATTGTGAAAAGGAATCTGGTATGGACTGAAGCACAATGTCCACACACAAGTTATCCTCTAGGACCATTCCTAGACCTATGAGTTTTTCTATCACTCAATCATCTTTAGGACATGGTTCTGAACCGGTGTTCCCTCAGTCATCCTAGCACGGAAGAGGCTCTTGGATATCTCATACTACTGAGTCCTTCCCTATTCCTCAAACAATTTGCGGACATGTAGGAGAATGGATCTGGCATCCATCTTTACATGTTGTCTCTGTAACTAAAGAGTCATAGAGCCCAACATATAACACTGAGCAAGAGTGGAGTCATCAATGTACTTCATGTAGCGAGCGATCTCATCCTCGCTTGCACCTTCTTCGGGCTTAGGCATTACTGTATCAAGGACGTACACGATTTTCTCCACCGTGAGAATAATTCTCAAGTTACGGAGCCAATCTGTATAATTTGGACCAGTAAGGCGGTTGACATCAAGTATGTCACATAAGGGATTTGAAAGCGACATTTTCTAAAAATAAAGATGTAGTAGAAATGAATAAAATGCAGATTTTGCAAGAAATAAACTATCAAGATATGAACTTCTATCTTAATATGCTCCCACTATTTTACTAATGAGTCACGCGACACCCTCAGCACATGAAACGGAAGTCTCCGGCAGACTTCTAGTGGGGATCAGGATCCAATCAACGTCTTAGTGTAACCTCGAGGGACTCGACCAATCACACTAAGCCTAAAAGGTAGGCAACTCTTGCCGATCACAACTCCTTGTGATTCTCGTCCTATTCAGCCTCCGAATCACCATGGTCTCGAGGGACTCGACCACCCATGATGCTCGGTTAAGTCAACACCTTCGTTACAAGATGAGTCTGATTTAATGATATACCCTCGAGGGTCTCGACCAAGCATACCATGCCCTCAGGTCACTGGTGACATCTCTATGTCGTAAGCAAGATAGCGAATCGCGATATAGGTGAGTCTCGAGAGACTCAACCAACTCAACCTACACCGGGAATCGATTCCTACTTATAACGATGGAAGGCCAAGTGGGTCAATCTAATTACCTAACGTTTACCGACTTAATATTATCGAGAGAGATGTTTCTATGATTTGGTCTCCTAATATGACATGTTACATATATACATATTTAATATATATATCTACATCGCATGCAAATATATATACATATCTAGTATGTGTATAAGCAATCACACCAGATGATCATGGACCATAATCTAATGTGATTAGGCCCGAGCCAGTAGACCTAATCACTCACATCAAGATCTATGTGTGCAACGGTGTATCTCCATGCCCTGTGATCGTCCATCTCGTCCTCGTTGGTTCCGTCGACATCTTGATGCATCTTGATGCATCGCGATCGTCCGTCTCGTGGGTCCCGCTATCGCATCCACGCTCCCGCTATGCCTCCTCATGTGATTACAACTTAATCATAGGCACACAGTCCCGACAATAAATGAGAAATATAATAGAGGCACGCATACCTCAATAATAATAATCACAAGTACACACATCACACGATTTATGATCATCCGTCCACACATCATACATCACATGTATAAATAATCATCATCATGTAGGACTACTAGATAATAATAAAAAATAATAATCAACTAAACCTTTTAATTAATTAGTATTTTATGAAATCAGGGACATATAGGGAATTTCTGAATTTATAGGGGTATTTTCATAATTTGGACAAAAGATAGAAATTGGAATTTCTCAAATTCCGAGGAGTAAAACTATCTTTTGCCCAGAAAACCCTAATGCCCTACTCCCCTTTGCTACTGCCGCCGTCGCCATCCTGCTGGCGGCGGCCTGTGCGGCGGGGCGGGGGGCCGCCCCTATAGGTGGGCGCCCTGGGGAGCCCCATGGCTGAAGGCCCAGGTGGGCTGGCCCACCCCCTAAGGGGTTTTCCCCACAGAGAGCAGCGGTCGCAGCCGCCGCTGTTCTCAATGGCGCCAACCATGGCTGCTATGGTATGGCCTTCGCATGCCATGATTCTAGCTGGTTCTGGGTCACCTCCCTCAGGGCGTCCTTGCACGCGGGCACGCGTTCCGCGATGCAGGTGGTCGCCTTGCTCAGAAACCTTTTCTGCCGGGCCGTCGGGTAAGCGACCGCTGGGTGGAGCACCCGCGGTCGCCACCCCACCACCATGCAAGCCTTAAGCAGGGGACGCCGGCCGGCTGCTGTAGGCGCAGCCCCTGTGCTGCTTGCCTTCGGCTGCGCTGCACACACATAGATCGAGGTAAGCAACTGTTACTGTCCTTTCTCGCTTTTGCATCAACGATTTTGATGTGAAAAGTTTTTCCTAAACACAATACACGCAGTTCAAAACCAATCATTTGCACGACCAATCTGGCTCTGATACCATTGTTGGGAAATCTTTGGGGGCGATATCACATGCGCAGCGGAAGAATAAAAAAAATAAAATCCCCGATTCCCAAAGAGATGTTCGTCGTCGTGCGAAGATTGGTGCGCAAAATCTGCGAAACTTAAAACTGCGTATAGAGTAGATTGTGTTACTTAGAGAAATCGTATATCCATGTTTCCTTGCAGATCTTTAGGAGAGGGTGAAGGAGGTCAAGCGTCCTCCTCTCTAGCGGTGATCCACACAGTAGGGCTATGACGACGCTCCTCAAAACTCCAAGCCTGCTTTGAGGTGGAGAGGGGAAGGAGAATAGGAGAGGCAAGCAAATGCTCTAGCCTATGAGGCTCTGAATCCCTCCTATTTATAGAGGTCTCCTGTCAAACCCTAATGGATCCTCCCTTAGTGGGTATTGGATCTGCATCCAATAACCCAAGCCTTTTAGATTAGTGAATCACTATCCAATAATCTCTCAAGCGCTCTTATTGGATCTCGTCCATGGGATCCAATAATTCATGGGCATATTGGATATCCAATAAGATAAGGGCTCCGTCGGATATCTCATATCTGAACCTCTACTCGTCGCAATGCCTACCATATGTGTGTGACCCTCTAAGCTCAATATCGAGCTGGCTGTGAGTCATACTTGTCATAACTCCTTCTAACTCAGTGAATTATTATCTTTGTAATAATTCACTTTACTCCTCGACTACGGACGTACTAGGCCACTACGCCGTAGTCCCCAGATGATATAGGGGAATCCAATCCATTGGACCTATCTGTCCTCAGTTACCATGTACCTATAGTCCCTCATTCATCTAATATCCCAAAGACCATATATCGAGCATGGTGTTGTCAGACCCATACGGTTTCTACTCGAGTCTCGCTCTAATCATTCTCCCGAGAACTCTTTCTCTCTCAACCCTAATGACCCCGGCCAGGGATTTGTCTGAGCAAGAACACATGAGATATTCCTCTCATGATGTCGAGAGTGGATGATCCTCTATCGACACTCAATAGGCCTCGTAAGGTCGACTACCACTCCCAATGACCAGTTGTACTAGATCTGGGACAGCCAAACCTATAAGTCTGGTATCAAAGAGTGGAGCACTCATACAGGACATCCTTGTTGACTCAAGTCTAAGGACTAGATACACCACAATGACTATGAAATTGCTGTCTGACAATAAGGCATCATCAACCATCCAGCATTCTGTAAGTGGATCAATCAGTGAAATCATTCTCCAATGAGCACTTGTACTGTATCCCTAGTGTCCCTACACAAGCAGCTATGAGACCAGCTGCATCCATCATATGGACGAGTATACAGCACACCAGTCTATCCGATTATCACGATGTCCCTCTCGAGTAACCTATGATTGAGATTATTTAGGATCTGTGTTTAAAGGTGAATCGATCTCATTATCGTGATCTCATCACGATCCGATTTTCATTACACAAATTCAAGGACATCACAATATATATATATATATATATATATATATATATATATATATATATATATATATATATATATATATATATATATATATATATATATATATATATATATATATATATGCAATAGTTATAAAGTGATATATGCCAAAATATAATAAGCAAAAAGATTCTGTATCAAGTTACACGTGTCATCATTCACGTGATTGGCTTGTTAAGCACTTATGACTAGCAGAGATCCACCCTATGTGATGAAGATATGCTATTCTTAAGTCAAGATCTATGATCTTGATGTTATTGTGATCCTCTAGTTATTCTAGAGAAGACCTATTGTAAACCTGTTATCATTACTATTGATAGTGGAAGTTTAAGGTGGACTACGGTCTCGTGGTTTTTCCCACATTGGGTTTTTCACGTTAAAAGATTTGGTCTCACTGTGTAATTGATTATTTGCTCTATTGTTTATAGTTGATATTTTCATTTGGATATCAAGTTGGTATTTTGATGATGAACCCATTTTGATATACAAAGAGGGAATATTCGTTTTTGCCAACATGAGCTAATCGAAGTTGACTCCGAAATAAACCGGAGAGAACAGTAGGATTCTCTCGTCTCTAAACTTTCTCCAATACTCTTGGTCATTCTCTTGCAGATCCCTTCGTGCTTATTTGGCTGTAATTTGCAAGCATAATTGAATCCTCTCCATCTCGGAGATGTTCTTGGTTGAATCCTTGCAAAGGTGGCGCCCAAGCGTTTTCCTAAATAATTCTCTAGGGGTGAGATCTCCTCCTCCCTTATTCTCACACTGTAATCTGATTCAGTGGGTGATTCAAAGTGCTCTGACAAGACTCAAACCGCTGGTCTCCAGCATCACTTTTGGGAGTTCTTGACTTCTGACAGAAACAACCATTCTAGTCTGCCTTCTCTAGCTTGGAAAGCAGCTGCATCAAAATCTATCTTCATCCAATGCAATACAATGGATTATTCACCTTTTGATGCTTCCAGAATAACTTAGAATCTTCTACGGAACCTTCAAGCAGTCTACTCTCTGGTTTCTTTTCTGCTACAATGGCCATGCAACAGTAAACATAAGAGCAGGCGGATGTTCAGATCCTTCAACACCACACATGTTCAATGGTTAATTTGACATTCGGCTATCAGTATGAGAACTGATGGAAAAGAGTTGCAGATTCCACATGAAGAATACCCCGCGAGTTCTCCACTTCATAATCACTCTGGGAAATGGTGTGTGACCTACAAGTTTTCTCGTGAACAAGTTAGCATTGAATTAGGAATATCCTCAAAGAACACCAAGCAAAATTCTTCAAGTGGAATTTGAAGATTCAGTAGAGATTTCCAGAAACGTTTGTCATCCATCTTATATGGAGTGTTGCCTCCAGATTTCCAGGAAGCAAGTAATCCATTTGTAGATGATGATGAGCATTGTGAAATGCCTATGTTTTACCAGTGTCAAAGAAACTGATACCTATAACAATTTTATTCATTTTGGTTGGTATTGAAAGTAAGAAGCTCATCTCTCAATCCTAACATTAATAATCTTCTACTGCATATAATGCTTTTTCATAGGAAGCTTGCAGGTATTTTAGTTCCAGCATACTGATAATTTTCTCTAAGTAAACACCATACATTATACAACTTTTAGTCACAAGAGATTGTTCATTCTTCATAAGCCTCCAAAACTGCTTAACTGAGCTTTGTGATACACATTGTGGCCCATCTAGACTAACACACACCTTCATTATTTATACATGTAGAATTACTTGCCGATCTACCTTGATTGATATTTCCTTTCCAGCCCAAGAATTTCTTTTCCAGATTTTGTGAAAAACCATATCAAGAACTTCCTGAGTCATGAAGGCAGACGTAAATGTTTGTCGTGATGATCAATTCTGTTCACCTCTAATCTATTCCCCACCATCCTTCTTGAGCCCTTTTTCCACATTTCGGCTAAATTTGATGTTGTCTTTACCTATTCACCTCGGCGAGTTGCATTTTCGTGGCCCTTTGTTATGGATTTGCACAACATTAAACTCTCCATCATAATTTTTTATCTCTTCTGGATAATTAGACTCCACATGAGAATGTAAAAGAGCTGTCATCTCAGAAGAGATGCACAAGCAAGCTGCATCTCTATCTGGTCTCCAACATCATTATATCTGATATAATTATGAACGCCTCAAGAGACCAATGTCTAGTTGTGGATTTCGATGATGATTTGACTTTCCAATGTTGGTCAACAAGCGAAGAGGATCGTAGAACTTTCAACTACGATTAACATGATCCAACACGGATTCAAAGTGCTGGTGGAGCAGTTTTAAGTGGAGAATTTGTTGAGATTTGATTCATAGTTATCTATCTAGATTGTTATCATGATCTAGTGGTTACATGATGATTTTAATAACCATTTCAATCATGATCTAGTAGTTATAAGGTGATTTCATTAACCACCTCATGATCTAGTAGTTATAGGATGGTTGTCACTAGGTCCTATAAATAGGACCGTAGTTCATGTAGACAGAGAGAGATATAGAGACAGATAGATAGAGAGTCTGTGTGCACTTGGTATCTTGTAAGTGTTCCTCCTGTTTTTAATATTACAACAGTTTTCTTGAGTCGAAAGGATTCTTTTTACTCGTATTATAGTATTATGTTTTTCCTTGCTCCTTCATCCCCAACATTTGTGGTATCAGAGCTCAATTTGAACTGGGCATTATGGCTTTTAACGGCAATTTCATGTCTCAACTTCTTATCCCAATCTTCTTGGGCAAAAGCTATGAATTTTGGAGTATCAAGATGAAGACTCTATTCAAGTCTCAAGATCTTTGGGACTTAATAGAGAATGGATATGCAGATCCAGATGACGAAATCAGGCTAAGGGAGAATAGAAAGAAGGACTCAAAGGCATTGTTCTTTATTCAACAAGGTGTACATGAGACGATCTTCTCAAGAATTACAGCAGCGACAACCTCAAAGCAAGCTTGGTTGATACTTCAAAATGAATTTCAAGGCTCATCAAGGGTGATTACGGTAAAGCTTCAAACCCTCCGTCGTGAGTTTGAAATTTTGTTCATGAAAAACAATGAATCGATGCAAGATTTTCTTTCTCGAGTGATTGGAATTGTTAGTCAAATGAAATCTTATGGTGAACATCTTCCTAATCATATAATTGTTGCAAAAGTTTTGAGAAGTTTAACTCCGAAATTTGATCATGTTGTTGCCGCAATTGAGGAATCAAAAGATTTATCTACTTATTCATTTGATGAACTAATGGGTTCCTTGCAAGCACATGAAGTAAGGTTGAACAGGTCACTTGAAAAAAGTGAAGAAAAAGCATTTCAGGTTAAGGGAGAGTCTTCTACTTCAAAAGAAGAAAAAAAATCAACAGGAAGAGGACGTGGTAGAGGAGGATTTCGTGGTAGAGAAAATGGAAGAGGAAGAGGACACTTTGATAAACAAGGGCAATCAAATTATGATAAAAAAATTACAAAAGTGGAATTCAATGTCACTATTGTAAAAAGTTTGGTCACATGAAGGCAGATTGTTGGAAAAGAGAAAAGTAAGTAAGCTATGTGGAGAAAAATGAAGAAAATAGCATAAAATCAATATTTAGGGATATTGATGAGACTCACAAGTTGAATGTTAGACTTGGAGATAATAAGCAAATCCAAGTGGAAGGGAAAGGAACAATTGAGGTGAAGACAAATCAAGGGAAGGTAAAATACCTTGATAATGTTTTTTTTGTTCCTACTTTATCACATAACTTGTTGAGTGTTGGACAATTAGTAAATGATGGATATTCAGTAATATTTGATGATGGTTCATGCACTATTAGAGATAAGAAATCTGGTTTGATTATAGTAAATGTTTGGGTGACACAAAACAAGATGTTTCCACTTAATGTGTCAAATATTGAAAGACATGCGCTTATCACAACACAAAAGAATGAGTCTAGTTTATGGCATTTAAGATATGGACACCTTAACATTAAAGGTTTAAGGTTGTTAAGTAAAAAAGGAATGATTTTTTGATTGCCTAAGATTAATACACTTGATGTATGTGAAGGATGTATTTATGGCAAACAAAGTAGAAAACCATTTCCTATTGGAAAAGCATGGAAAGCATCTAATTGTCTTGACTTAATTCATGCTAACTTATGTGGACCTATGAATACAAAATCATTTAGTGGAAGTTAATATTTTTTATTGTTTACAGATGATTATAGTCGCATGAGTTGGGTATATTTTTTGAAATTGAAATCTGAAACATTTGATAATTTTTGAAAATTCAAGGCACTTGTAGAAAGACAAAGTGGTAGATATATAAAGACACTTCGGACAGATAGAGGTGGTGAATTTTTATCTAATGAGTTTAGTTTCTTTTGTGAAGAAAATGATATTTACAAAGAATTGACAGCACCATATACACCGGAGCAAAATGGTGTAGCTGAGCGTAAGAATCAGACTGTCGTTGAAATGGCAAGAAGTTTGCTTAAAGGAAAACATCTTCCAAATCAGTTTTGGGCAGAAGCAGTTGCCACAACAGTTTATTTGTTGAATATTTCACCAACAAAGGCTGTTATGAATCGAACTCCTTTTGAGGCTTGGTATGGTATGAAACCAAGTGTTAGACATCTGAGAATTTTTGGTTGTATTGCTTATGCTTTGGTGAATTCACAAAATCATCACAAGCTTGATGAAAAATCAGAGAAATGCATTTTAATTGGTTATTCTTTACAATCGAAAGCATATCGATTATATAACCCTGTTAGTGGCAAAGTTATTATTAACAGAAATATTATGTTTGATGAAAGGGCAAGTTGGAATTGGGAGACCAATAAAGGTGAAACACAAATGCAGATTCTAGTAGAACTAGACACTCCGCAGAATCAAGTGATAGATCCTGCTTTAACAAATACATCGTCAACCTCACCCAATAGCAGTTCAAATTCGGATTCCTCATATGAAACCCTCCAAGAAATTTCAGATCACTGACAGAAATTTATAACTCAACATTTGCTTTGTTTATTTCAGATCCGATAACTTTTGAGGAAGCGGTTAAATAAGATGAAAGGAGAAAAGCAATGAAGGAGGAAATCAAGTCAATCGAGAAGAATGAAACTTGGGAGCTAATGGATCTACCGAAAGAAAAGAAAGCGATTGGGTTAAAATGGATGTTTAAAACAAAATTTAAATGTAAATTATTTGGTTTCACTAATAGTGATTGTGCAGGAGCTTTAGATGATCGAAAGAGTACTTCATGCAATGTTTTTAGCCTCGGATCGGGAGCTATATCTTGGAGTTCTAAAAAGTAAGCAACAATTGCATTGTCAACATTAGAAGCAGAATATGTAGTCGCAACATCAGCAGCTTGTCAAGCAATATGGCTTAGAAGACTTCTTGAAGATCTTCATCGAGAACAAAAAGAAGCAACGGAAATATTTTGTGATAATAAAGCTACAATTGCAATGACGAAGAATCCAACATTTCATGGAAGAACGAAGTATATAGAGATATGCTATCACTTCATCCGAGATCTTGTAGCAAGTGGAGCTATCACAATGAAGTATTATGGAACGGATGAGCAAGTTACGGATATCCTCACCAAATCACTTCCACTACGAAAGCATATTTATTTTATGTCGCAAATTGGTGTATGCAACTATGAATCAAGGGGGAGTGTTGAGATTTGATTCATAGTTATCTATCTAGATTGTTATCATGATCTAGTGGTTACATTATGATTTCAATAACCACTTCAATCATGATCTAGTAGTTATAAGGTGGTTTCATTAACCACCTCATGATCTAGTAGTTATAGGGTGGTTGTCACTAGGTCCTATAAATAGGACCATAGTTCATGTAGACAGAAAGAGAGATAGAGACAGATAGATAGAGAGTCTATGTGCACTTGGTATCTTGTAAGTGTTCCTTCTATTTTTAATACTACAACAGTTTTCTTGAGTCGAAAGGATTCTTTTTACTCGTATCGTAGTATTATGTTTTTCCTTGCTCCTTCATCCCCAACAGAATCTACAGCTTGCTTTGAGACTTCTGTTCTTAGAAACTCCTTTATGGATTTTAGAGTGTCACATGCTTTAAGGGTGGGTAGGTAATAAATAGGTCATCTAATTGGTTGGCTAATTTTGTTAGAACATCCTTTTTTTTATTTTCTTTCGAGAAGGCAGTTTACCTTCCGATTTGGCTTTTTTTTTAATTTAGTTTTTCGGACAAAAAAAAAAAAAAGGAAAAACAACCAATACATTTTTGCTCCTTAGCACCCAAAACTTAATGGTGCATAGAGGAATATATTGGGGAGAAGTGATTGATAACTTCTACCCTTTTACGCCTTTGCCAATCCATATGGGTGGAAGAATTTCTTGGATGTACAAGTCCTAATTGGGAATTCACTCAAATTGAGAGGATGCCCCCAATTAACGTATCTCAGTGAAATTAGAGGATGAGTAATATGACATTTTCTATACACCCATATTTGATTGTTATGTGAATAGTAAAAATATTGTTATAACAAATATGTATAGAACATGAAAAACATTCACAATTACAAGTAATGGTTCAAATAGATCAAGAAACATAAAACTTGATGCTATTGAGTTAGGAATGATCGGATATAAAGAGAAATAAACTTTTATATATGAACAAATACTAGTAAATCATAATACGTAACGGAATTAAATGAAATTATAATCAAATAGAATACCAAGATTTACGCAGAAAACCTCTCCGACGTGAAGGGTAAAAATCACGAGGTAAACTAGAGATAATCCATTATAAGAATAATGAATATATCTTTTGCTCAAAACCCTAGCAACAATCATAAGAGAATAACTGATATACAAGGATTATGTCACTGTGCACAATATCCAAATTCTTCTCAAATAATCACAGTAAGAATGTACTGTAGATTTGATCTAACCTATGATGAGAACATTGCCTAGATGTTTAAGAACAGTCTCTGCGTTGCCCTTCTCTTCTTCCATTTCTTTTTCTTATTTTTCTATCATTTTCTCCTCTTTTGTTGAATCAAAATGCTACTCAGTTTTTTCTCTTACTTTCGTAGCCACCACCACACCACTTTATTAGATCTAGGGTTTGACTTGAAAAGGGAGTAGGCTATGACTTGTTGTCAGCCTAACAAGGAACTCGTGGTCATTCAAATCCATTGAGAATCGAGGGAGATATGGTTCGATAATCTATAACGAATCATAAGATTCAACACAAATCAACCTTTGAAACATTGTTTTATAACACGGCTACAGCTAAGTCTTGTTGCTGTCACAATGGCTATAGCAGCAGCAGTAGCAACAAGGAAGAAAAGGAAAGGAGTAGAAGCAGCGGTAGCAATACACCAAGAAAAATAGAATTGTCAATTAAAATTTAAAGTAATCAGCTGATGTCAGTTAAGTCATAGAATGGTCAAACAAGCCTAATATGATTGCTAATTTTAGGTGAAACATTTAAGCAACTAAAAGGGAATCAAACAGGTGGATTGAATTGGTAAAGTCAATGTGACTAGTCAGTCAACAGGCGTATATGGGACCTGTAACTCACATAAGAAGTAATGATCAAATGAGTGGATGAGTGCAATGATAAATGAAATAAAAGTATCCATGTTTAATAAACAAACAATGGGTAATTATATACATCAGCCAATTCTGGGTTCCATATATAGCAGTCTAATGAACCACATGAAACCTCTGTTACTTCTCGAGGAAACCTCTTGATATTTAATTCTTGCAATGCATGCATGCCAGTTTTTAGGATCTCATTTGGTCCTTGTCATCTTGGTGGAGCTGTTACGAGAGTGAGTCCCCATGCATCTTACACAGCAATGATCGGATTAAACAGGTCACCAGAACAACTCTGTGCCGACAGAAAGAAATCTGAATCTGAGTTCAGTGCCAGCCATATAATGTCTGCTTCGAAGAACATTAGTATGGAGAGCTAAAAGATCCCTGTTATGCGTCCACAGAAATGTACACGTTAAGATGGGAGTCAAAAGATATCCATGCTTGGGCTACCAAGATATTTTGAATTACTTTGGCAGAATTGATTTACAGAACATGAGGCAGGATCGAGATGTGCCGATCCAACTTCTGGATTTCGTCGTAGCAAGCGTGCATGCGTTTACTCCAATGCAAGAGCTGAGGTGGGTATGAGATGGATTGGATTGATGACAGTGATGCACGGGGAATCTCCTCCCAAGTATTCTATTCCCCAACCAAGGACCGTGACAGCCTGAAGAAGCCAAATATCTCCAACCAAGTATTCTATTCTCCCAAGTTTGGTTTGGCTTTGATCCATTTCTTTCCAAATTACAATGTTGGCTCTCTCTGTTTTCACTTTTGATGACCGTAAAAGGTTGATGAAACAGCAACAGGCACTCCGATGAGAGCCACGAGCAGGAAGGAATCCTGGTGTGGGGGGACCTAATTAGACAGAAATGGCCGTAACTGAGCTTTGAAAAGTGCATGTCGGAGTGCTGCAGGTTTTCTTTCTCCAACATGACCAAAATATATGGCGGACGAAGAGTAAAAGGATAAGGTTCATGCCTTCCACACATAAGTTGTGGTGGAGTTTGGAGGCCGTGACAAACTTGCAGCTAAGAAGGATCAATGTTTTGCGGGTTGTCTCAAGTGCTAATCTGCCCACCTCCCCCTGTCGGTGCATCTTAAATTGAAGCGGAGGCAGCGCCCGCCCTAATACTGAATCGATAAATCGTTAATAGCCACAATATGTCCGTGTTTGTATGCGCGTCATGCTAATTGCAAACGCAAGTAGAACGTAAGAGATGGGATTGATGAAACTGTTCAACCAAAGCTGTCGGTGCAAGTGAAAACCCAACCCATTCAAAAGGAGAAGCGTTTGATGAGACGATGACTTCAAATCTGTCAGTATTCGCTAGGCATGATTTAAGCTTTTCTTTGAAAAGAAGTCCCGATAAACCGGAATCAGATGCATGGAAACCAAATAATTCCACGCAGTAGGCAAATAGCATAAGGATTGATGATGAAGAACAAGAGTTATGCGTGGCATCCTGAATGCAAAGATTGGAAATATCTCTTTTTGTGTTTTTGGCGCAAGAAATTCTTAGCCATGGTATCTAATTACTGCTGATTAATAAAGACTGTAAATAATTTTTTTACCAAGTTCATCTATAATCATCTCCTTTTAACTATTAAAGTATATGATTCTATCTAATTTAATAAGATATATTATAAATCTAATTAGATTTTGATTATAATTATCGATTAATAGAATGCATATATAAGATTCCTATGGAGATGACTTAAGGGAGTAACTATTGATTATTTATCTTAAACCTTTTGCTTTCACCTATAAATAAATAAGATTTTTTTGGAGGACTCAATATGTGATGTTAAGTTATACTTGAGTTACAAAGAGATTACATATTTTGTATCTTCCTTCGGTCCCTATTTCATCACTTATAATGGTTATCTCCACTTAGTGGTCCTATAAAGGATAGGAAAAAAGAAACATATGAATTTAGTTTTTCTTGTAGATTGGCATCCATGCTTCTTTCGGATCTGATGATGGTATGCTTGTAGATTAGATAAAGGTTTTCTAAATAGCTTCAAAATGATCAGATAAATTTATTGTTATTTGATTTCGATTCTAGTGTAAATTTTTTTTTGCATAATAGAAGCATGATTATAGTTTTTATATTTACAATTGGAATCGAAGTTAGGTTTTGAAATCAAATAAAAGTACGTTAGATCTATTTTGTATTTAGATTTATTTATTATCACTCTTCGCATACGAAAAAGTGTTATCAGTTTTGGTTGTATGATACTTTAATGATCCATCTGTGTTATTGATCTATTTTCTTATTTTATTCATCTTGTGAATATATTCTTCCATACTCCACACTTATTTGCGGACAATAAAGGTTTTTCGCCCACATTGGTGAAATTGCGAATAGAAGTGTGCTACCCACTATAATTGGCAATGGATGTCAGTGTCGAATTAGTTTTGGCCGCCCATGGGTTAAGAGGTCATAGTAGGAAAGAGTTGTCATAACAAGGCATTACGGTAGGGAATGGTCATGACAATAGAACTCGATAAAGACATTTAATGGACGACGATCACTTACAACAAACAACTTTGATGTAGGTCACAATCAAGTCGATGATGCTACGATTTTTTCACATGGCTCACGAAGGTGGGTGTCAATGGATGCCAAACCTACCACAAGCAATATAGTAGAAGCTTGGTAGCAGCCTTATTGTGGGTGGCTACTATAGTGTGTAGTAGACTTGGTTACGAGCAGTGGTCTAAGTCAGTAGTCGTAAAAGTCATGCGATACAATGGCGATTGCGTTATGCGGCTGCACTGGCAACAACGTTGTTGCCTATGATCGACGATTGCATAACAGATGACTCACAGTTCATAAAAGTTACGTCGTTATTGTTGTGCAACGATCGACATCAACGAAATGTTGGTCAACTGTAGACATCTTGTGTAGTGGAACATTATGTTGATCGGTGGGCTCGTTAGTCGGCCATGTGAGAATAGTTGTGCACCTCGTTGACTATAGTCGATGTGTAGGTGACAGATGGTCTTATGGATTCTTTTAATTTTAGTCAGTGTTCTTTTGACAATTTTGTAATTTTAATTCAAGTTGGTGTCCTTATGAATGTATATGCCAATAAAATTATAGTTTTACCCTTCAAAAGTTAAATATTGTTTACTTACATCCTTAATGATAAAATTGGCTAATTTGACCTGCTATTTTTATCGGATTTGATTCTGACTATATTTTGACTACTTGATTAGATTTAGATTTAATCAACCTCATATTGATCAAATTAAAAAAAAGTTAAATTTTGATTTGATCAATTTTAATTTTGATTGACCTAATTTAGTTGATGTTTAGTTCAAATCTATCAGCTCATGTTTAGGAAGTCTAATTATAGACTTATTCAATTAAATAGGGTTGATTGGCTTAATTTAAGATTCTATGCAGAATTTAAAAATATAAATTATTGTTTTCTTTTATAATTTTCTCATATGATATATTGGTTTTTTTTATGATAATTAAATTCTAATTATTATTTTAAGATATTTATATAGTTATTCATATGTATATATTTAAAATTATAAAATAATATTTATTTTTTATACAAAGATATGATTTATAGTTATCATGATTATAATTATCATATGAGTTTTTTTACTAATTAATGTTTAATAATTATTTTGATTATTATTAAATTATATTTTATAAATTAGATTAAAGTATATTTGGTGAATATTATTTGTAACTTAAATATCTGAGTTTTATCATTATAGAATGTTTTAAATTATATTTTATATTATTATATTAGTTTTGTAACTACCAAAGTAGCTTGGATTAATAAATTTATAAAATTATATTAAAGAATTAATTAAAATAATATTAAAAATAATATTTATAAAGACACATATAATTAGGAGATTTAGATAATCGTAACAGAGAATCTACTATCAATAATTATGCGATGAAGTAGGATGATATTATTTTGGATATTCTTACAATTAATTATTGTATACCCAAAAGTAATAATACTATTCCATAATTATGCAATAAAGTAGGATGATATTATTTTGAATATCCTTACAATTAATTATTGTATACTCAAAAGTAATAACATTATTCCAAAAGTATTTATATTATATTATTTTATTATAATGATGTTTTTTTATTAATTTATTTTATTTTTTAGATTAAATTATTATAAATGACTTGAGCATGCATAATTTATACTAGGTTGTTAGATCTTGATCAGACTAGTTGAATGGATCATACACTTAGCTACTAAAAGTTCTCTAAAACAAATAATTGATCATCAAGAAAAGTCTAAAAAGTTAAGTTTTATAATAATTATTAATAATACTTAGGCTTTAATATAGTATATAATTAGTATATTAAAATATTTAAAAATAAATTTAAATTTACTAAGAAGTCATTAGCTAACGTCTTAATCATTTCTTAAATAAATTGAAATTCAATATAATTATATTAGAAGAATTCAAGATTATATCTTAATATGGCTAACAAAGTTACAAGGCTTTAAAACATTAGATATGAATATAGTTGAATCATTTCTTGTATAATTTATTCTTAGTTTAGCTCATTTAAAATTTACTATAATAAAATTAAGTATAAGTAAAACTTAAATGAGTTGACTAGTATATATATTAAGAAAAAAATAAGATTAAAATAACAAGGACTCATAATATTTTTGGTACTACTCTAGAAGTGGGTAAAATAAAAGAAAGTTGAAACATAAATAGCTTGAGGTTATAAATGATATATAGACTTACAAAAGAAAAAATCTTTACCGTAAAATGCTACTATTGTGGCAAGAAAGACAATATAAAGATGGACTATAAGGTTTAGTCTGAAAAGATTTTGTATAAGTTTAACCTATGTTTCAAATTAAATATTATAGAAGTCATTTTTTAATACTTGCTAAATTGATTCTATTGTTTCAATTTATGTTACTAGTAATAAAGATTTATTTTAATATGAAAACTAAAAAAGTATAAAATATTCATCATTATAGGGAATCATCATAAAGAAAAAGCAATAGTAATAAGTTCTTCTCACCTACGTCTAGAAAAGATTCATTTAATGAATTTTAAGAATAAATATTATATTCCTATAATTCTAAAAATTTAGGTTCTTTATGTAAAATTATTAGGATAATATCTTCCTTTTAGTGATTGTAAACACAATATATTTATGATTCAATAAAAGTAACTTTTAAAATTTGTAGATTGTTTATACATAATTAATATGAATCTTAAATTTACAATAATCTTATAATCAAATATTAGAATAAAATATAATTTTATGAATTCCTTGAAATTATATATACATATGTAGGTCACTCTATATTCTCTATTTTAGTGGAGAGAAAGATATATAAAATTTCTAGATTATTACCTTGATTATACTGTGAGGATAGTTGAATATGGTAATATAAGATTTTTAGAAAATAATAAATCAGTGAGAGTGAGAATCTTAAATTTTAATCTTGATATTTAGGACTAAATATAGATTGATACTCCTTTATCATTTTATATTTGAGAATTTATTGTTCTTCAAATCACTAACTTGATAAAGTGTTTGAAAGAATATTTTGATCTATCTATAAGAATGGGATTATGATAAAGAATCAAAAGATCCCTCACTCCCTGCTTTCAAAATTTATGAGAAGTGACGGAGTCTAAAAAATGGTATGATGAAATAATATAAGAGTAAAAATTAATAGACTAAAATGATGTTTGAGAACTAGAACTTATTAAATTATATAATAATTATAAAAATGTTATAAATGAGTTTTTAAAACTAAATGTAGGTCAGGACAATATCGAATGATTAATTCACTAATGCCTTATATCTTAGAGTATTTGAAAGAATATGTTCTTATGATTAGGTTTATGAGTAATTTATAAAAGATATAATGATATATATTTGAGTGGATAATAATTCATATTTTTATTTATGTAATTAAAATTATCATGCTCATATATATATATATATATATATATATATATATATATATTATGATTGAATGTCATAACATGATTGTCTTAATAAGATAAATTATAATGATCATTTTAGACTACATTAGAAAGGATAAATAATATTATGACATATAAAAGGAAGTAAGATATTGATGTCATATAATCATTATGACATGTATTGATAGTGTGACTTAATATAATATTATTATATTTATTAGTCTTATTGGTCAATTTTATAAAATTTATATACATATGTAGAATATTTTTTAAGGGTTTAGAATTCAAATGATTAAAATTATTTATAAATAATATTTTATTTTATTTATTTTGATTTTTAAATTTTTTATGTCTTACTAAATCAAGTGAAAGAATGTTAAATTATATGGTTATTTTTAATTAGGTAAGATATATTATAGATTTGATTGGATTTTAATTATAATTATTGACTAATAGAATGAAAGTCAAATTATGATATAATTCCTTAGGAGATGATTATTTATCCTAAACTTTACTTTCATTTATAAATAAATAAGATTTCTCATTAAAAAATATAATATTTAATATATAACATAAGTTATATATTAAATATTATAGATATTCTCTCATCCCCTCTTTGATACTGATATTGATTTATCATTATTTGGTCTAGATTTTGATATAAAAATTTTTATATAATAAAAATATGATTATGCTTACGTATCCAACCATGTGATAAATGTGAAGTAGAAAAGCAGCTGATGAGTTCCCTCCGATCACTTTTTTTCTACTTTTACATAGAAGATATTGAGCCCACCACATTTGTCTACTTCAAAGATTCAAACCTTCTTGGTTGATCTTTTTCTTTTATAAATCAGCATCCTCTCTCAACATTATATCCTCAAACCTGCCTCCCTTCTCTCTCTCTCTCTCTCTCTCTCTCTCTCTCTCGTCTTAACAACATAATTCAGCACAGGATATAGTTAATTCTCGATCTTTGGCTGCAGCTATGGCCCTTACTCTACGTTCATCGACTTCTTTCATGACCAACCCCATCGACCCCAGCAAGAGCCACAAGGCCTCCGACGAGTCCCCCAGCTTGCTCCCCCTCAGCCCCCGAAAGCCTGCCTGCTGCCTCCGAGCGGCGAAAGCGTCCAACCACGGCATGATCGAGCGAGCACCGGCAGTGCACGGGGGCTGGAAGGCCGAGCAGCTCCACGGGCTCTCCGGCGTGCACGGAGTTCCCGGAGGGACGGCTCGGGTGCCGGTCTACGTGATGCTGCCGCTGGACACGGTGTCGCCGGAGGGGAGACTGCAGAGGGCGAGGGCGCTGAACGCCAGCCTGATGGCCCTGCGCAGCGCCGGGGTGGAGGGGGTGATGGTGGACGTGTGGTGGGGGCTGGTCGAGAAGGACGGCCCCCTGCGATACAACTGGGAGCCGTATCTGGAACTGGTGCAGATGGTGGAGAGGAACGGGCTCAAGCTTCAGATGGTCATGTCCTTCCACCAGTGTGGCGGTAACGTGGGAGACTCTTGCAGGTACATCATGTTTGATGATGCTTTTGGCTTTGCCTTTTACTTTGTCGCTAATATTCATCTTGTTTAAACTTTGTCCACTGCTAATTCTATATACAATCTTGTATATGCTACCCAAAACTTGGATCCATGCAATTTTGAATTAGATATCCATCCACAAAAGGATTAGTGTCCCATGACATATCTTACTTGATTTGTGTAGATAACAAGTGTTGGGGGCTACTTGAGGCTAAGATTCACCCTTCACAAATAATAGGATAAGTCACTCAAAATATTACAATTTTTCAAGAGAAAAAAATGTTGAAAACAGTATTTCGTATCTGATTTGTTATGCTTCGATTAGATTAACCCATGAGTATTTTTGTTTTAATTTATGTCTAGTTAAAAAAAATATTGCATTTTTATTCCATAAATAAGGCCTATGTTGATTTATATGGACTTAATAGGTATTAAATAATAAAATCATATTTAAGTATTTCGGACCAATAATATAGTCTCAATGATCCCTTCAAATTGAGATTATGATATTGTAAACTATAAATAATCATTTTTAAATCTAAAATAAGGGGTAAAGATTTGTATGCTAATCATATAATAATTTTCCAAAAAGGCCTTTTTCAAATTTACATCACTAATATAATTTTTTGATGTTACCTAGCGAAAAAATAATTTCTTTATATACAATAGTTTTACATCTTGGGATCTACCAAACCTTTCGGCTTGAAATATATATATATATATATATATATATATATATATATATATATATATATATATATATATATATATATATATATATATATTGTAAAAGTATGATTATTTGGGGATTTGGTCATTTCATTGGTAACACAGGCATCCAAAACTCCCATAATGTTGCGTGCCAAACTTCTTCTTGTTCGATAAGCGTTTCTTGCGTGACTCCTCTAAATTGGGAATCTCTCCCAATTCGAAGTTTGAGGCGTCCAACTGTCTTGTTGCTTGCCTTTGTGGATTTGCTATGTTGCTTGGCTTAGCGCAGCCTAGTCATTGATTTGATGGCTCTCCTTTGTAGCCGTCGTCATACAAGATCATATGCCTCCATGGGGTTGGAGTCCGCTTTAGCCATGTTAGGTGTACCTCCAATCAACAGTACTTGCATATATTCATCATCCCATTTCACATGACTGGTAAACTGAGGTGGAAGTGTCCTTCACATTGACAAACAATAATTAAATATATGTTAGTCCAATTGACTTTAGAGACGCATCGAATTTAAGTTTTCAAAAATTAAAATTTGACTTTGAGACGAGAAAGCATCCATTAGAACTAAATTTTTGCTGCAACCTTAGCTCTTCAGTTTTCATTAAACATGACAAATATCAAAAGGATAAATATTGCAACGCCGGGGTTCTGTTAGTACTGTTGACCTGAGCTAATCCAAAGCTTGGAAACTGAATGCAGCGTTCCATTGCCGCCATGGGTGCTTGAAGAGACGAGGAGGGATCCAGACATCGTGTACGCCGACAGATCAGGACGACGCAACCCCGAGTACATCTCGCTCGGCTGCGACACGTTGCCGGTGCTCATGGGGCGAACTCCCATCCAAGTCTATTCCGATTACATGAGAAGCTTCAAGGACAGATTCAACTGCTACCTCGGCCATGTCATTGTCGTAAGCATCAAGCATCTCAACAATTCTTTGTCTTCTCGATGTCATCAAATCCAATTGTATCTTTTTCGAAGGAATAAATGTTTCCGATTAACTCTAGAGTTCCATACTGAACATATCAATCTCATGAAAGAATCATCAATTCGGCTTCAAATCAATGCAGTCACTTATTTACTTATTGCGCTTCAGGAAATCCAAGTAGGGATGGGCCCCTGTGGGGAGCTGAGGTACCCATCTTATCCTGAGAGCAATGGAACTTGGAGGTTTCCTGGGATTGGAGAATTCCAGTGCTATGACAAGGTGACCATCTAAGATTCGTCACATGCTCAAGATTTGCAGTTCTTTTTGCCCAGCATCCCTCTTTTGACAATGGCTAACTTTCCATATACGATCACGCATTAGGTAGTCTCACAAATTAAATGGTGTTTATGCTTTGGGACAGTACATGAAAGCTTCTCTGCAAGCTGCTGCGGTTGCAGCCGGACATGAGGAGTGGGGCAAGGATGGGCCGCATGATGCTGGGCACTACAACCAGTTCCCGGAGGACACCGGCTTCTTCCGGAGAGAAGGCACGTGGAACACAGACTACGGCAAAATTTTCCTCGAATGGTACTCGGGAACGCTACTGGAGCACGGCGACCGCGTCCTGGCTGCAGCAGAGGCCATATTCCGCGGCACCGGCGCCAAACTATCCGGCAAAGTTGCAGGAATCCACTGGCACTACCGAACCCGTTCTCATGCAGCTGAGCTCACCGCCGGCTACTACAACACGAGGTTCCACGATGGCTACTTGCCCGTAGCAAAGATGATGGCGACGAGGGGCGTTGTCCTCAACTTCACGTGCATGGAGATGAGAGACGAGCAGCAACCGGGCCACGCCAACTGTTCGCCGGAGCTAATCGTTCGGCAGGTGAAGCAGGCGGCCAAGGCAGCCGGAGCGGAGCTGGCGGGGGAGAATGCATTGGAGAGATACGATGAGAAGGCGTACTCGCAGGTGTTGGCTACGAGCAGGGCCGACGACAGCATTGGCCTGAGTGCCTTCACCTACTTGAGGATGAACAAGAGGCTCTTTGAAGGTGAGAATTGGCGGCACTTCGTCTCGTTCGTGAAGAGCATGTCGGAAGGTGGAAGGAAGGTTGTGCCCCACAAGAGTGATTGCAGCCACTCCGACCTCTACGTTGGTCACATCACCGGATGCAAGACCTCGAAGGTGGCTGAAGCATCCGCTGCCTGATGACTACGAGAATACAGACGGAGAATACATACGCAGATCCATGCATACATAATTGGATATGGTTGTACGGTGTAATTATAGCTGCACGCATAGCAAACAATAAACCAGAATTTAAGGACTATACGTAGAACCAAACAAAATTGAAAACTAGTTGGTTGGGCAAAGTATATGTTCATTCACTTAAAGAAATATATATATTATATGACAGGTTTTAATAATTATCTGTAATTTCATTTTTATTGGTCAATATATGTAGTTTATTTTTCATAATGCTATCAGGATATATTGCTTTCAAACAGTGGCAAAATCTCATCTTATTGAGACCGTCGATGGGGATTTAAAATTACTATGTTAAAATTCTAAAAACTTTGGATAGATTATGAGCCTTTTATACATGATCAAAAGAGGCAATGGAAGGATGATGAGTTGGATGATCTTTGTGCCTTGTTATTTTCTTGTATTTCTTATTACTCCTAATATATAAATCTGCCCTGTGGGTGGAATTCTATGATTTCTAATGTTACTCGGTTGGCTCTCCAACTTTTAAATTATTTTTATAAATGATAAATGGTGAAGGTGAGATTTGATAGAGTCAAATATCCATGTATGGTTACTTTTGTCTCAAACGCCTATTACTCGATGGGTTATAATTGATTATTAGCCTATGATAATTATCATGTTTGATACTGTATATTTTGACGGCCTGAACACGTCACAGCCAACACAGCACGTCAAGTCATAGCCCTACGCCACACGTCCCGTCCCGGGATTTCAGGGCGGTGTTGTTTGACGCCGCTCTGCACGTCCCGGAATGGCGGCCAGTCAGAAGCGTCATCCCATCCCTCGGGGGTCAACGACGACGCCGAATCGATGACCATCAACCCTTGCGCCATAGTATAAAACCCTTGGCCGGCCTCCGACCAGGGGAAAGGCAGAAAACAAAAAAGGGAAAACAAAAAAAAAACCAATCCCTCTCGTTACTAACTTGCTCGTTGGAGGGGCTACAACCGGGGATCACCCGGCGAAGGCTATTTTTGCAGGAGGGTGACCACTCGTTGACGGCGAGGGACTCGGCACGGGAGCGCCAGCCGCCCGACAGTGTGGAGTTGTTAATCGGCCCTGATCTCGACCAACGCCAACAACACTCCTTCCCGAGGCTTCGACCACCTCATCATCCAGATCACCCCGTAGTAGGCTCCCGACATCAACCCGTGGACCTAACCGTGCTGACTCACTGGCCACGACGTATTTGTTCGCTAACATTTTGGCGCTATAAGGAGGGCCATGTCAAAGGAGCATATGGTTGGAGCTCTCCCCAAGGGAGAACCACATGTCGACCTCCCTTCCATCAAACCCGAAAGTCAGGTCCTCCCCACTCTCGGAGATGGCGAGATTTCGACCTCAACTCCATATCGCTACTAGCGCCTGTTCAACGACTCGGGGTTGTCGCCCCCTCAGATTTGTCACAGGACTCTCGGCTATGACACCCGAGGCATTCCTCGGCCTGTCCAAGCAAGTGCAGGCTATGGCAGGCATGATGCAGATGCTCGCTCTGCTTATTCCTCAGATCGTGTGGCTAGCGACTCCCCCGACTGACCCGACCTAGCAAAGGCCGAGCGGGGAGCAGGTCGGGACTGGAGAAGCCCAAGAGTAAGTGATGGACCCAAGAGATCCGCTTGGACAGAACATACTCGCAACCTGCCGAGTCACCCTACCCCACCTCGAGCCTGACACCGTATCATTCGATTCGGCGGATGACTCGCTTAGGGCCTAGCTATCCCAGGTCAATCAACGCCTCGACGAGTTCCAACGCGAGTTCCAAAAGTCACAGAGCGAGTCCAACGAAGACAGCTTAGGCGGGTCCCCTTTCACTCAGAAAGTACAAGACAAGCGAGTACCCCTCAACTTCAGGCTACCGGCATTAGAGACATACGACGACGGCTCTGATCCCGCGGAGCACGTCTTTGCATTCTGGGCTTAGATGGCCCTCTATGGCACCTCCGATGCATTAATGTGCCGGGCATTCCCGACCACCCTGAGGGGACCGACGCGAGCGTGGTTCAGTCGGCTAGGTCAATCCTCGATCTCATCCTTCGACCAGCTTGCCAGGGAGTTCGAGCAGAACTTCCTCACCAGTGTGCGACCTAGGCCTTTCATGGCCACCTTGCTCGCGTTATCCCAGCATGAAGATGAGCCGCTTTCTCAGTTCGTGGCATGTTTTGCCATTGAGATCGAGGGATTCCCAGATGCTCACCCCTCTCTAATCATGCAGGCGTTTTTGATGGGTTTGAAGCCTTCGAGGTTCTTCTGGTCGCTGATCGAGAAGCCGTCGGTGACCGTCTCCGAAATGCTCTAGCGCGCCAACCAATACGTCGTCGCCGAAGTGTTGGTGGCGAGGAAGCGTATGGAAGGCAAGAGGCCAAGGGTAGAACAATCCCAGGGAACAACCTCAGCAACCTTGGTGCCACCCCGCCGGGGGCCTGATCGACAAGAGCTACTCCCGAGGCCCCTGCCTCTTCCCCTGAAAACCTCCCGCACCAAGATCTTCCTCCAAATTAGGGAAAAAGGTCTCTTGTGACATCCACGTCCCATGAGGGCCACTCACAAGGATCGGTCTAAATATTGCAGGTTCCACTGAGACTATGGCCATGATACGGAGGACTGCCACGATCTCCAGAATCAAATAGAGGGACTAATCCATAGAGGCCACCTCATACGTTATCTCAAGGAACACCGGGAAGTGACTCCGCGCCCTAAGGAACCCGTCGAAAGATAAATCAACATTATCTCCGGGGGACCTGCGACTGGTGGCAACAGCTTTGCGGCGAGAAAAGCCTACGCCCGCACCATGGTCGAGAAACGTCCCCGGCCCAAGCTCGAGCCTGAAATCACCTTCGGGGTCGGAGAAGTCGAGCGCTCCCACCACGATGACACATTGATGATCTCCATCCAAGTCGCTAACGCTTGAGTAAAAGGGGTGATGGTCGACACCGAGAGCTTCGCCGACGTTCTTTACTTCGACGCCTTCAAAAAGCTCGGCTTGATCGAAGGAGACCTCACCCCAATGGCGTCAGCACTCATAGGATTCACAGGGGATTCTATATCCCCGCTCGGGACTATGGCCCTCCCTGTCACCAATGGGGAGGAGCCGAGAGTGAAGACAATGATAATCGATCCTTTATGGTGGTCGATCTGCCCTCGGCTTACAAGTGCCTCCCCTTTTTTCGGGCTCTACGATGGGCCGACAACTTTGCGTGGACCTCAAAGTGCAAGGAAGCCTTCCCAAAGCTAAAGGCGTGCCTTGCCTCGCCCAAACCGGGCAAAACCCTTAGTCTCTACTTGGCGGCCTCACCATAAGTAGTCAGCTCGGTGTTAGTCCAAGAGGTACCGCCTACTCAACAACCCATATATTATGTCAGCCATATCCTCGTCGGGCCTGAGGTGCGGTACCCCCCGATCGAGAGGCTGGCTCTTGCCCTCATGAAGATGGCCCGAAAGTTGCGGCCCTACTTCTAAGCCCACACAATCAAAGTGATCACCGACCAGCCGCTGCGACAGATTCTTTCTAACTTCGACGCGGCAGATCGCATGCTGGGATGGTCAATCGAGCTCAGCAAATTCGACATTCAATACTCCCCTAGGACCGCTATCAAAGCTCAAGTATTGGTTGATTTTGTTTCCGAGCTAACCCCTGAAGACCTTGACATGGGGCAGGACAACAACCAAAACACATGGACCTTGCACGTGGATGGCTCGTCCACTACCGGAGCGGCTGGTATCAGGCTTATCCTCAAGGACCCGTCAGGAGAAACCTACAAGAGGTCGTTCCAATTACAATTTCAAGCTACTAACAATGAAGCCGAGTATGAGGTATTACTCCACGGCCTGCGCCTCGCTCTGGGGATGCATGTAACGACCTTGAGGTTTTCAGCGACTCCAAATTAGTGACAGGACACGTCAATGGGAGCTACGAAGCCCGCGACCCAATGATGGCACTATATCTCATGGAGGCGAAGCGACTCACCCACTACTTCAACTGTTTCTCAATCGCTAGAATACCTCAGGCGCAGAATGTGCGGGCCGATGCACTAGCCAAGTCAGCCTCCGCCCGCAACCCGGCGTTGGTCCTAGTGATTGAGTCCATAACGGCACCGATGGTGGCGACTCACGAGATCACCGAAATAGGTCTACTACCCAACTGGATGGAGGAAATCCTCCGCTTCAAGATAGACGAAAGGGAACCCGACGACCCGATGGCCGCGAGACGATTGAGGCGAACCCAAGCCTGGTACTGCGTCGTCGATGGGAGGCTGTACTGAAGGGCCTTCTCTCAACCTCTCTTACGCTGCCTCGCGCCATCAGAAGCTGAGACGGTCCTCGCCGAGCTCCATGAGGGGATTTGTGAGGAGCACATCAGGGGATGAACCTTGGCCTTCAAGATTTTTCGGCAGGGACACTACTGGCCAACCATACGTCGGGACACCTTGTCATATGTACAACAGTGCCTGCAATACTAGGGGCACGCCCGACTGCCACACCAGCTGGCGGTTCCCCTTACCTCGATGGATGTGACCTAGCCCTTCGCCCAATGGGGGCTTGATCTTCTCAAACCTTTGCCTCCAGCATCGGGACAGTGGTGCTTTCTTATAGTCAGCGTTGATTACTTCACAAAGTGGGTGAAAGCTGAACCCTTGGCTGCCATTACCGAGAAACAAGTCCAAAACTTCACGTGGAAGAACATAATCACCCGGTTCGGGATCCCAAGGGCTATCATCGCCGACAACGGAGCTCAATTCAACAATGCTAAGTTCAAGGCCTATTGCCAATCATACGGGATCAAGCTGAAGTTGAGCTCTATCATGCACCCCCAGACCAATGGCCAAACCGAGGTAATAAACCAGGCGATTTTAGAAGGCCTCAAGAGGAGGATCTTGGGCACGCACGGAGCTTGGGTGGAGGAGCTTCCCAACATCTTATGGGCAATGCGGATGACTCCTAAAACCATCTTGGGGGACACTTCATTCAGCCTCGTGTATGGGACCGAAACGGTCCTTCTACCCGAGATGGTGTTCCCGACCCTGCGCACCTCCAGTTACGAACAAAGGGCTTCCGAGCAAACTTAGGTCTCCTTGAAGAAAGGAGAGCCAAGGCACATCTATGTACCTTAGCATACAAGAAAGCAACAACCCAGGTGTACAACCGCAAAGTCCACCTGCGGCCAATCAAAGTCAGGGACCTCGTCCTCCGAAGGGCCAAGGTGAGCGACCCAACCCGAGTAAGGGGAAAGCTTGCGCCTAACTGGGAAGGCCCATATCGGGCCTATGACATGGTCCAAGATGTTGAATCTCATATTTTGATGATGAAACCAATTGATATATGTTTATATTAAAATCTGTGTTTTGAGTGATGCAGGATGCTTCGATTAGGATGAGACAATTAAAGCATGAAAAATCATATTGGGATGGAGGAACATGTTAGAAGATTGGACGTCGGGCCGGTGGATCAGTCGACGTATCGATAAAAGGCTTCGGGCCTTGGATTCGAGCATTGGGCCAAGAAGAGCGGATACTGCGCCAAGGATATCGGAGTTGCGGAGTCAACTAGCCGATTGGGAAATAGGCTGCAAGAGATAACGATGCGCCGAAGAATCAAACGAAGCGTCGAAGGACCAATGACATGCAGAACAACTTGATTAATGCTTAGTATTAATTATCTAGATCGAAGTGTGTTTTTATATGTGTAGGATTAACTATGATAGTAAGACATGAAGCAAAATGAAGTCTCGGAGTCAAGGATGCGATTACGTTGGGAGTTCGAGAGTTCGTCGAAAGTCCGGATGTTTGTCGGAAGTTCTACCGAAACTAGTCGAGAAGCCTTAGAGTTTGCCAAAGAAGCTCATCAGAACTCACCAAGAAGATCATTGTGAAGTTCAAAAGCTTGCCGGGAGTCTGCCAGAACATTGCTGAGAGATCGTCGGAAGATCACCAGAAGATCGTCGAAAGCTCGTTAGAAGAATAGACATAGGGACTTGTTTAGCTTAGCAAATATCTTAGGATTTTGTAGTTAGTACGTAATTAGGCTTGGATTTGAGCCAACCCAATTAGGGGCCAGCTAGGCCCATGTAAGAACTGTGTTGGGCCCAATAAGAGGCCCAAACAGTGCCCCAAGAAGTCTCATCGTCGTGGCACAGTCTTCGAAACTGTGTCAGGTTGTGGTACTGCCCTGCCAAGGGCGGTTCTAGCACTGCCCCCCAGGCGGTGGTACTGCCTAGGATAGTGTCAGCCAGACTGACATTGGATGGTGGTATTGCCTAGCGCAGGCAGTGATACCGCCCGTGCCCGGGGAACCCGGGATGAGAAAGTTTTAGGCTCTAAGTTTGAATCAACTTGAAGCCTATAAATACCCCTCTCATCCCTGGTTAAAGCACACAAGCACAGAGAGTTTAAAAAGAAAGAAACGCTGCTAAAATCTTATGATCTCCTCTCCCTCTTCTAAGTGTTAGACTAGTTTGAGAGAGGAGTAAGTGAGTGCTTATAAGGGTTGTCTCCTAAACCCGGTAAAAGGAGAAGAGGGGTATATAAGGTGATTGGCCTTTGCCTATTGAAGGAAGGCCTCTAGTGGACGCCAGTGATCTCGTCGGAGTTTGTCGAAAGTGGATGTAGGTCATGTTTACCGAACCACTCTAAAACTACTATGTTCTTTGGTTTGCATTTTATTCTTGCAATTTACATACTGCAAACTACTTTACTTAGTCACTACGCTTTCATATGCTTCCAAGATATTAAGCTTCCGAAATTGGTTTACGTCGGAAACAGTTTTATCACAACGAAGTTTTTGAAGACGATATTTTACCGCTGCATTAATTCACCTCCCCTCTTAGTGCCGACCCCTAATCCTAACATGAGAGGGGACCTACCGACTCGAAACCATAGAGGGAAGCCTCCTGCCAAGAACTTGGAACGCAGCAAACCTAAAGAAATTCTACCCGTGAGAAAAGCGGGTCGGGGTGTGGAGAAGAGATGTGTAGCACATGCACATGCGGCCGGGAAAAAACCAAGGCAGAATTTCAAAATGAAAACACTTCTTGGCAAAAATGGCATTACATGAGGAGGTCGGGCGGGACAACCCCAAACCTGACCAGCAAAAAAGGGGGGATCCATCATCGAAGGAGGGGAAGAATAGCCCCTAGCTCAGGGGGGTGGGAGAGGGAATCTCGGGCCCATAATTAAAGGGGATACTCACTGGCATGTCGAGTTCTAGTCTGCCGGATTGTCAGCAAAGGGATCCGACTCAAGCTCTAGGTCCGGGTACTTTGCCCAGAAGCGAGCGTAGGCCACCCAGTACCCGTACTCGTACGTGGCCCGTCTCGACCGCACCAGGCCACGTTCGAACCCAGCGAACGCCTTATACCCGACGATCGCCTCCTTAATCCTTTTGGGCGGCCCCAGCCGCTCCTCCTTCAAGACCTCCTTAGTGCCCTAAGTTGTGGACCTGGCGGTCTCAACATCATGGGAAAGGGTCAGTAGCTCATTATCCAATGATTGGACGTGTGATCGGCTTTCTTCCAGCTCAGTCTTTAAACGAGCCACCTCCTCACCCAGTGCCGAGGCACGCTCCTCGACAGCGGCAATGGCCTCTGCCCCCCCCCCGAGCCCTCAGTTCCAGGTTCTCCTTCTAGAGGGCGGTGTCGACATCCAATTGGCGCCCAATCATGCGCCCGGTGTCGAGGACTCGGTCGACTAACGCCATGCCATAGTGTTGACTCTACGTGAAGGTTGGTGTTAGCACCCAGGCAAAAAGGGTTCAAGTAGGAAAAGGAAGCCACCACTTACCTAGACGAGCGACTTGGCCGCCCGCTCTACCAACTCTTCGGAACGAGAGTTGTATAGATCCTTAGCTATGGATAGGTGGAGTGCCCCTCGGAGGAACTACTGGGCAGTAGGCCTGTCGCCCTAGATGCAACTGGTGGCCCTAAGGGTTGACCACCGGGTGGCTTAGGGGGCCCCCGGCTCCTCGGCCAGAAGAAAGGCCATACTCGGAGCCTGGTACTGATCACCGCCGGCCTAGGAGTGGACGCAACACAACTCTCGTATCGGCAATGGGTGCAGCGGCACCCTCTTAGAAGGGTCACCACCGGACGACCCGGCTGATCCCTTCCCCTTCACGCCCCCCGAGCCCTCACCCTGGGGGGCAGCCCCACAGGTCAGGCTCTTGCCCGGGTCGCTCCAGATTGCTCTCGACAGGCGACCCGCCGGCACCAAGGCCCGAGCCCGAGTATAATCACTCGGCTTGTGATTCCAGCTCCTGCCTGGGTCGCTCCAGATCACTCTCGATAGGTGACCCGCCAGCACCGAAACCTGAGCACGAGCATAGTCGCTCGACCCGCAGGTCAGGCTCTTGCCCGGGTCGCTCTAGATCGCTCTCGACAAGAGACCCGCCGGCACCAAGGCCCGAGCCCGAGTATAATTACTTGGCTCGCATTTCCAGCTCCTACTCGGGTCGCTTTAGATCACTCTCAACAGGCGACCCATCGTTACCGAAACCTGAGCTTGAGTATAGTCGCTCGGCCCGCAGGTCAGGCTGTCGGACTCAAACATAAACCTAAGGTCGAATTCCATATCATCAACACAGCATTCAGAGAGTCAAGCAAAATTGGGTAGCCAACTATGGTATTTCTAGATCTAAATAGAGCTTATTTGTTCTAGGTGCAAGCCTAGGACTGAACCAGTTCTGATGAGTCTTCTCCAATCTATTTGAGATTCCATGATATCACATTAGTAGTCAATTCAGTGTTAAACCTCTTTGTCTATGTGCAGACTATCTCTTATAGTAGTTTGGTAAGTGATCCCGCTCTGAAGATGTAATAGAACCACCACTACTTGAATTCAAATCACCCCTAAATTGGGTACGACTAGGTTTATCTGTGACGTGACCCTCAACAGTAGCCCTAGAACAATGCTAAGAGAGTCCTCATCATATCTAGAGAAGACCAAGGCCATTAAGCAAGAACAGATGATCCAATGCCTGAGTCGCATCTCGAAAAACCTAATGCCCGAGTCATATCTCGCGGTCGATCCGATGCCCAAGCCGCATCTCGAACAACCCAGCGCCCGAGTCATACCTCGCAGCCGACCCGACGCCCTTCCCCGTCTGATGCATGAGTCGCTCCACGATTCGCAACTATAACCGGGTCACCTTGGTCGCTCGCCGGCTTGCAAAATTGAGGTTCGTAACTCCGACCCGTGCCAAATCGGTTATCCGACCGACCAGGACGACAGGCCCCGACTGCCCGGCCAGCAGAGTCAATTCTGCCCAAGGCACGGGGTGTTGCCCCTTTGATCGCCCCACGACGAGTCAATTCTGTTTTCCCTTCCTAAGCAATTAGCACCCCTCCAACTCAGGCATGCCTCCTAGCCCGTTAAGGACCCCATGGCACGCCTGGGGGAGGGGGAGAAGTGATACGATATATTTTGGCGGCCTGAACACGTCACAACCGACACAGCACGCCAAGTCAGAGCCCTACGCCACATGTCCCGTCCCGGGAGCTCGTACCAAGAAGATATGCCACACGTCCCATCCCGGGAGCTCGGGGCAGTGTCGTCTGACGTCGCTCTGCACGTCCCGGGACGGCAGCCAGTCAGAAGGGTCATCCCATCCCTTGGGGGTCAACAGTGACTTCGAATCGACGCACCATCAACCCTCGTGCTATAGTATAAAACCCCTGGCTGACCTCCGGCCAAGGGAGAGGCAGAAAACAAAAAAGGGAAAAAGATAAGCAATCCCTCTCATTACTAACTTGCTCATCGGAGGGGCCACAGCCGGGGACCACTCGGCAAAGGCTATTTTTGCAAGAGGGTGACCATTCGTTGACGACGAGGGATTCGGCACGGGAGCGCCAACCGCCCGACAGTGTGTAGTTGTTAATCGGCCCTGATCTAGACCAACGCTAACAGCACTCCTTCCCAAGGGCCCGGCCACCTCATCATCCAGATCACCCCACAATAAGCTCCCGATGTCGACCCGCGGACCTGGCCGTGCTGACTCACAGACCACTATGTATTTGTTAGCTAACAATGTTGTTTTATTGATGAAATTAGTTTATGGCTTTAAGTACTAATAAAAATCTGTGTATATATATACTTATTTATTGATTATTAATTTTTATTAGATTAAAACTTGATCTAGAAATCCTAAATCCAAAAGTTTTCTTTGTTCCAACGAGTTTGCAAGGATTGAACCATAATGATCAATGGTATATCTCGATTGTGTACCCATCTATGCCACAACGTTATGAGTCTCAAGCTGAGATTTCGAATTTTGTACATTACAAATATAATACATTTTACCAAGTCGGGTTCATGATACATTTGAAAGCAACATAGCTAATGCTTCTTAGAAAGCATTAAACATAACTCAATCAAGAATCACGTATCACAAGTTTTAGATGATGCTTGACAACAGATTGGAAAAAGGAATTATAACCAAATATTTTTCCCATAAAACCAAACCTAACATATGAGATTCAAAAATAAGAAAATATTTCTTCTTCTTTTTTTCTTCTAATGGCTCCAAATATTGCCTTTAGGTTAGCATGGGTGATATTCCTTCAAAATCATATAATCCTTATCATGTAATCCTTCAAAAAAATTAGAATGGGTGATATTTCTTATCATTTGAATCAGGTAATCCTTCAAAAGATTATTGTCCTCAAAAGAATGGATAGATGATGGATATATAACTTATATATCAAGGTTAAAAATGATAGTTTTAATTATGTCAATCATTATAGATGCTTTAGAGGTGTCTTTCTTAGGATGAGGGTTATGTATAGAAGAGATAGGGTTAGCAAGTAACGATGGAGAAGATACAGTCATAAGCTGGTTTTGGCTATTAAACCTAGAAGGACAGGTGGCAAAAAAAAAAAAGACTGGAGGGCATATTGATCTCTCAGGCTACTATAGTTGCAAAGGAAGGAATCATTACTTCAGAGATATTAGAAATCGAATGGATAGGGCATTAGATTGGTTACAGATTTATTGAATGGGACTTGATCTAACTTGGATCCATCATCTAAATCCATAACCAACTCATGCATGGTCATTAGGCTCCTTGAGATCCAAAATCTATGGGGAAGGATATGATGGAGGGAGTGGGATACATATGTTTATTTGAATTTATACTTTTTGGAAACAATGCGATGGATGGACGTTGGGAGATATTAAGGTTAGCCTCCACAAAATATTTTATTATGTGCATAGCATATGTTGAACTATTAGGTTGTTCCTCCATCGTTGCCACCAATCCTAAAGCTAATTTTTTTCTTTTTATGAAAAGAACGATACTTATCATAAATCTAATATAAAAAAATATGATCATCAAAAGAATTAGAAACTATAGTTGGTTGAGATTTCACACCCGAGGGTATAGAATCCCCATCTTGATCTTTAGTTGAAGAGAAGAAATAAAAAATAAAAGAGTAGTGGTCAAGTTTATGATTTAATCTACCACATTGATAGTGGCCATTCTCATAAGAAATTGCTAGAAAAATTTCAGAACCAATTCATAAAGCCTATTTAAGGGGTCGAGTAATGTCGATTTCAACATAAATTCTTATAAAATTTTCTTATTCATATTTAAGGGATGAATGATCAATCTTAAGAGGATGAGCTAGTAAATAAATTATAAGAAATAGGGACTCTTTATTCCAATATTCCATTGGAAGTTCAAGCAAATGAATCCAAAGGGGAGTAGTATTGATATATTCGAATAGCAGTTGAAAATTAGGACACTAAGGTGTGAGTTATAAAATTTCTCCATAGAAATGCCAAAGACCCTTAGTTGAAACCCTAAGTGCATAAATAAAAGCAAAAGAAACGAATGGCCAAATTTTCGATAAAAAAAATTAGTAAAATCGAAAGAGGAGGGTGGCGATTGAGGTAGGAAGCCCACGGACAATATCATTCAAGAACTTTTACCTCCTCAAACTGAACATAGTCAGTGGAGGAAATCTTGATGCATTCTAATGTTGATTTGTGCAACAAGTTGTTAAAGGCCACGCCACCTATGAAAGCTTAGTGGTATTTATGGGAGGCATGGCACTTTTACCATGGGAGGAAGATGGAAAAGATGTAGTATCACCCTTGTTGGGGTTTGGAGGCTTTTGGAAAATACCTTTAGGGGATGGGGGAGTTACTGAGGTGGGAGGGGAGCGAAGGGCTACCATCTTGTGTATAGTCAGCAATTGACGACAATTATATATGAACAATTAGGTGTTTTTAGTTCAAAATCATCTACATGAAAATGTTGAGATCTCTTAAGTTTTGTTGTAATTTTATTCTCGACATACTATTTTATTGGTATAATAGACTAGGAAATAATTTATTGATTCTTTACTAACTATATTACTTCATTTATCTACATCTTCTAGTTGTATTTTTCTTAGATTAGCACCTAGATATAATTAGATTTTGTTTTTCTTCTCTAGTTTGAATATATATAAAATTATCTACAGAAAAGTAAGTTTGAATATATCTCCTATATATAAGCAATAATATAGAAAAGTAAAATTCTCTTTTTATATAGTCTTATGTAAAGTATCATAGTAAGATTAGGTTTTGATTTTTTTTCTTTACCGGTATATGTATACGATAGATTTGTTTCTTTCTCTTGGCCTTCGTTACTAAAAAGTCTCTTTAATGATTCTCCTTATTTTTACCTATGTTTGAAATTTTAAAGTTTATTCCAATCTTTCTAAATATGCTAAGCGATTATGAATTGGAGTATAATTTGATAGTTTTATTATAAAGACCATTTGAATCTATTTGAATTAAGAATTTAGCCCATAGATAATTTTTATGTCATGAGATTCGGCATATTTCACATTGGTAAAAACATGCAATTTAAACTATTAAACCTCAAATTTTGATATAAACATATTTGATTTTATACCGTTTCTCAAACCGTTAATTTCTCTGATATTCGATGTGACAATCTCGAATTTAGTAATGATAACTATAAGATATGGAAGGAGATTGATTATGCTATTAAGAAAGACGAACCATCTATAGTCACTAATACCAGCACTCTAATTGAGGTCACGTTATATGAGCGATGGGAGAGATCCAATCAGCTCAGCGTGATGTTTATCAAAACTAAGATAACTATTGGCATACGTGGTTCTGTTGACTAGCATGAAAAGGTCCGAGACTTGCTATAAGCTATCGATGAGCAATTCATCACTTCGAAAAAGGCACTAGCAAGTACCCTAATATATCAGATGCAAAGGGTATGCGTAAGCATATAATGCAAATGCGAGATATTACGACTCAACTTAATAAACTCAAGGTTAATATATCAGAATCCTTCCCGTACTATATTCTAAACACCCTTCCACCTCAATACGGGCCTTTTAAGATTTCATACAATACACATAAGAACAAATGGTCAATCAATGAATTAATGACCATGTGTGTTCAAGAAAAAGATAGGCTAGTGATGGAACTAGGTGAGAGTGCATTGGTGGTAACCACTTGCGAGAATAATAAAACTGACAAAAATCAAGCAAGCTCATCAGTAGGAAAAAGGTAAAATACCACCCCAAACTGATATCAAGAAAGAAAAGTATTTCTTTTATAAAAGGAAGGAACACTTGAAGAAGGAATGTATGAAATTCCAATAATGGCTTGAAAAGAAAGGCAAACCAACCTCTTTTATATGTTATGAATCTAATATAGTTAATGTATTAATACCTAGTAGATTGACTCTAGATCAATAATGCATACTATAAACTCTTTACTGGGTATGCAAAACCTAAGGAAACCAATAGGAAGTAAGCAAAACATCTTATCAAGTAATAAGATGGGCTCACATGTGGAGGCAATTGGAATATACATTTTAACTTTAAGTAGTGGTTTTATTTTAAAATTGGAAAGTGATAAAAATTAAACGAAGAATATAGAAAGATAGAAATTGTAGAAGAAACTATGAAATATATAAGATGTAATTGTCGAGTTCAATTTGATAGTGAGCTCTTGATAGCTATTTATACACACTCAGCAGATAGGTTATATACATTATGGAGGATTTTTCTCAACTGCTTAGAGATTTCCTCAACTGTCTTGAGGAAATCTTATCTACTTATCATGCCTCTGCAAGATCAGTTTATTCCAATCTTTCTAAACATGCTAAGCGATTATGAATTGGAGTATAATTTGATAGTTTTATTATAAAGACCATTTGAATATATTTGAATTAAGAATTTAGTCCATAGATAATTTTTATGTGATGAGATTCATCTTTTGGCATATTTTACATTGGTAAAAACATGCAATTTAAACTATTAAGCCTCATTTTGACATAAACATATTTGATTTTATACAGTTTTTAATTTCTCTGATATTCGATGTGACAATCTCGAACTTAGTGATGATAACTATAAGATATGGAAGGAGATTGATTATGCTATTAAAAAAGACAAACCATCTATAGTCACTAATACCAGCACTCCAATTGAGATCACGTTATATGAGCGATGGGAGTGATCCAATCAGCTCAGTGTGATGTTTATCAAAACTAAGATAACTATTGACATACGTGGTTCTGTTGATTAGCATGAAAAGGTCCAAGACTTGCTATAAGCTATCGATGAGCAATTCATCACTTCGGAAAAAGCACTAATAAGTACCATAATAATAAAATTGTCATCCTTTAGACTCACCAACATAAAGGGTGTGTAAGCATATAATGCAAATGCGAGATATTACGGCTCAACTTAAGAAACTCGAGATTAATATATCAGAATCCTTCCCGTACTATATTCTAAACACCCTTCCACCTCAATTTGGGCCTTTTAAGATTTCATACAATACACATAAGGACAAATGGTCAATCAATGAATTAATGACCATGTGTGTTCAAGAAAAAGATAGGCTAGTGATGGAACTAGTTGAGAGTATATTGGTGGTAACCACTTGCGAGAATAATAAAACTGACAAAAATCAAGCAAGTTCATCAGCAGGAAAAAGGTAAAATACCACCTCAAACTGATATCAAGAAACAAAAGTATTTCTTTTATAAAAGGAAGGGACACATGAAGAATGGAATGTATGAAATTCTAATAATGGCTTGAAAAGAAAGGTAAACCAATCTCGTTTATATGTTATGAATATAATATAGTTAATGTTAATATTAATACCTAGTGGATTGACTCTGGATCAACAATGCGCACTGTAAACTCTTTGCTGGGTATGCAAAACCTAAGGAGGCCAATGGAAAGTAAGCAAAACATCTTATCAAGTAATAAGATGGGCTCACATGTGGAGGCAATTCGAACATACATTTTAACTTTAAGTAGTGGTTTTATTTTAAAATTGGAAAGAACCTTTTATCTACCAAGTTTCTCACGAAACTTAATTTCTATTTCTAGACTTGTACTAGTTGGGTGTTCGTTTAATTTTCAAGACATATTATTTTGTTTATTATATAAATCTGATTATGTTGGGAAAGATATTTTGTTTGATGGTCTTTATCATATTTTCTTATAAAATGATGATACTCAAAGTTCAATGCATGTTCATGTTGGCACTAAAAGGTGTAATATTAATGAGGACTCCTCTATATTATGACATTGGAGATTAGGACATTTCTTAAAACTTGTGTAGACTGTATTAAAGGAAAGCAGATCAATAAGTCCAAAAAAAGTGGTAATAAGAGCTCAGACATATTAGAAATCATTTATATTGATATATGTTATCGAAACATGGATATCACTGAATTGATAATCGCTGATCCTTTGACTAAATGTATGCCATCTTTGAAATTCAAGGATCATGTAGAGAAAATAGGGCTTGGTTCCACTTTGTAATTATATTGAACTCTTATATGTATTGTGAAATTTTCTCATTCATGTGTATATTAATTTGAGAAAGTATATTGATACTAAACCAAGAATAAACATAAGATTTATTTATTAAGTAATATTACCATATTAAGATTAAAAAACTAAATATATCATGATACATGCATGATAATACTTGCTCTTAGAGGACTTATCACTATGATTCATGTATTTGTTTATTAAGAAAATTATTTGATAAAAGTTAATTCAAATTATTAAGCTAAACGTATGGACTAAGTGAGAGAATGTAATCATTATTATTAAATATTTTATTTAATAATAATATAATAGTTCTTATTAAGTTCATCATTCATTATAATCAATTTCTTCATTTAGTATGATTTAAATATTTTAGTTTTTCATTTAACCATTATTGTTAAATATTTTATTTAATATCATTAAAATTCTTAATTATGGTTCAAACGTTACAATTTAAATTAATTCTTGAATATTATGAGTTGGTGATAATAAATATTCTTGATCGGAGAACATATATATAAACGAGAGCTTTGGTCCTTGGGCTTAACATCTCTTTAAGTCTAAAGGATTTCCTACATCATCTAAAGCGAGAGTTCTGAGTCGAGAAGTGCCAAAATTCAAGAAGAAATCGTTGCTGAAATTCTTGACAATAATGACAGGAGATACATAATTTCTTGTGTTACTGTTATAATGGTTTAGAAACACATTTTGGTATAAAAAATTCTAATAAGTATAATTAATAATGAAACTTTATATACTCTAAGCTATTTTTTATAACAAGATACTTATCATATGTTGTTCTCATCTTAATGTTCTTGTTGCTTTTAGAAAAGAAAGGAGGTAATGCACTATTCATCCTACTTTCAATTTTATATCATATCATATGTTGTTCTCATCTTTTATTTCTAATTTGTCAAACATAGTTATTCCTAAATCTATACACGAAGATCTAGTTGTACCTAAGTTGAAAAAAGCTATTTTCAAGGAGCTGGGAGAAGAACGACACTTGAAAACTTATAAATTTATAAATAAAATAAACTTGTTGGTTTTAAATGGATGTTGATAGTGAAATATAAAGATGACAAATCAATCGAGAGATACAAAATAAGGTTAGTGGCTAAGAGACACACTGATAGATTATCAAGAGATGAATAGTATCCGAGTCTTGTTATCTTTTGTAGTAATATTTGATTTGCCTTATAATAGTTTGATATCTTTTGTATATTTGATTTGCCTCTATAATAGTTTGATGTGAAAAATATCTTCCTTGATGGCAAATTAGAATAGAAAATCTATATGAATCTACCTTTAGGTTTTGAAGAAACATTAAGGTTTGACAAAATCTGCCAAAGAAGTCATTCTATGGACTAAAACAATCTCCTAGAGCATGGTTTAATAGATTAACTAAGGCTATAAAGAGTTATGAATATTTGCAAAGCTGAACAAATCACATTATGTTTTATAAGTATGCTGACAATAGAAAGGTCTCAATACTCAATTGTGTACGTAGAAGACATTATCTTGATAGGTAACGATCTTATCGAATAAGAGAAACTAAAAACCTTGTAGCTAGAAAACCAAGGAGAGATCTCAGTGTCACAAAAGAAATATAAATATTAGATTTATTTATGAAAATTGATATATTGTGTTGCAAACCATCTGAAACACTCATTGACCCCAACCACAAGCTAAGTGCAAACAGAGGCGGATAAGGGGACGATATTGACGTCTAGGGAAATGTAAGGGGCTGATGTTTAAGAAAAGGGATAATGATGCATGCATAAATATTGGTTGGGCCGAGAGTAAAGATGTTAGAAGATCTTTAGTTAAGAGTTTTTTGGAATCAACTGGTGAAATTATATTTAGATAACAATGTAGCAATTAGTATCTCTCACAACCCGATGGATGCATCATGGTCGAACAAAGCACATTGAATCAATCAATATTGGATATATTCTGTTTATCCCTATCAAGTCAAGCGACCAATAACATATATTTTCACAAAAGGATTTCAAAAACAACAGTTTAGCAAGCTGAGACGTTGAACATCAAGCTGAGACGGTGAACATCTTCGAGTTTGAGATCTCTCAATAACTGCTAGAATTTGATTATCGAGATTGATGTGATAAACTAGGATATAATTATTGATTTCTTCCTAATTATATTATCTCATTTGTCTATATCTACTAGATTAACACTATATCTATTTGAATAATTTTTTTTCTTATATATACGTCTTCCTATATACAAGGAAACAAGTGAAATTTTCTTGTCCCGTTCAACAAACTTTCACAGAAGCCGAGAGCAAAAAGTATTTGTTAAGCTACAATCAACAGACAAATTATTTGCCTCGCTAATACAACCATTCATGGGTCAAATATGTGGCCACCGTTGCATAATGCAAATGGGCTTTAAACACTCTCTAACATTGCATAATCCATTGGACCAAACAATTAAATATCATTATGACAGTTACATGAACTACAGCAGTGGCCTGTAGCACCTGGAACAAATATAAGGTCTATCAGAAAAGTACAAGGATTGAAATGCATACATGCCTCCAAAGAGAAACTTTTAATTGTAGTGATGGTAGACGTCGAGTTTGAAATATTCATCTTGGGCCACAATGCAAAAGGGGCAAGACCTGCAATGCAGAAGGCCAAATCGATCAACCATAAAACTTGTTCAGTAGTTACAGGTACACTGAGATACACAGCTTACTAAATAGGTAAGCCATCCGACAGGTGTTTCCTAAAATTCTACGATGGTGAAACTGTGTACAGTCACATTCTGAGAACTGATACAGTTTGTGGCAGCAACCTCTTTCAATATAGAGTCGTGTATTCAGCTGCAGCCTGACCCTTCCATGTGACAGATCAACTCTGGCATCAAGGATTGTGAATCTTAAATCCAAATACCCTTGGAGTGTATCGTTGTGATGGCTTTTGCGGCTTCAGGTGTCCATAAGTCATCAGAAACAGGTGAGGAAATGTTGTTCCAAAGTAGGCTCCATCAACATCTAACAAAGTCAAGAAAAGTTCAACAAACTTATCTAAAGGCAACTTACACGGGTAGTATGAGTTCTTCCCTCCAATTATATGTGTGTGTGGGCCAACTAACATTCACATATTGATTTTTGACTTCTGAAAAAGAATTTGATAGGATAAACATATGCATCCATGTAAGACTTGCAAGACCATCAGGCTTGACCCTAATTTTGCATAATGCAAACAAATTCTTATAATGGACCAGGTCATGAAAATAAATCTTCGTATACCGCATTTTCTTTACGATTGATTCAGGTTGTATCAATGTTTGTTTTAGTTGATCTGTCCAGCTGTTGAGTTAAAAAGATCTTCTTGGAATTGTATTAGCTAATTACACAATGGAAAAGTCATGTAGGTATATGTAAATATAGTAAGTTTTGTGTACAATTAACAACTCAAATGATGCAATTTAACCATAATCACATATTATCAACAGCACAAAGTGATAATCAGATACATTGATGTATGGGTTAAACCATTAATTCAATTTCAAGTGGAATTGGATAGCTATGAAAGTGCATGCAAGTTAGTTCAGATTAATGGTCCATGAGAAAATAGAAGACAACAAACACCTCACCAGAAACAATATAATGGGTATGATGGCCCTTTGTAATGGATGTGATAGCCCTTGAACATATATTTGACTAGTGTCCCTCAGCAAAGCTCAATGGCACAATAGGATCAATGTAGCTAACCTCATATAGTTGGGAACTATGGCTTATTGCTATAGTCGTAGTACCAATTCATGTCAGATCAGGATATGACCAGATTAAAATCCAAATGAAATCCTAGAATATCTTGGATTTGATTGGAACATGTTACTTCGAACTTGAATATATATTTGATTTATACATGCGACGAGTAGCATGAATACAAATTAGAAAGCAGCTTATCATGATGTAAACAAAATTAACAAGTATTTCAGATTTGAAAGCTATTTTCACTTTAAAATGATTGCTAGAAAAGGATACTGCCTTGGTACTTCGACCTAGGATAATATATATCTTCACATTTTGGACAATATATTTTCACAGTACTGGATCGAGGGATGTCTGATTGGCCAACAGGAAGGCAAGGCTGGCCACAGCAGTAAACTCGAGGGCATCTTCCAAAATCATAGTTCTTGAACTTTTCTAGCTACAAAAAATTGAAATTTTAAAACGTCATTTGATACCAATCAATTAAGAATAAAAACTGATACCATCAAATATGGGGAATAAGTACAAGATCTCACCATTGCAGCCATTCCTTTACTGGTTAATATGTATCTGACATGAATTAAACCATAAAGCATCTCAGCTGCTGATTCCACTAACTCATTTTGTTCTTCAGTAAACAAATCACCTGGGCATGAAAATTAGACGTAATTGGTACCACATGATCCCAACCATAACGACAAATAATATTTAAAGGAAAAATCACCATGTAGGCAATAGAGTTTATTATTCATGTGTATGCAGTTTATCATCATGCAATTGTTCAATATGAGATGGACCACTGAAATACCAAACTTAAACAGAGTAAAAAAGGTTTACATTGGCATGAATATTGGAAGCACACTGGACTACAATGATTAATTGATTATTTTGGAGGTTCAAAGCTTTGCAACACCTGATACTTATACACTCATTAACATAGGTATGCAAGAAAGTAGGAATGGCATACAAGTCTATTTGAATGACAAAAGTATGAGATCTAAATTAAATGAACAGAGTAAAATGTATGTACCACAAGAAAGTACAGATACTAAATAAAATCACTTGAGTAGTAGCCTAAATAGCATATGTACTATGCCTGAAACTGCCATTTCCTCTTTATTTATTTATTTACTTAAGGGGAAGGAACTTTTCTTATTTTTTTCTACCCATTCATCCATTACATAACATGCATAGGAGGCAATGGGACTCGAACCCCTAACATTTTAACTGCTTGGGACTACGAAGGAAGTTTGTCAATGGGCATATGAAACACATGGAGAACCAAGTGGCAAGTTGAAGCCCAGCAACTTTAACAGGGCGATGAAAAAGGAAAGCTAGTAATAACATGGAGTACTTGAAAATGATAAAACTAACAAGAAAAGTCGACTTTTAATTCACTATCGTTCTTAACTGATTACGATAAGACAGGTGAGAATACTATATCAACAGTGATAATCGTAAAAGAAAGCTAGCATGTGCATGAAAAGAGAATCATGAGTTTCCAACCTACATTTCATAGTTTGCCTATCACTTGATTTTAATAAGATATACTTGATCCGTACCTAGTATATGGTTAGGACAGAAATTGGTGGGAACATCTAGAATCAATTGCACTCATCTTGAGTTGGGAGAATTTGAACAATTTCAGCTGACTACACATCCTCAGAAGAAGAAAGAGAAGAGTCGAGGGGAAAAACAAGAGAGCCAAGATAGAGATGAGATGAAAAATGATCGACTGTCAAACATAGGAAAATAAAATTTGATAATTCACATCTATTATGATCATCAAAGTTCTCACCTACCACATTGTCACAATATCGGTCATTCATCATCGTGTATGATAGAGAGGAAATGCTATAAGGAATAAAAAAGGGAATGACATCTATTATGACCATCAAAGTTCTCACCTACCACAATTGTCACAACATCAGTCATTCATTATTGTGTATGATAGAGAGGAAATGGTATAAGGAATAAAAAGGGAATGAGAGAGAGTAATTCTTAATTTGTTAAAAAAAATGAATGAAAATGTAATCGGAGGCAGAATTAATTCAAATAGTTTTCATTATATGTTTTTGCATTTTCTTGTACTTGTTTGGTGATAAGAGAAGCATTAGAACCATAATGAAGCTTATCATTATCTTTAAAGCTACAAATTGATAAATTTATATCTTTTGTATAATATATACATAATATTAATTGAATAACTCTAATAATAACTTTGGACAATATGTATGATGGTTATTTTTAATGGATTGTTCTCTACGGTTTTCATTTCTTGAAAAATATTATTTATATTATCTAATTTAATATTTTTTATGAAAGATAGATATGAAATATATACACAAACAGATCTTTTTTTTAGCATACATCTATATTGTCTTTATTTCATTTCATATCTCTTAAAGTTTAGCTACTTAAAATGAATATATATATATATATATATACATATATATATATATGCAAATTTAGAGTTATTTTCTCAATCGAGTACGATCCCATTGGTTCAATTCAAATGATCCTACCAATCCCCATCACATCTTGTAACACCCATTTTGCAATCTAAGCCTACTTCATATTGGCCATGCACAACAAATTACAATGCCATAAAGAGAGTACAAGGACCAAACAACATAGAGTTTAGCAAAATATCAAAAAATATATAAACACCTGATTGTAGCAACTAGCTGTTCAAAGCCTTCTAAAGTTATTTGAAATATTATTGTTAAGTAAAAAAGTACAGATGTCCAAAACTTAACCAAAAGAAATATTTAAAAGATCTGGAATAATAAAATAACAAATAAACCCAAAGACAAGCCCCATTCCGTAAGTTTCCCTTCCATGCAGATTTTAGGAAGGGACAATTTCCATAGTCTTACCCCTTGAAAGCAAAGATTATTTTCTAAGAAACTTCTAATGGAACAATTATATCAAGGGAGAAAACTGAACTATATAATACACATACACAAAGAACAAATGAAAAGTTCATTTATCTATAAATTATAAGTTTCAGCCATATCATGTCGTTTAAAAAACCCCTTGTAAAAACCCCTTGGAAGAACTTGCTCATATTGTACATAGTTTAACATTCCTTTTATAACATGTATTATATTCCACCCAAATGCTTCTTAACACAATGCTGACATGCATATTGTTTAAAGCCAGCTAAAAAGCTAACTCTCCTTCCTATATAGCTCACCATTGCATAAATGTTTGAATTTGAACAACAAAGATAAATTTAAATCAGATTCACTATATCAATTTGCTAAAGATCCATGCACCTTTATAGATTGGAAGTAAACAATTATCCCCTTCCCTGATACAACTAACAGAATTTGAGTTGAAGCCCCGCTTATGGCATATTTTCATATCCTTGCCTAACCACTTAGCTCAATATCTTGTTCTCTGAATCTCACGTCTTTAGAATGGCTGTTTTAATGTTTATTACTAATGCAATCTAATTGTCAACAGAAGATCCCAAGATTCTATCATTCAAACAACAGAGGCAATTGATAGAAAGCTTCTGAAGAGAAATGAAATACCAGAAGCAAAATCTCAAATTGTTTAATGACTACTTCAACACCAATTATCAAAGACAAAGGTTTCTTCAACCAATATACACTAGCAGTTCCAGTTTGAGCAAGTTCTAATCAGACACTGAAAACTCAAGTTCGATCAGTTTTGGCCACTGTTAACAACTGCAATCCAATTTCATATATTGGCCAAGAGAACTTTCTTGCTTATGTTGTTCACCATGGAGATCACCTGTAATTTTACTATTTATGACTGGCTAATAAGTGTTCATCACTGATCAAATTTTGTTAGAGAGAGATTTTAATTCAATCTCCAGAAACATCTTTTGTCCAATATCCTCCACTTAGATTGTTAGAGAGAGAAAATTTTCTATACTGGGTTTACAATGAACAGGTAAAATTACAAGGTGCTATCCCTGTAGTTTCCTATTTGCTCACGTCCAATTAATATGAAATAAGAAATAGGGTGCTAGCCCACCTGAAAAAAGAATTGCTCATATACATGCTAACTTTTTTCTCAAGCGTTTGTTGTTTTTTTAAAAAAATAATAATCAAATCATGGGTTAGTATTTTTTTTTTAAAAGATGTGCATTATTATGATATTATCTTTTGAATGGACATTTAGTTAGAATATTACCAAAGTTTAATAAAGTCAAGTTTCATTAAAGTTATTTATTATATAGAACTTACACACTTTTTATTTTCGGATTAAAACATTAAATTTAAAAATATTCATTTGATCATCCTGTTTGTTTGGGTTTCAAAAAAAATCTAAATATATTTATATCATATTTTGTCTTCCCATTGGTGTAAATATGTTTTAGTAAAAAATCTGTTATCAGTAAAAAAAATTTCCTCCTTTGTAACTTTCTGTTTCTGTCTCCACTTAATTAATTTATAACCAAAAAAAAGTTTTTTGTTTTAAGGAACTAAAACAATCAAATTTTATTTTAAAAAATAATAAAATCAAAAAATATTTGTTTTAAATCTATTGTGTTCTTTGTTCTTTATATATAATATTCTTAAAAAATTATGTTCTATTAATAAAAAAACTGATTTTCAAAAAAAAAAAAACTGTTCTGTTACTTTTTTATTTATTTCTGTTTCAAAAAATTATGCATTAATCTTTCTAAATCTGATTGTCTTCTGATTCTAAAAAATCTCCTAAACAAGTAGAATACTTTGTACGTGGAAGACTTTCTATATGAAACCTATTAAAAAACATGAACTACCAAGGAAATTTGATAAACCTTAGAACACAATTCAAATCAAAGACACAATTCATACGAGTTGTAGGTCATTCAGAAGGTGCTAGTAAATTCACTATTTTTAATCTTAATAACTTTAAAATGGTAGATCATTTACCTATGAATAATGAAATTCACAAACCTAATTCATAAAATTCAAAGGGGTGGTATCAACTATCAACTTTAGTGAATCATATCAAATTTTATATCTATTAAATAGGCTATCCTCACCTTGGTCTAAATTTGGTCAAGAGACTAGGAGATCTCAAACCTCTCAAATTCTTAGGTACATCATCTAAGCCATTAGAATAGAACACCAGTATAGGCCAAGGGAGGCTCAAGGAAAATCAAATGCAAGCCAAGCTCAACATAACTGAATCCTAGAGTCATTTCCAAAACCATTAAAACTTTAACACGAACCAATGTTGTAACTTTAATCCCAAGGGTATCATTATACCCAAGGATAAGGGATTTAAACCGAGGTTCAAGAACCTCACAAATCCTAATTCTAACTCATTCCAACACTCTAGGTGTCATCCTAAACCCAAAGGGTACATGAAGTCAGGAACATGATTGGTTCTGCTATGTCACCTTGCTTCATCCTTCTTCTAGCAAAAGGAGAAAGATAGTTTATAGAAGAAAACATCTTTTAAGCCTAAACCTCTAGTTAATATGATTAAGGTCTTTGTTTTTTTACCCTTTTGTTAATCTAACCTACCATGGTTAGATTCTAGTGCTAACATATATGCTTGCGCTGATCAAGATTGGTTTTCCTCTTATAAGATCCCAAACAAAGGAAGTGGAATCATGGGGAATTGAACATGTGATCTGTCACTTCTACCTTGTACATATATGTCACTATAACCTAATACTCGGTCTAGGAAAGAGGCCAATACTTCGCGATTTAATGCACATACCAAATATAATCTCTCCTTGTATAGTTAGGCTACAGTTTTAAAAGCCAATAAAGTTATTTTTGAGGGCCTTTTTAAGATCAATGTAATTACTCCTACATACAAAGCAGAATCATCTTTAAATTCTAAATCTTGTGACATTTAACAACTTAAACTTATCATATCAATTTTGATTTAATTTCTTTAATGTCTAATCTTAACTAATTCCAAATTTTAATTCTAATTTGAATGTAATTGTGAAATTTATGCTCAATCCAAACAACCTAGTTTTAAGCATATCCTATATAAAAATACACAGCGATGGCTGTGATTCAAATAGGGGTCCTACTAGAGGTGGAAGTCCTTATTTTGTGGCCTTCATTGATGATATCTCTAAATGTTACTACACTTACCTTTTTTACTTTTAAAGTTTAAAGAGAAAGTTGTTAACAAATTTAAGACCTACAAGGTTGTGACCTCACAACCTTTATTGATGACATCTCTAAATTTTGCTACTGTTATATTTTTTTTTACTTTTAAGGTTTAAGGATAAAATTCTTAACAAATTTAAGATCTATAAAGCTGAGGTTGAACACCAACTTAATAAGAGAATAAAATCTTAAAGTCTGCTATAGGAGGTGAGTGCACTTGAAATGAACTTGCTATCTTCTACTAATTTCCCATGATCAAGGTATAAGTCATAAAGTTACTACTCATTATTCTCAATCTAATTGAGTAGCTGAAAGAAAGAATAGAAATCAATATGGTTAATAGCTTAATCCTTAGTTCATGAGTACTGCAAAACTCATGAGAAGGCTCTTTTATCCACCTATTATATACTTAATAGGAATTCTCAGGGGGAGCTTGGAACAAAAACCAAGGTTTTATTAATTCTAAATGTGGGGGTGTTTAGCTAAGGTTAATATTCTTTAGCCCAAAAGAAAGGAAGATAGGTCATAAAACTATAGATATTATCTTTATAGGATATTCCATTACAATACCTGTAGATTCATTATGGTGATTCTGAAATTTTTGAAACCTCAAATGACATTGATTAAATCCAGAGATGTGTCATTCTTTAAAAGTATCTTTCCTTTCGAACCTAAAATATTTACTAACATTTAAGTGAGTCTTATTCACCTATTCCAACCCCTTTAGAAGGAGAAACAATAGAGCTAGGATTGCGAGGAACCTTGGTGATGGTCTCCTGCTTTATTAATGACACACTAACAGTATGCTTAGGAACACATTAGAAATTTGCAATGAGAGTCCGATGCACATTTCAAATGCAAATTGGTGCTTGGTAAATTTTTATCAAATCGCATCTGGCCTGGATGCTACATTAGAAATGCTCAAATGCTCATTTTATTTCAGGATAGCATTAGCATTTTAGTATTTGTAGGATGCTAATGCAATTTTTCAAATTTCAAAAATGTCCTATGACTTTATCAAAAAAATACAAGATTGCCAAAATGATTTAGTAAGAAACCAATATGATCAATATTTTCTATAAGATTAAATTTTATTATTTATTTTTAAAGATTATCTTTATATTTATTTATATGATTATTTTTTTATTTATTATATATTTGGGCCATATGAAATTTTTTATAAGATTACATACATTCATTTTTTATTTATTTACTTATTAATTTAAATAAAAATATATATTCACTTTTAAATAAATATTAAAAATATTAGAAGGGTAAATTTGCCACAAAATATTCAATGAATTTTTGAAATATAATTTTACCAAAATTATACAGTTTAAAATACTAAAATGTCAATGTACATTTAAAATACAGTTTTCATTTATTGTTTACCAAGTACTCAAAGCATTCTACAACTACATATTCACTCAAACCCCTTTCTCCAACCGTACATTAAAAATACAAGTTTGTTCCTAACCACAGCCTAAGTTTATGTCAAGAGATTATGTGCTCTCCGGATGCTTCCTTGTAGAATAAGGTGAACTATGAAATAGAATCCATTACAAGTAATCTTGATTTTCACAAGTAAATCATAAGGCTAGACTTATAGCTCAAGGGTTTGGACAAAAAGTTGGCATTAATTATTTCAACACGTAAGTGCCTATAGTGTAAATTACTACTATCCAAGTTCTACTTGTTTTTGCTCTGATCCATAAACTCCTAATTCATCAAATGGATGTGAAGAATATCTTTCTTCGTGGAAACCAAGAAGAAGGCTCTTATATGAGAGAATTCGTAGATGACCGCAGCAAATGATCTAGACAGTCTTTAGATACTCTCATGAACAAATAAGATACTCGTGTAAAATCATTAACATGTAAACCCACAAAGATGTATTTCATACTATGTTGAGATAATCAAAATCTGGATAAAAGGAACATAATTCAAGATGTAATTCACTCTATTTTCTTCATATGGATATTAACTTCACTAAATGAGTTTAATCTTTAAAATGAGATGATCATACAGTACACACCAACATTAATCATTACTTTATTCTTAATTTTTTATATTTATATTTATTTTATGGTAATTTGTGTTTTGTGGGAATTCTCAAAGCATTTATTTGGGTAAAACTACAAATTATAATTTTTACACTTGCTTTTTATTGTTTTCATAAATTATTTCATACTATGTTGAGATAATCGAAATCTGGATGTAATTCACTCTATTCTCTTCATATGGATATTAACTTCACAAAATGAGTTTAGTCTTTAAAATGAGATGATCGTACAGTACACACCAATATTATCATTACTTATTCTTAATTTTTTATATTTATATTTATTTTATGGTAATTTGTGTTTTTGTGGGAATTCTCAAAGCATTTATTTGGGTAAAACTACAAATTATAATTTTTACACTTGCTTTTTTTTGTTTCACCTCATAAATTATTTCATATTATGTTGAGATAATCGAAATCTGGATAAAAGGAACATAATTCAAGATGTAATTCACTCTATTTTCTTCATATGGATATTAACTTCACTAAATGAGTTTAGTCTTTAAAATGAGATGATCGTACAGTACACACCAACATTAATCATTCCTTTATTCTTAATTTTTTATATTTATATTTATTTTATGGTAATTTGTGTTTTGTGGGAATTCTCAAAGCATTTATTTGGGTAAAACTACAAATTATAATTTTTACACTTGCTTTTTATTGTTTCACCTCATAAATTATGACTTTACCCTTGTTATTTAACCTTTAATTTCAAAAATTACAACTCTATCCTTGTTGTTTACCATTGCACCTCGAGAATAATGCTGCATTATTACTCCCATGCATTACTAATTGCATGTCGCATGTGCTTGTTGCTCGCAGCAGGCATTATGCGCACTGGGTATTTACAGATTCAACAAGAACACATGTGAGTAATAAGGCAACGTTATGATAAAATGCAGGGGTAGAGTCATAATTTTCAAAATGAGATGAATAAAATCAAGGATAAAATCATACCTTTTGAGATGAAACTGTAAAAGGCAAGGGTATAATTGTAATTTATGGTTTTCCTTATAAGTGCTCTGATAATCTCTACAAAAACACAAATTATCTCAAAATAAATATAAACACCAAAAATTAAGAACAAAATAATGATTGATGCTTATGCATCTACTGTGTGACTAGTCAGTTGTCTTTTCAAAAACTAAACTCATTTAGTGGAATAAGTATTCATCCGAGAGAGGACAACATCAACCTCTCCTCTCCAAAATCCTTCGTAACAAAATGATGAGAAAAAAAGATTTGATTAGGAGGTTTAAATCAAAAGTAAAGATTGGAATACCATTAACATAAAAACAAAACAGAATAAATTTGTTCCCTATCTTCATCATATTCATTGATTTGAAAACCAAAAAATAGAATTACAAAATCAAAAGTTTCATGACATGTGCTTACTTTGTAAAAGGATCCGACCAGCATGCACACCTTCCATTCTTGTCCAGGCTTGACAAGTTCATGTTGGTCAATAAAGATTTTTTCTTCTAGATCTCCATGAAGAAAAAAATGTATACATCCATTTGATGAACTACAAGTTTGTAGATAGAAGCAAAAGCAAGTAGGACACGGATGATAATAATCCATGCAATAGGCGTATACATGTCAAAATAATCGATGTATGTTTTTTGTCTGAGCCTTTAAGCTATATTCGTAGCCTGATATTTTTTTATCATACCATCGATCCTAGTATTCATTTTGAAAATCCACTTATATTCTAGGGGTTTGTTTGCAAGAGATAAATAAGTGACAATCCAAGTATTATTACTTGTAATGGATTCAATTTTACAATTCACCGTCTCCTTCCAAAAGGAAACATAGCACACCGTCTCCTTCCAAAAGGAAACATAGCACAAAGCCTCTTGAAATGAACTTAGTGTATCTTCTATTAAGTATGAGACAATTTTCACCAAAGTTTCTTGTAATCCAAGCTTTCATGCTTCTTTTGGGTTCAGGTTTAAGATAAGTTCTATAGGGTTGGAATAGGTGAAGAAGAATGATGTAGGACGATGGTATGTATTTTATATCTAAAAGGAAATATGCTTTCAAAAAATAATACAATTTTAGATTCAATCAAGATATCATTTGAGATTCAAAATTTTCAGAAATCATTACAACTTACAAGTAATCTATAGTTAATGCTATATAGGGAATATTCAATACCCTACATTCAGAAGTAACTTAGCTTTGGTTTGTATCCATTCCAAAATTCATAAGAAGTTACATCATTATTGTCTTAGAAAATTCCATACAGACAGATAAAAGAGCATTCCCATAAATTTTGGGTTACTATTAAGCTAAGGTGAGTAGAGAGCAATAACTTCATGAATTATATTATGATCTTCACATAGCTTGGCAAATTTATTTGAAGTATACTCACCTTCTCTATTGGACTATAAGATTTTAATTCTCTTATCAAATTAGATTTTAGTCTGAGCCTCAAAGATCTTAATTTGTGAAGAACTTCATCCTTAGACTTTAAAAAGACAAGTATAGCAAAATCTAGATAATAGATAACTTTAACAAAAACTCAACTTAATTAAACTTAGACAATATTCAAATTAAATGTTCATGAAAAAGATGATATCATAATAATGCATTTTTTTAAAACCAATACTAAATCGCAATTTAATTTTTTTTTTAACAAACAACAAACACTTATAAGAAATAAGCATGTATATGAACTTTTTTTTCCAGTGGTTAGCATCCTGTTTCATATTAATCAGAGGCAAGGAACAAGCTGTGTATCTTGGACAGTTCAATTTGTGTTGATTCACAATGATCCCAATATCAAATCAAAAGGTTCAAATGTTTTTTTTCTCGAAATTGAAACTGATTTGGAGGCCTCAAAAACTTATCTTCAACAAAGAAGAAGAAAAACCTCAGTTTCTTTAAGAATTTTTGAATAGGAGTGTCTTTGAATTTTATGTCAGTTGTTTACACCTGTCAATAAGATAAAAGTATAGTGAATTTGATGATTTTATTGGGCTTCTCAATTGTTTTAAAATTTTAAGCTTTCATTCCATAAAGTTATGCTCATCTATCATGTCCTTTGGAATGAAATAAAACACGAGATCTTTAAAATTTCTTAATATACAATTGCTATCCCAAGATTTAAAGTATTTTATAATTTTCCAATAAATAATTTAAAACTATAAAAATCAAGGAATGAAAGGGTACAAGTAAGTGACCCGAGTTCAAAGTTCCCATATAAAGCTTAATAGGAAGCAAACAATAAAACATATTTAACAATTAACAATTATTGCTTTCAATTCCAAGGAAACCAAAAAGCAAATTAAGATCAAACGATGCAGCAGCATGCGTCATCAGTGAATTACCACAGGGAATAACATGAGTATGTTAAGAAGGATAAAGACAAAAGTATGCATAGGATAAATGCATCAAAACTAAAAATTACCATGGGAAGACTCCACATCCAAGATTAGATCAAGAGCATAGTCATAGTAGGGTACTTGACTGCTTAGACCACATAAGTTAAAATCATCTTGTATGTACTCATCATCAACCTCACAGAAGAACTCATTGCCTCTTAGATTACAGAACCATGAAATCCAAGATGTGTCTTCCCCATCAGAACCACTGACATCTGACTCTTCACTATCTGTTTCTGATTCTTTTTGCGGCTCCAGGAATAGTAATGAAAGCATCGTCAGAAAGCTTACAGGTATAAATATGACTGGACTCACATGAGAATACAGATGATGAAGTCAACATATACCACCACCAACAGAAATCAGCAATCTCTCCACACCATGACTAGAAGCAAGTAAGCCAGCATATGTTTGGCGGATTAATAAGAGGAAGAGAGAATGATAAATTATCATCACATTTACAAAACCATGATCATGACACAATCAAGATGCATGTGCACTAATTCTCAAAAAAGCACAAGAAAAATCAACTGAGAACTAGATTGCACTATATTTCATCTCTATGGCATTTCTCACCAACTCCAGACCACTGAATTTTAGCATCAAATATTCCACACAAGTTACGATCTCAATTCAAAAACTGAAGACATATATACAATTTATAGTCGATCATACAATATATACTTGCCTCATAAAGTTTATCACTGAAATAGTTCCTAAATGAGAATAATTGACATCCTGTAATTTTTTTTATTTTACCTTGGCACATATTTATTTAGTAACAATTTATAGTCGATTGTATAATTCTAGATTTGTACTTAGCTAAAAACTATTTGGATTCTTATGATTGACCACATATGCTTCACATAATGTACATACATTATGTGATACTTTAACCACCAGCATTTCATGTCCGCTTCCAAACATTCTAGCTAGGAATAAAGGAAGTGTGCGTACGGAAATGCTTTAATTTCCTACAGTCTGGAACTCACCTCTTAAGAAAGATTTCGATATCCTATTAAACCTGAGATTGGGAAAGCAAAGAGTTCCTTTTGCCATTCCCTAAACACACATAGCCTAACTTATTGTGATCATCGTATCAGTCCTCAAGTTAGATGCAATATAATCAAAACTGTCAAAAAAACAATAAATGACCTAAATATAAACAGTTGACAAATATAAAGTGTCAATACATTACTAAGGACTTGGTTTATAATATGTGCCATACAATGTTAGCCACAAAATGTCATCACCACTACAAAAGCTTGATGCAAATACTAAATGGTAGTGCAAAAAAAGAATGCCATTGAACCAAGCAATGACTTGTTAATCACTTAAAGAAAGATATTTGTATCCTAAACCTGATAATGCAACATCAAATAGAACTTGCAAACAGATGAGAAGGGGAGATTAAATAAGAATTCCAACTGTTACCGTACAAAAAAACATTGCATGCTGATGGTTTAATAACTAAAAATAGCATGTGACAAGAAAAATATGAAACAAATAAATCTTCATCCGTCTTCTTAAAAATGATGCCAGTATTAAAACATCAAGCAAACTATCTAACTCTACCAAAACACGGAATTTCATCCAAAATTACAATTTTTTTCAGTATATATTTAAAGACAAAATCTGGTATATCGGCAGGAAACAAAATCACCAATTTCACATGCTAACTATACCATAAATAACTAAACCTAAGTAACTGGAGACATCAAGAGTGGTAATCTAATTTTACTGCATTATTACACCAAATACATCTGTTCTTTTACTTTAAAATTTCATACACTAACAAAAACCCTAAGCAATTCGATGATGAGAACTTGTTAAAAGATCCAAAGAAACAGATCCATTTATTCTCCAAATATAGAAGAAGACACAACACTAAGTGAGATAGCAGAAAATACAGAAAATCTAACCATCTGAGTACTTGTTTTTGGAAAGAGAAGCAGAACGCTGGTCTTGGTCCTCGAGGTGCTTTCCGGAAGAGGTGGACGGCACCGACAGCCTATCCCTCTCCCTGCGGTTCAAGACCTTCGACGTCGCCGTTGACGATCTCTCCAGGTGTTTGTCGAGGGCGCCATTGATCCGCCTACGATATGAGGCTCCAGTCTCCACCCTCGACCCACTCCCTCCCCGATCCCTATGCATACCTCCCTCCTCTTCGCCCCTAACAACCCCCCTTTCCCAAAGCCTGCGAGAGATCAACTCAGCTCCCCATGTCGCGACGAAATAGAACACCAACCCACAAATCCGAATGATACCGCCAATCCGATGCCAGGAAATGCTTGGTTGCACAAATATGACGAAAAATAAAAAGAGAGAAACCTCGGAATTTGATCGAAAATTAGGGTTTGGCTCCTATCATTCTCCGAGAGGAGATGAGGGAGCAGCTGCTCTTCCCTTCGCGATCGGAAGGGCAAATGCTACAGACGAAGGGAAGCGGCAGGGCCGGCGTCGTAATTACGAGGCAAATCGGGGATCAAGGATAGACGAATGCTTCCCTCACTCGTCACACGTTTACTCTCAGTCGTACCCTAACAGGCGACAGTCTTAACACTGATACTTCTTAAAATTCTCCAATCATCTAACGAGTGAACTCCGAGTAATCAGAAAAGTAGTGAGCGAAGGAATTGCTCGAAATGAATAAGAGAAGGGTAGCGCATCTGGGCCGTTCATCTCGCCTATATCCTTTGTTTCGTCGGTAGTTTCAAGCGCCTGACGGTCGCTTACATTCCCCTAGGATAATGTGCCGGTGGGATCGGGTGCAAATTCCAGCCTCACAATCAAGTAGTTCAAGGCCACTCAGAGGATGACAAGTGTGGATTAGGATCTCACTTTCCCTAATTTGAACACAGATTTGAGAGCAATTAGGAAGCTTTTTGTTCTATTGGTGACGGATTTGGTTCAAGGATGCACCATATGTACATATAAGCCAGGGTTCAATACGGGCCTGTAATGGGCTTTGTCTGTGAACAAGACAAACGTACCGATTTGAGCCTGCGAAGAAATATTTCGCAGATTAATTTATAATCATTTCGGTAGAGGATAAAATAATATATATAAATATATATATTTTTTAATTTAACTAAATATATAATTTTTAAAAGATTTATACAATCGATTTTAATTTATGACCTTATTATTATTGTTATTATTTAAGTAGTAAGAGAACTTCGTATGCATTTTGCAAACGATAATGGGTACTTGATTGATAACGAGAAGGGGTTAAAGGCTTATATGTGGAGCATCTTAACATTTGAAAATTAACACGTATCATATTAGAATTCGTTGGGACAGATACGTTACTTGCAAGCTTATAAACGACACCTCTTGAAATCAAATTAAATTTTGTGGACCTGATCAAGATTTGCTCCAAAAGTCGCGGTCTAACACTGTGACACGCAATCCATATAACAAGTACACATAAAAGTCAATAACACTGCACAATCGGTTTAATATAGCCAATTGACACATTACTATTAATATTCTCCCAAAGTATGAACCATAAGGCATTAAGAAGCAGGTAAAATGGTCGAAACTGTTAATGATTTCCTTGTCGGGTGGGAATTAATTGCATCACGTGACTGGCAGCATTGCCAATGTGACTCTGATTAAGATCTAATTGTTAAGCTTTAGATACAGTTTCATTGACCAATATTTAAGCAGTTGCAAGAAATCCTCTCATTTGGCAAGACATCATTAATTGCTGTGAAAGTGGCCCACCGGCTTTGTGCATATGCGTCAAGCAGAACAGTGCAGTAGCAAAAACTGATTGCATCCACGGACTCCCCGATGTAAATATATTGTATACACAGGAAAGGAAAACATAAACGTGAATTTTATTGGTTGGCTTAGAGAGAGATGATCCAACACGTAAATTTTAGTGTCTTGAATAAGTCATCACCTCATCAACGGGTCTTCGACCAAGCCATTTGGTTTCGAAGAGTTCGCCAGATCGATCACCTCATCACTACCGCAGGTGCGTACCTCTCTCGGAACTTAGGAGATCGAACATGGGCTTCCGCCGCCACGGCTTCGTCGTCTCGGGTTGCGCCGCTGGCTTTCTTGTGGTCACCGTGTTGGTGTCCGATAGCTTATGGCTGCCGCAGGTGTCTGTACTACCCATGTTTCGCCTGGTACGTACGTACCCCTGCTCAAAATACGTCGTGCAGTTTCCATCTCACGGCTCGCACACAGTTTGAGGAAATCTGTAATCATCTCGCACACAGTTCGCCTATTACTTCTAGTCTTGGGATTTCAACAGGTTTTGTTGATGGGACTGCCCAACATCATCCCATGCATGCTTCAGGTTCCTCGATATGTAAGCTTCTGGTTTGTCTTTATCTCCACCACCGGGCAATGATAGAGGCATTTCATTGTCCATAATTTCCCTTTTCAAGGATTCAGCAGAACCTCTGTTTTGTGAGTGTCAGAGTGTTATTTACATGCTATCTACAGGGAGTCCTAAAGCTCGGGTGGGTTGTTGATTCCCCAAAATGATTCATTCAGACTGCTCTTTCTTGGAAGAGACAAAAGGGCTGCTGCTGCTGCTTGATTGTCGAGTACTATACAAATCCTTCCCCATAGAATAGAAGCCCAGTCATTCTTCGTCTACTTAGAGTGATCACTAAGAGAAATATTTTTGAATTTGAAACGTACTCAAAAATAAGTATTTAAAACCTTTTCCACATAAAAGGAAATCGATGTCGAGTTCTAAGATGTGACGAAGTATCTAATGAGATAATTAATATAATAGTTTTGAATGGTGTGAAGTAGACAACTATAAATGAAGTATTATGACGTAAGATAACTTAATAATTTTATTAGAGTATGAACTACAAACTCAAAAGTTTTAAATCCAAAATAATAATCTTATGCTCATTAAATCTCAATCTTAATTTTTACTCACTTTCAACTTCGGATTAAACCAAAGGGTTATACGAAGTTGTGAAGCATATTTATTGTGTGGACATTCTTTGGTTTGGTTATTGCAGACAATAAAACACTTACGTACAGACTACTTGAGAACTCCGTAAGGAAAGTTGTGTAGATTTTAAATACCAGAGAATGGCGCAACTTTGCTTTATTTCTTTCTACTTTTTTCTATATTTCCTTGTTGTACATGTCCACAGACGAATCCAAAAGATGGACTTCGGATAGAATTAGAGGGAGCTTCCACGAGGAACAAGACCTTGATAATAGGAGTGATCAACGAGGACTCTGTGGAAGACAATGGAATGCTGCAGCTTTTCCTCCAAAGCATGCGAGAAGGGGAGGATACTGCGTTCTTGATCAGACACGTTCTCCTCGTCGCCACCGATCAGATTGCATACAATCACTGCATGGTTCTTCAACTCCATTGCCATCAGCTTTACACTGACACTCTTCTCCTTTCTCCGGCCTTAAGCATCCAATCTACAAGCTTAATCAGCCTCGCTTCGACGCTAACCCTATTCCTTGGAGAAGTTCTCTTGCGTGGGTACAGCTTCATCTTCACAGTAAGTTTCTTCACACTGATTCCATCGATTACTGCCAACACCATGGAAAAAGACCCGAATAGTTTTGTCGGCTTGCGAAGTTTATATTGGGTTCGCAGGATAACATATTTCTCTGCTTGCAGGATATGAATGTCATGTGGCTAAGAAACCCATTCGCAAGGTTGAATCACAATGGAGAAGACATGCTGTTAAGTGGCGATCTATACGACAGTGGCTTATACTTTGTTTCTTCAAATACGAAGACCATGGCCTTGTTCAAGCAATCATATGCTGTGATGAATGAGTCAAGAAGCATGAAGGGAGATGATGTGCTTCATCTTATGAGATCTAAAAGGTTCATCCAGCAGTTGGACATGAAAGTGGGATACTTGGACACAGCACATTTCACCAATTTTTGTCAGGGTACTCTTGATATTGCAAAGGCCGCCACAGTGCATGCAAACTGCTGCCCCAGCAGCAAAGCAAAGTTTGCTGATCTCACAGCCATCTTAGATGTCTGGAAAACATATAATAATGGAACACCAAATGTCACATTCCCTGATCACAGTTCTTGTGCCAAATCACGGAAGGTCAGTTCTACGTTTATCATACAAGTGAGTAAGGTTATGTTTCGTAAAAGAGTTCAGAATTCTTTCAGGCTCATGCATCATCTTGTTGCTCATGCCCAGACTCATCAGCTGAAAACATCTCTGCAAGCTGCTGCTATGGGGAACAAGACATTGGTCATCAGTTACTTGAATAAGGCGTATGTTGAAGAGAACGGCATGCTCGATCTTTTCCTAAGAAGCTTGAAGGAAGGGGAGGATACTGCATTCTTGATCACCCACCTCTTCCTCATCACAGTCGATCAGACTGCGTTCGACCGCTGTAAAATGCACAGACTTCATTGCTACAGGCTTGTTTCTGAGGGTCTCAATTTCTCCGAAGAGCAGCTCTTCATGTCTGATGGATACATCAATTTGGTGTGGCAAAAAGTTGTGGTTCTTGGAGAAGTTCTCAAGCATGGATACAACTTCATTTTCACGGTAGGTTAAATTACCCATCTAACTTTGCTTTGGTTTGCCTGATGCTCATCATTCAATCCCTCATTTTGGTATGGTAAAACAAAGGCCTCAGAGGTCAAACGATGGCTTGAAAACCAAAAGACATCTAATTCATCTAAGATCTTCTTCTGTTTCTGTAATCAGGATATGGACATAATGTGGCTAAGGAATCCATTCTCCAGGTTGAGTCTCTATGGGGAGGACTTGCAGATAAGCTGTGATTATTACAATGGCAGGCCTTACGATGATTCCAATCACATCAACACTGGCTTTTTCTATGTGGCCTCAAATAACAAGACCATCAAGCTGTTCGACATGTGGTTCGAATCAAGAAAAACCCTCAAAAGGATGCATGATCAAGATGTTCTGGAGTTTCTGAAATCTAATGGCGTCTTCAAGCGGCTGGGCGTGAGTGTTCGCTTCTTGGACACCCTCTACTTCAGCGGATTCTGTCAAGTCACCAAGAACTCCAAGGAAGTGATTACAGTGCATGCGAACTGTTGTCGAAGCATAAAAGCGAAGGTAGATGACCTGACCAAAACCCTAGAAGCCTGGAAGAAGTTGAAGGGCACAACAACAGTTGGCTGGCCGCAGCACAGAGCATGTAGTCAATCATGGAGCGCATGACTGCCAAATGTAGCGTCCGAATCTTGTATTTGTTGACGTTATATAGATTACAATGCCTGTTTCGATGATATCCAACGTTGATGCCAATATCTGATGTCATGTTAAGAAGCTTGGTTGGATGACGAAATCATTTCAAATAAGAGTTCGCAGAAACCTCTGCGCCCTCTGTAAATATAAAGTTTAGATGAGCCATGCCTGAAAAGGGAATCATAAAAGAGGTTCAATACAAGCACGGACATTGCCGCAGTGTGAGCTTGTGCAGGCATCCGCCCTACAAAATATCATGCCATAGTACAGTATTATCAAGATCAACAGCACTAAGAATCTAAAATGCAATTTCAGGGTGCAAGTGGAGGAGCATGATCTGCCAAAAACGAGAGCAGAATATAAAGATCTCAAGTTAATATTTCTGCAAGCAATGGTTTACTGATCAAACAGCATCAAAATACACTGCAAGGCTACAACTCCAATGGCAATAGATACAAACTTCACTGCTAATGGAAGCTCCCGCTTTCACCCTGAGCCATATCATGAACTCTTGCCAGGCTATACAAGTAGGAGAGCAGCCCAATCTCAATTCCAACTGTGAATGTCGTTTTCAGATTACAGGTAACACGAGGCCGAATAGTAAGTAGTACTTCAGGAGACAAGGAGTTGGTAAGAGTAGTTGACATCAAATGCCCATCAGTTAAGCACTAATCTTCGGATTATGTCGTAAGGGAAAGAAAGGATATGCCCGTACAACTACATTATCCATACTATATTATCAATGAATTTTCGGCTTATTCCTCAAACTTGATGACTGAAATCTGGAAGAACTCTCTTCTATTTCAGCAACCACACTCTCTGCCAGAGAACTGGATTTCTCTTTCCATGGATGGCAGTGCAGGAGTTCTGCCTCCGGGAATGATGCATTGCTAGGAACATTGAGAAGCAAATCATGATCAGAACTATCAGCAGTATACTGCGAAGGAACTGACATGGAGCATATATCCAGAGGAGATGCCTGAAAATTCCTGTGTCTGAAGTGATCGCATTTGTTTTTCTCAAAGCTATCTTCATTGTTGGTTAATTTTGACCTTGTATCACTAGATTCAAGATGATGTAAATTGTTTGAAGGAGAACTCGAGACCACATGTTTACAAGCTCTCTTAGGGCTTTTAGTGGTGGCTTTCAGATCTGAAATTCAAAAAATAACTAATCTGCTTATCAGACAAAAAATTAGCTGCATATAGCTCTTTGCATCAAGTATATATACTAAAGGAATAATTTAATTGTCTCATAGAAATTATATTCTTATCATCAATGGAATTATCAAGAGGAAATTATTTTCAGGAGGCCACTAAATTTCTCAATTAAAGTACCAGATTTTAAAGCCTTTAGTCCGATGTAAATTACTGAACACATAAGGCAGTTAAATTATTTGATGCATGAGCACGATGAAACACAAAGATCAAAATGAGAAAACAAAACCAATGGTGGTAGTGAAGAAGACAACTTTGCAAATTGCAAAACCGTGAGCATTGAGAATCTGATGGGGTTGTATACTCCTAAGAAGTTACGCCAAAACATTGTGCCAGTGAGCCTAGGGCAACTTAACACTCATTCGATGTTTTATTTTAGGCATCCAACATAACTAGCCTTATAGAACTGAAGTTCTAGCTTGCTATCCTTAACTTGATGTCATGAGATAAAATCAAGGTAAGATGATAAATATTTCTTCCAAGTGTTTTACCATACATCACTGGGTCCTGAATTCTGGATATCGTTACCTATTTCTTGAGATACAAACTAGCTTCCTCAAAAGCATATGAGCAAATTTTATCAGCTCAGACAGCAGTGATGGTACTTTTATGCTGAAGTGTCAGATAATGAGAGGCAAACATAACAGTTGCTGGAAATCTTATCATAATTCTTTGTACAACCACTTAACCAAGTGAACATATGATACATGAGGACACTTAAGGATTCACAAGAGCACTTCTTATTTACTGAAGATGCATGAGATTGGCAAGACAGGACATCTCTACTGCCAGCATTCAAGAATATAATTGGTATAACAATAATGATCACTGTGTTTGGTAGCTTATGCCAACTTTAATTGTGATTCAGTGATTTTAACTGCATGAATTCTGGAAGAGGAACCACCTACTTCCAGCACCACATCAAGACAGATATCTGCCACTTGGAACCGTTAAAATTAATTTCCCAACATAAATGACTTTCTTTAACATTAGCCTGATGACAATCATTTCATTACCGGTTCAATCAGCTAATTGAATAAGTAAACAATCCCGAATAAAAAGCATGACTTATTCTTGATGAAGCCTGTACTAGTCATGAAAATTATAGGCAGTTTTTGGTAGGCAACATCATCAACCACCATAAACCTTTGGCTAGAAGTTCATCAATAACTAGCCACCATTAGTCCATCAAAGCTCCCAGCATTTGAGGAGTTAAAAACAAATCAAGAAAAATAGTATGATTTAGTCCACCTGAGGTGCTAGCACTAGTTATGTAATAACAAGCATACATAAAGATATTAAGGATATGGGTGCTTCTGAGAAATTCCCCTATCCGCAAAGTTTTAAATGCATAATCATACCACACACAATAATGCATGTTCCAGTACAAACAAAAGTGTTCAAAGGCAGCTCAACCTTATAGTTTAGTAATATAGTAAAGCACTTTGGTTTAAGATCTGGAATATGGTCCTGCATCTAAACACAAAAAACCTCTGATGCCATTAACCAACTATTTTGTAAGGATCAAACACAGATTCTGACAGCATTAAGAATTAAGATGGATGCCTTGTAGGTAAAGATACTCCAAGTAGAGAAGGAAAAGTTATCACAAATCAAGATGACAAAAGCAAAGAGAAGAAAGAAACTACAACAGAGAAGTGATGAGATCAAACCTGAAGAATTCTGGTTTCGACTGTCATGAGGCCTTTTGATGGATACCAAATTGTCAATTCCAGGATATTTTGATCCTATAGCTTTACCCTTTTGTCCTTTTATCTGTTTACATGTTTATTCCCTGATCATCAGAACTTACTTGCAAATATTTTGTCATGCCCAAAGAAGTCCCTAAAGAATCTAGAACATAGATTAATAGGTAAAACTTATGGGTCAATACCTTTAATTTTTCATAGTACTCCACCCATCTAAATCTTTTCAAGTCATGTAATATGAGTCTCTTTAATGTCCTACAGTCTTCAACATTCACTTCTGAGAAGGAGAGATCAAAAGTTCCTTCCTGAAGCAATTGCTGGAAATCTGACAATGTCTCGCAGAATTGGGGACTTCTAAACATGGTTCTGAGGCTGTACATTCAAGAATAGAACAAGACAATTACAAAAATAGTACAGTTTTAAATTACAAGACAATAAAGACAAATTAATTTTTACTAAAAGAAAGAACCTTTCTGGAGATCTGACAGTATCTATGGAAGGCAGATATTTCATCAACAACTGCTTTTCCTCATTTGCTAAGTATTTCATAAAAATATCAAAATTGATGATATCCTGCATAAAGATGAATTGTTATAGTGAAAGCTCAATTTTGCAATATAAGTTAGTATATTAAAATTTACTAACTACTCTTGGTTATTACATTTGTCAAGTGCATCCATTTACCTTGAATTAGTCATCAAACAAATATAACAGAAGCTCTAATCTTACATTTAGATCTGCAGAGAGCAAGGGTGAGTCTCTGTCTTGCAGGATCTTTAACTTCTCACCAAAAGTCTTATCCCTGCAAAGAACAACATAGACAATACATGGGCAAGATTTGTAAATTAAGTCACACAATAATTTGTGCATATACCAAAACTGATGAAAAGTAATCTTTTGAAACAAGTCAGAACAAAAAAAACATCACTTGTAAAGTGTGTAAAGCACCTCATAGCAGTCTCTTGGGCCATATGTTGTGTCAAGTTCTTAAGCTTGTGAGCGCCACTGTCTGAGAAGTCTTTTCCCTTGCTTTTGGTGTCTAAAGGGAAGGACGTCAACCCTGCATATCTCTCATTTATGATGTATGATTTATCTACTGGATGCGAGCTTGCTTCTGATTCGTCCTCTTTGTACTCGGAATTGGGATGTCTAATGAGCAAGCCTCCATAACCTATCTCAGTGTAACCAAGTGGGGTTCCACTTTCATAAATCAGATCTTCTTCTGATGATCCTGAAAGATTAGATGACTGTTGTTCATAGAATATGGAGTATAAGTCCTTTGTCAGCTTTTCAACAGGAGAGACCTTTGGGCAAGTCGCAGATGTCCTTTTCTTGGATGGAACTAATGATTCCCAAACATTTGATTTTGCTGGACCTGAATATGTGATGGAAAAGCCATTTAGTGTCAAGTCTAAATTGATGATAATAGGAAAAGAAAATTTTCAAGTAACAAGTACTTCCACAACAAAGGCTGAATCAGACTTCCATTAGTGGATTACTCGTTCAAGTCTCTAACTTCTCATGTGAAAGTAACAAACACCATAAATATTATCAGCATTTGCTCAAATTACGAGAATCAAGAAAATCGAGGATAATCAGGCATTGCATAATAAGAATGGTAAAGTACCTACAGATTATTTAAGGATGTGAAGAACTGAAAAATAACTTCAGTGATTGTAAAACTTCAGAGCATTTTGGTTAACTTTGATAAGGTTATTTTGAACAAAGAAGCATGCTTCAAGGAAGCCATCGGAAATGCTCATATAGAAGCCTAGGGAACGTCACAAACAGCTCAACTACTACCATTGCCACCGTCAATACCACCAGAACAAGTCAAAATATCCCAACCATTTGGGGTAAACTACATGGACAGATTCCCTCCACCATAAGCAATCAAATCTCCTTGCAAAGTGTATTTCTTTACAAGCTTTGCTATATAAACTAGGACATACTCCATCAAGAATATTTTAATATTTTTCAATATCACAACTATTAACTCAAGATCAATATCTCACATCAAATGTTTTATCTTCATTCACACTTGGCTTCCTAAGAAATTATGTTGACTATGTATATGGAAAGTGATATTCCAGAGCAATTTGGTTTATACCATTCTGTGGTACAAAATCATAGATTCCACAGCTTCCTCTTTAGACCTATTTAAAAAAATTAAATGATAGATGTTGATTGTCTAAGGGGAATATTGTTTCTAGAAAAGATCACTTGAAATCTTCCAACAGCTTATCAAAAGGACACTTATGAAGCCTAATGTGAGGGAGTAACAACAAAAGTTAATATATAGAATGATTATGAAGCTTACTGTGAAGGTGCAAGAATTAAAATAAATATTTTTTTAGGAAAATAAATTCATTTTGTTATAAGATGTAACAAAAAAATAATCAAACATATCAACAGGAGCCAACTACGCTATCTCATGATGTAATAAACATTGCCATCACATCTAGTTTTAGAACTAATTGAGGACTTAGCTATTGCCATCACATCTGTAATGAAATGATGTAACATGTTTAAAACATTATCTTGAAATTAACCCTCTGGAGTTAAATACACTCTGTTGACTTCACTCCCTCAGATTCTCTGTTAAATGTGTGATCTTTCGACATATACTATAACAAATATGGAATAAAAGTTGAAACATACACCGCACACTTACAATAGATTACCATCAGATGTTTAATATAAACAGAGATGAATCATAACCTGTCATGTCATTTGAATCAATAGTTCCAACATGTGCACAACTCTCTGAAACTGATATAGCTGATCCAGTACTAGATCGATTGCTAGTGTTCCCCTCAACAATCTTGCAGAAGTTCTGATCAGAATACCGCATTTCATGCAAACTTTCCAATGGATTGCTGCTCCGCCTTTTCTTCTGCAGCTTCTGCTCTTTGGGTTTGAAGGATATGCTTTCGAGTTTGAAAGTTCTCAAATTTTCCAAGTCAAAAGCTTCACGAGCATGTAGTGGGGTGTAATTTGTAAGTGAACCCTTGGTTCTCCACCTTGAACCACATGCATTGCATAAAACTGGCTTGTCAGGTGGCCCGTTCCGCCAAAGAGGGGTACCTATTGTCGAATTATCTTCAGCAGTTATAATTATATAACACAAGGCTATTAATTTTATCTACTGAAAGAGGCTTTAGAACAACAGGCACAAAAATAATGGTTCTCTTAGACGGTCAGAATACTTTCTGTTAAAACCACCAAAGAAAAAAATAAAGAATGCAAAACTAACCTAGCAGTAGAATGATAAATGTGATGTTACTATGAAGGAGATAACCAAAATCTATTCATTCCATATCAATTAAACAATGGAAAAATGAGAAGCGATAGTTAGATCAGTTTATCGTGTTCTTTCTAATACCATAACATTCTAAAATATTTCCCTGCAGCATTAAGTTATCTAAGGTCCAAAAACATAAAATTCCCGATGAAGGCCAAGGTTTAGTCTTCCCTAAATGATAAAATAACATAAGCATCATCATTATAACTTGCGTAGATTGTCTGTCTATTTCTAGAAACAAGAAATTGCTTCCAGGTGCTTTCCTTCCAAAATCCCATCAAAAAGATACATGGTTTGTTTACAATCAAGTGTATGAGGTATCATTTTTACTTAGTCGAATATGTATATCTAGTAGATCAATTTTTCAAAGCTATACAAACAAAATTATGGCAATATTGTGAGTCGTCACAGAGATTAAATGTTCTGATGGAAGCTAGCACAAAAGGAGAAAAGAGCTTGAGGTTAATAATAGATCCTTGTAAATATATTAATACACCTTTACATAACACAACCAGCACAATAGGAGAAAAGAAGAATAGTGCTAAAAGCCAACATAATGATGAGAGAAAAAAAGTGAGGAATGATACAACAGAGTTGCTTCTTAAAGCAACTGAGATATAAGAATAAAAATATCTATTTGCCTTTGACAATTAAATCCTCATATCAGAATGGGACTATGTCCACAAATAGATAACTAAAAAAAAGCACTCCAAACACTTGTAGACACTAAGAAGAGTAATTGGACAGAATACATTCATAGCTGCAATGTAACTATTTAACATGATATGTAGCAGATAGGTTGATTTCTTGAGAATCCTCGTATGCATGCACAATTGATATAAAAAGGGCCAATAATATGAAACAGATGATGGTTCCTACGGTCTTGCGAAGCCATTTAGACAGTTGAGAATTAGGGATATCAATGAACTGCTAAGAAGAGTAATTGTACAGAATACATTCATAGCTGCAACGTAACTATTTAACATGATATGCTGCAGATAGGTTGATTTCTTGAGAATCCTCAGATGCATGCATGATTGATATAAAAAGGACCAATAATATGAAACAGATGATGGTTCCTACGGTCTTGCAAAGCCATTTAGACCGTTGAGAATTAGGGATATCGATGAGCTACTAAGAAGAGTAATTGGACAGAATACATTCATAGCTGCAACTTAACTATTAACATGATATGCTGCAGATAGGTTGATTTCTTGAGAATCCTCAGATGCATGCACGATTGATATAAAAAGGACCAATAATATGAAACAGATGATGGTTCCTACGGTCTTGCGAAGCCATTTAGACCATCGAGAATTAGGGATATCAATGAGCTACTAAGAAGAGTAACTGGACAGAATACATTCATAGCTGCAACTTAACTATTTAACATGATATGCTGCAGATAGGTTGATTTCTTGAGAATCCTCAGATGCATGCACGATTGATATAAAAAGGAACAGTAATATGAAACAGATGATGGTTCCTATGGTCTTGCGAAGCCATTTAGACAGTTGAGAATTAGGGATATTTAATGAGCTTAGCATAGACATTCCAATGATTGAACCTCAATAACCAAATTCACCAATTTGAAGCACCGGCTTCAAATTAAACTCATTCACATCAATTACCAGGATGAATCTAATTACTTCCAAAGGAACCGCTTAAAGAATGAACCATGAAGAAAAAAAATCAAATGAAACAATGAACTAACTATTAAACCTACAGTATTCGAGATGCATAACACGAGATCCCTTCCCTAGAAAACAACTTCAACACACTTTACCGATTTGTAAAATTGAGGGCAAACAAATCGAGGGGCAAAAGTTAAATAAAAATGGCTATTAAATGGGTGCCGTTTTCCAGAACATCCAATTAAGTGTAAGAAATTAAACTATCAAGAACGAAGAGACAACGAGAAAGACTAAAAATAGAGAAGCCAAGGAAAGATCCAATTTTTCTCCCATGTTTTGTACGGAAATATTCATTGGAAGCATGAACAAACGCTCACTTGTAACTCCACAGTGATGGCAAGGTCCGTTCTTTCCCATTTCCACCACTCCTTGCTTCTTCCGGTTCGCAATATTCACAACAACTAAATAAGAGATCCACCAAAAAAAACGAAAGGAAGAAAAAAAAAACTGTTCTTTATAGTTCTAAATTACAAAGAGTTGTGCTTTCCGGGAGCCCATTAAACCAATATAGACCTGATAACCCAGACAACAGGGTCTCAGAAAGCACTTCTCGTGCTCTTTTATTAACCCCAAACAGAGGTCTCTGAGTTGTTCTGCGCAGTCCAAGAAGACCAGAGAGAAATGGAGAGGGGAAAGGGGTAACAGGCAGGAAACTGGTGAAGAAAGGACAGGCAGAGGAATCTGAGCAGCCCAATGGAGGGGAGAAGACCAATGGGGGAATCAAATTAATGGTGGAGGAAAAGGAGAGGAGGCGGCTTCCTTTTCTTTTTTTTATCTTTTTTATTTGTATGTCAATATGTTATAGATCTGCTCAGTAACGAGTGCACGTTAAATTATGGGCTCCTGAGTTTTCCCGCAATAAAAATATCAGGCTTCCTTCCCATCCTTCTTAGGCTCTTCTGAGTTTATCCGTAACAAAATGTTTCATATTTGTTTTAGCATGCATATCTCCGTTTTAGCATGCATATCTCCCACTAAATTAAGATATTCCATATTTGTTTTAGCATGCATATCTCCGTCACGCTTAAAAATATTAGAGCATAGATGTTGAAGTTCTAACTGACATTAATCACTTCCGTAAAATATATTATGATGAAAAATTAGAGCATTAGATGTTGAAGTTCTAACCGTAAGGGGATTTGTTTTCATATATTTGTAATCGATCATGATGGTTAATAGTGATTAACAGTCTGAATTATTCTATAGATGTTGATGAAAGTAGTATATGTGAAGAATATTATGTACGATCCACTAAAATGTGTTGGCAGTGGCATACATTCTTTGACTGGGCTTAATGAGATAATGGAAGGGAGGAACATTCATATTATTACTTGTATATCCTGTTGACTTTGGGCTTCTACTCTTCCATATAAGTACAAAACTACTCCTGTCGTTTGTAAACAGGGAACAGGGAACTAACAAAAATAGAATATTACAATTTAGATGGACTGAATCACCCCAAAAAGATTTCAGGGGTGATGATGTCACGTCTGAAAGATGTAACATAGAATCTTGCGACTTAGGTGGACCGAACGAATCACCCCAAAAAGATTTCGGGGGTGTTGTCACCTCTGACATACATGGAAGTGGATTAACATTGAATATTATAATTTAAATGGACTGAATCACACCAAAAAGATTTCGAGGGTGATGTGGAGTCGATTAACATAGAATATTACAATTTAGATGGGCTGAATCACCCCAAATAGGTTTCAGCGATGCTGTCATATGTAATTATCAGGATAATATGTGTAATTATCATATTGATATTTTTTTCTTTCGTTCTAAATAGATACATATATCGATTCTATTACCTATAATTGTGAAATTGTATAATATTAGCACTACATTGTGTCTTCAACATCACTTGATTAAACATCAATTGCATGCTGTTAAAATTAATGAATTAAATTAAATTAACCAATGCTATTTATTTTGTTCGGAGGACAAAGTCTGATCTCACCACAAAATTGCTTGATCAGGATTTGAGCGACAGAAATAACCTTTCTACTTTCATGCAGTCAATAGTATACATTCAACATTATTAAAACATAACATAAATTTTTGTTTCATTGAGGAAAAGAATAACTACTTATGCTCACAAAAGAAGAAAAGAATAATGCTGCAACAATAATTATTCTATTGAAGGTTCCAAAGTCCCGTAAACAAGAGCCACTACTTACATTCTTCCAAACCAAAAGGCTCCTATCATATGCAAGCATATGAGGCAGACATCCACAATTCTCGGTGACCATTGGAGAGGACCCTTCGCTTGCTCCAAATCTGACATCCCATCCTATCCTATCCTTCTTGTGTTATCTCTTCAAGAAACACAAGAATGCTTTATTTAGTCACGCTCCGTCTGCACCTTGATGCAATCCAAGGATAATTCTGTAAGAATAAAATTTATAATATATTATTATTATATTAAAAATTAGATTTAAGTCCATTTTAATTTATATAATTTTGATCTAAACCACTTAAGCTTTATGATTTATCCATGTCTAAAATAATTCTTATATTTTTAAGAACGTAGTATATTTTCATCAAATCTGAATTAACAGATATCAGAGTCTAACATGCTGACTCATAATAAATTATTAATATAATAATATATGTAATTTAAGTTTTAAAAAAGGTTAAGGTCCATTTTAACCCTGTGATTCTGGTCATGAATCACTTAAGTCCTTATGGTTTACTCGTATCCAAAATAACCCATACATTTAAAAAAAAACATAGCATATAAGTCCCTCCCATCAAGTCTAAGTTAACATAAGTTAAAGTCTGCTTAAATAACATACTGAGTCATAATAAATTATTAATATAATGATATGTGTAATTTAAGTTTAAAAAATGACTAAGGTCCATCTTGTCAAAGAAGAGGAAGCAACAAAGGTTGTAGCAACGGATGGAGGTAAAGAGGCAAATTTATGAGAGGCTAGAGGTAGAGGTAAAGGAGAGCTAGACCACCACGTCATAGGCGCAACGAGTGGGGGCATAGGAAAGGATGAAGTGGGAGGCGATGGGGACAAAGACACCTAGGAGAAGGAAGAGGGACCAAAATACCACTACGAGCCTAGCGTCGAATTGGTTGATATACATCCACTTGAGACAAGATCGGAAGCTCCTAAGCTCATCGTTAGCGTGGGAGAGACCACGTGCGTACAACACCTTGCTAAACTACAGCAGCTCCGTGCTACTACTAGTGGTCGCTTCTACAACGATGCCTCCTCCCACCATTAATAGTAGTCATGTAAGTAGACTCTAACGTTTTGTCACGGACTTAGCTAATTTTCTCTAAGTCGTGTGACACCCTCGCGTGTCCGTCCGCAAAGGTCAACCTCCCCGAAACCTCTCATGGTCCCTTAGAACTTACAAAAGAGAAAACGGATTAGAGAAAGCACCGCACTCAGGATCCACAAGCAAACATCACCGAAAACACTTCATAGCTAATGCAAATTACAAACGAATTTTATAAGCTCTGAACGGTTGCACAACAAAGGGTCAAAATGGTCCACTATAGATCGAATATCTCTTATAAGTATCTACATAACACAACCTTTATTTACAAGCCTACAATGGCCACCAAACCCAACTAAAATAGGGTTATTAAGCCTTCGACCATCGTTCTACATTCTATGCAAAGCATGAACATACCAAAAGACACAGATATATATAAGCATTACATGAAACATTCTGTTTATAAGTTTGTCTATGACATTCTCCCCCACCCATTCCTTTGACATCCTCGTCGAAGCCTTTGCCGACACTACAACTCATCGCCTTCGCTGAGTCTTTAATCTTCTGTTCTAGCTACAATGCACCTCTTGGTTCCCAACTGCTCTTCGCTGCTATTGTTGAGTAGTCAAACTTTTGATCTGCCATGCTACTTTAACTCGCCAATGACTCTGACTCTAGTGTAGGGTTGGTTGAGTTGTGCTGATCCATGTTGGTTCCTACGGATCCAAAGATGAAGGAAAAGACCATCCCTCCTATGTGCTAGTCTCTCAAATGCCTCATGCTCTTTGAACTGGGTGGATGCTTGTTGAAGCTTTAACAAGTATCGCTTCACAAACTTCTGAAGTTTCGGGTCCTTCCTCCATAAAATTTGTCCATCGACTCTTCTTTCACTTAGTTGTCACTTCCAAGTAGATTTGCATCACTTCTGCTTTCGATTGGCATTTGTTGGGAAATGAAACAGATAATCTACTCTCAGTATCACTAATCACTATTAGTGAGGATTTAACAACTATTATATTCTATTATCTTCAAATGGTCTTTGAACCTGTGCAGAGCTCCTCTATTGGATAGATAAGAGAATTAGGGTACTCGGTTTCACTCATTCTCTTAAGAGTTGAGAAGACAAAGGTTACTTGACTTCGTCCGTATCCTCAAGGGTTGTACTTCGTGCATCGTGCTAGTTACTGGCCTTCACCTACTCTTTGCTCACACTTTGAAGCACTTGAAGTGTTTGCACTCCTTGCGTTGAGTTAGCTACTATGATTCACCTTCTCAATGCCATCAAACTTCTGGAATGCAGTAAGTTTTCACTCCAACTTAGAGTAAGTCTCTAATAGATTTTGATCACCTTTGGGATTGTACTGTCTTCTCCATCAACCTTGCCACCTACTCCATTAAGTAGCAAAGGAACAACACCACATACTGCTTGTTTCGTTTCTTGGTTGTGCACTCTTACATGACCCGAAGTTCTTCACTTTCGACTTTCTTGATGAGAAGCTCGTTGACACTGGTCTTATAAAGTTTCTTAGCCTCTTCCCTTCAACCTTGTCCTAGTACTTGGAGTTTATCTCTATATGTTCCACCTCTTCGGCCCCTTTCATGACCAAGCGCTCTCCCTCCATGAGAGCAAGGGATCGATGGCTTCACGGAAGTCCCGTCTCTACGGTACCATAGTGCTGTCATGCCCATGGCCCTACTATCTGTCACTTCACATCTACATCTCTTTTCTTCATGATCGGTATATCTGCCTCTGTGGCACTCCTTCGAGTCCACCTCCATTTTAACTGATGCTTTGTTTTGGGTAGCTAAGTCCCTCTGGACTTATCATCACTTCCTCGCCCCTTTCGACCCCTTGCTTTAACACCTCTGTGTTCTCCAAGCAGTTCTCTTTGGTCGATGGAAAGACAGACTATAACTCCCATGCATGGCCTCCGCCGTCATGTTATAGGGTTTGCACTGATTCTGTTCTCTTTAGCTTCCTTGGTAGCAACGTTCACTTACTCGACCTTATCCTCTAACTTGTTGGGCTCCCTTTAGTGAATATAGGCTCTGGAGTAGTCTAACTCTCCAACTGCTTCGATCATACCTCTACATGATCAAGTCCCTCCCATGGGACTCAATGGTACTTGCATTTGAACTTTTCCTTTGGTGGTACACAGCCCCCATATGCTAATAACCAAGACTTTTATCCAATGCAAAATTCGATGCACGCTTGGATGACCTGCCTCTACGGTACCATAGTCTTCATTCATTAAATCTATAGTCCTTCTTGTTGTCATATTGTTCACCGAAGTGGAGCTCTTAGTAACTCCCGATCATACCTCCAAATGATATAGTCCCTCACGGGGGCTCATCTTGTATATCGTATTACCACGGACTATTCCACCACAATCCACTGCACTATGTCGCCTCCTAGTGACATCTCTAGTGTATTCTAATCCTTGTGGGATAAACTTGAATTGTGATCCCTCCATGGCCTTGGCCAATACATCGTAGGGTCTCTTCCACCTTCGATTTTATTCACTCCTTTGGCAATCGATCCTCATCCACCTGCTCTTGGGTCACACCTAGATGAAGCATTGCTCTAGGATAGTCCGTCGCCTAGTAGCTCCCAAAGTCCACCAACTTTGTTGAAAATGGTGCATCGTTGTTTGGATCCTATGCCTCTGCCCCTATCAGCACAATCTCCACTGCACACTGCTTCCTTTATTGCAATTTGAATGGCAACACTGTGACATATTCTTCAAGAGTACCTGCCTCCGCGTCCTCTTGCCTCGTGCCAAGACCTTCTGAACCCAACTTCGCCTCCGCAAGTTGAGTTGCCTTAGTTCCTCTATCAAATACTTCTCCGAAATAAGATGCATGTGCTTAGAAGCTCCCTTCGTCTTTGGCACCATGCAAAATGAGTCTGCTCCATCAGAATGAATGACCCATGGAACAACATGATCCTGCTCTTGCCTCTGCAAGAGTTCATGTCCTTGACCTATGTCTAAGGAAAGCTCTATGCCTCTGCTCTATATTCCATCTTTTATGCCAACTCCCTTCATGTGGCTTGGGTACTTCACCAAGTTACACCCAAGTTGCTCCACTCCTTATTTTGCATTGAGTTGATGGTGGCCCTCGCGCCCACCAGTCTGTGAGTCAGCCTTTTCTTGAGTCTGATCTTCATATCGACTCTAAATATGTATTCATTTATGTTGCTTTGAGTCTCTCCCCCACTTGATCTCACAATACATCCACCAATGCATTATCTTAAGCGAGATTATGCGACGACTCCTCGCCGCTCACTCAGTCCATTGAGCTTCATGGAGTTATTATTTTTGAGGTACTACTCAACATGTGTGGTCTATTGCACATGATTCTCTCTTTAGAGAGGCGAGACTTATCCCTCATGGATATCTACCCCATTGGAGCAATATCTCTCTTCATTTCCTTCTCTCTGAAAGTTTCAAAGATTACCATCCCCTTGAACTACTCCGTCTTACTGAACAAACTGTGCATTGTTTTGCCTCCAGTAAAGGCACTTACTAGATTACGACTCTACGTCAATATAGCCCCCGCTGCACCCCTCAAGGCCTAGCAATATGCTAAACTCACTACACACTTCAGCCTCCTACAAATGTATTCTTCACATGCTGAAGAAAAAGTTTCAATGCTCCATGACACGGAGTTTCAGTCGCGTTGGGATGGCCACAAACACTCCATCGTTCGCATACAAGGCATTGCATGAGTACCAAATTCTTTGAGTTAGTAATTCCCCTCACCTCCATGAGCTTTGCACAACTCTTTCGATCGCTGAGCAATTCATTCCACCTTGATGGTCTCATCCTTTACCAAGCGCCTCGCTTGCCTTGAGCACCATTAAATATGTTGTCATCGTCAAGCCGTAGCTCGAACTTAGCCATCCCAACCTTTATGTGCTATGCATTCTTCTAAGCTTACTTATTCTTATAGTGCCTCTTGCGCGAAGGGTTAACCATTCCTCTGAATGCCAATCTCAGATGCCCGCTCCTCCGAGCGACTTCTTTTCCCTACATCTCCATGCTCGTTTTCCCCCAAACGATCGCGTGTGTGCTGATTACCCTCGACGCAACCCTGATAGGTCCCCCACATTTGCATGGCAAGTGTTTCTATGAGTGCTTGTCCTACTCTGATACCATCTGTCATGGACTTAGCTAATTTTGCCTAAGTCGTGCGGCACGCTTGCGTGTCCGTCCGCAAAGGTCAGCCTCCCCGAAACCTCTCATGGTCCCTTAGGACCTACAAAAGAGAAAACGGGTTAGAGAAAGGTACTCACTCGGGATCCACAAGCAAGCATCTCCGAAAAAACTTCATAACCAATGCAAATTACAAACGGACTTTACAAGCTTTGAACAGTTGCATAATAAAGGGTCAAAATGATCCACTATAGACCGAATATCTCTTATAAGTGTCTACATAGCACAACATTTATTTATAAGCCTACAACGATCACCAAACCCAACTAAAATGGGATTATTAAGCCTTCAACCATCTCTCTACATACTGTGCAAAGCATGAACAAACCAAAAGATACAAACATACATAAGCATTACATCAAACATCTTGTTTAAAAGTTTGTCCGTGACAGTTTGTTAACTCAAACTCCACGGGAGGAGCTTATATGTTATGGTTTTGAAAATATAAGGGTTATTCTAGACACGAATAGACCATAAGAGCTTAAGTGGTCTAACCAAAACCATAAGAGCTAAAATAGACCTTAACCCTTTTTTAAACTTAAATTACACATATCATTATATTAATGGTTTATTGTAAGTCAGTATGTTATGTAAGCAAACTCTAACGTCTGTTAACTCAAACTTAATAGAAGAGGTTTATATGCTATATTTTTTAAAATATATGGGTTATTTTAGACACAAGTAAATTATAAGGGCTTAAGTAGTCCATAGTTAAAACTATAAGGGCTAAAATAAACCTTAACCCTAAAAAAAATTAATATCAAAACTTAAAATCAAATAACAATAGATCAAATATATGATGTATGCCTTTTGATGCTACTTAAAAAAATCTTTATCTGATATCATCGTCGGATTCAAAAACCATAACAATGTCAATCTACAAGGAAAGCTAAACTAATCTTCTCCTCTCTTCCTTTTTTTTAGATGACACTATGAGCGATAGATTTGAGATAAAAAGAAGAGAATATATGTAATATCTTAATGAATGATTATTTTATTCTTGGGAGGTCCTATACTTTTATAAGCCAATGTCTAAAATAAATAATTAGGAGAGTCTATAGTTAAAGTCATCTCCTAAGGAATCATACCACAATTAAACTTCATTTCTATTTATCGATTATCATAATCATAATCTAATCATATTTATAATATATTTTACCTAATTAGATAGGATTATATAATCTAACATTCTCTCACTTGGCTCATTAATTGATAAAATATAAAAATTTAAAAATATTAAAATAAAAAATATTTTTATAAATTATTTAATTATATTTTTAAACATAAAAAAATATTTTACATGCATATATAGATTTTATAAAATTGGCCAATAAGTTTAATAAAAATAATAATACCATATTAAGTCTAACTAGCAATATAAGTTATAACGGTTATATGTCATTAATGTCATACTTCCTTCTATGTACCATAATATAGTTAGCTATTCCTTTTATAGTACAAATGACTCCTATAATTTATTTTGTTAAGATTATCTTGTTATCGTATTCAACCATAATATATATATATACATAAAAGTGAAGAGGATAGTATAAACAAATAATTTTAATTATAAAAATATAAATATTAATTATAATATCTACTCGAACATATATCACTATAAGACTATAATTGTTCACAAACCCAATCATAAGAATATATTTTTTAAAAAACTTTAGATTGTAAGTCCTAAGTGAATAGATCAGCGATCAATATATTGAAACTCAAGTTCTTAATTAATATTAATTATTTTTGGACTCTTGCTTTATATCATAATGTATAGAACTATTATAGTATTTACTATTCTTAAAGAAGAAAACTACTATAATATGTCACAAAGTATCTTCAATAACTTGACAATTAAGTCCGACCACACCAAGTCATAAGAAAAAATTTTACAATCATAAAATAAAATTTTACAATCATAAAATAAAATTTACAATCATAAAGTTTGATTAGTGGTCTCAAAGCATACAACAAAATCAGCTTTTATTATTGATAATATAATAATATATTACTTAATATTTTTTTATAAGTTACCCCTTCAACTAATAATATAAAATGGACTTCCTATTATAAAGGTAATTTATAGAATTATTTGAAAATGTCATCATTTTAAGTTGATTTATTTTCATACATATGAGCATATAATGTTTTGTCTGTTTTAGATAATTTATTACTTTCTTTGTAATCATTTTAGTATTTTATTCATGAGTAAGTCTAATATATACTAGTATTCCGACTATAAAATTCATATTTTGGTCTCGTATAGACTTGAATATGTAATAGTTCCAACTACGCATACATAATGATTTTTCTTTATTTGATTTTTTAAATTATTTTAAAAATACTTGTTTTAATTAAAATTTTATTTTTATTATTTGTTGAATAGAGCCGTATACTAAATCTCTTTGAGACTCGATCAATATTCTTTTTCTGAGATAATTATAATAATTCCTAAGATTTATCCTTAAATTTTTTAATACCAATAACATAAAATGCCTTATTTATACCAATTATCTTAAAAAATTTTGGTGAAAAATATTTTAGCTTGGTATAAAAAACTAAAATTTCTATTCATATGTAAAATATTATTCGCATATAGACTAATATAATAAACTAGCTTTCACGAACCTTTAGATATAAACATTGATCAATAATATTTTTCTTAAATCTAAAAGAAGTAATGGTATTAAAAAACTTTATATACTATTGTCTAGAGGCTTGCTTAAGGACATAAATAGATTTTTTAAATTTACATACCAAATTTTTTATTTCTTATATTTTCTTTATGAATCGTTTATGTTAATTCTTATAAATCTTAAAAAATTAATTTTTACATTCATACGAGTCACTAATATTATTATGATTCTTAATGAGTTCATTTAAAAAATAAAAAAAAATCTTATTATAATCGATGCATTTTTTATGAGTAAAATATTTGACCATAAGTCTAACTTTTATATTGCTTAATATTATCCTTTAAGTCATGCTTATATAACATACTTTTTTATAGTTATTGAATAATTCAACGAGTTATCAGATACCATTCTGGTCTATTGATTTTAACTCTTATTTTATTATATATTTTTTTAGAATCATTATTTTTAATAACTTATGAAAACAATAAGGGATCTTTTTTTATTTCTATGTTATAATATGATTTTTGTAGATATACCATATAGTAATAAAAAATGATATATCTCCTTTTCCTTCGGGATGTTCTAAAACTATTAATTATGATTACTCTACAAGATCATTAGCAATGACATCAATATCATGTGAGAGTTTATCAATGCTATTTTATCATTTATCCTCATTAATTCTTTCAGTTATTTGAGAAACAACAATCCCTTGAAAATGATAAAGGAATATCAATCTATATCTCATCAATATCAAAAGTAAATTTTGAGATTTTTACTCCAACTAATTTGCTATTTTTTTAGAAATCTTGTATTACCATATTTAATTATCCTCTTATCATGATTAGAGCAATAAAATTTGTATCTCTTAAATTTTTTTAAATAAATAATAAAATATTTAAAAATAATCCTTGAATCTAATTTCTTTTTCTCTGATTTGAAGATCCTTATCTCTACAGGATAATCTTAAATGTATAAATATTTCAAGTTAGGTTTTCTTTACTAATCCATAACTAAAAATTAGTTGATAGAATTAACTTATTAGAAACTATATTCAAGATATACATAGTTGTTCTTATGGCTTTATTTGATATTGATTCAAGTATAGAAGAATAACTTATCATGCTCCTAACCATAGAGTATAATTTTATCTTTCAAAAATCTTTTTTTGTGGCATATCTAGTAAAGCATACTAAGCATAAATACTTCACTTTTTTAGGAATTTAGCAAAAGAACTATAATTATGATCAGGCTCATCATATTTACTATAAAATTTATCATCCCTATTAGATATAATAATTTTAATTCTTTTATCTAATTATCTCTTGACTTTATTTATGTGCACTTGAAGGTGTTAATAACTTGAGACTTTATATGAATTAGATACATATAATCATATCTCAATCAGTTATTTATAATGTGATAAAATGTCTCTTTCCACTAAAATAGGAAACATAGAGTGACTCATATATCTAAGCATATATAATATCAAGGAGTTTATGAAATTATGCTTCATTCCAATATTTGATTATGGGATCGTTATAAACTCAAGATTTATATTAATTCTGTATAAATCATCATATAGAAAAAAGTTAACTTTTATTGAATTATGGTAAGTTTAACTTCACCAAAAAAGAAATAATATCATGATAATTTTAGAAAAAAAATAAATTTCTAGAATTATAGGAACATAATATCAAATAAATCATTTTTAGGTATAAGTGATAAGTACAAACTACTATCACATTCACTTTAAGATAATTCCTTATAATGATGAATATTTCATACTCTTTAGATTCCCATATTAAAATGAATCTCTATTATTGATAATATAAGTTGAAGCATTAGTATAAATATATCAAGTATTAGAAAATGACTTAACTTATACTGTTTTAGTTCGAACCAAAAATTTTTATCCTTTTTCATATTCCCTCTCTTACCACATAAGTAACACTTTGTTATGACGATTTTTTTTTTATAAGTTTATATAATATTTATAAATTTAGTTAATTTATTTGATAAATTATACTTTAACCTTTTATTGTTATTCACTTTTTGAGTATTACCCAAAATATTATTATTATTTTATTTTAATCTTAATACTTTCTAAACACATATACTAGTCAACTTATTTAAATTTTACTTATCTTTAATTTTAATATAGTGAATTTTAAATGAGCCAAAGAAAAAATAAAATTAAGAATAAATTATATGATAAAGAACTCAACTATATTCATGCTCAATATTCTTGAGCTTACAACTTTGTGAGCCATACTAAGGATACAATCTTAAATTCATCAAATACTATTATATTGAATTTCAATCAATTCTTTTATTAAGCATCAACTAATGACTTATTGATAAATTTAAATAAATTTTAAATATTTTAGTATGCTAGTTGTAGACCATAATAAAGTTTAAATATTATTAATAATTATCATAAAATTGAGTATTTAAAAAAAAATTGATCACTTATCTTAATTATTTGTTTCACATAATTTTTAGTAGTTATGTGTATGGTCCTTTCAACTAGTTTGATCAAGATCTAACACATATAGTATTAATTGTATATGCTCAAGCTATTTATAATAATTGAATCTGAAAAATATGATCGTTTATAAGAATACACAAAAGGAAGTATTACTATAATAATATAATATAATATTAATATTTTAAGTTTTTCAATAGATGTTGAATTATTGATATCATCTTTATTTCATTTTTTGGGTGAAATATTAACATATCTAGTATTTATAGAGTATTGATATCATCCTTATAGAATAGTGTTATTACCTTTAAGTATATAACCATAAGCTACATAATAGTATTATCCTATCCTATCATATAATTATTTGAAGTAGATTCCCTTTGAGATTATCTAAATATATGCGTCATATGAATATTATTTATGACTAATTATTTAATATAATTTTATAAATTATTAGTCTAGGTCATTTGATGACTAAAAAATATCAATATATAAAATAAAATTTAAAAAATCTTATAAATGATAAATATTTATTATAATTCATATCCCATATGCCTACCATCCTACGCTACTTTGATAGCTATCAATAAGATAAAACTTAGGGATATAAGTTACAAATAATATTCACCGAATTTTCTTGATTTAATTTATATTAAAATAGTTTAATAATAATTATAATAATATTAATCAGTATAAAAAAACTCATATGATAACTATAATTATGATAAAACATAAATAATACCTTCATGTGAAAAATAAATATTTTTTTTTTATTTTAAACATATATATGTGAATAATCAAATAAATATTGAAGAATAATAATTAAATTTTTAATTATCACATGCAAAATTTTATCAATATGTCATATGAGAAAACTATAAAAAAAAATCATATTTTATTTTTTATCCCATATAAAATTTTTAGACTAATCAATCATATTTAATTGGGTAGGCCCAAAATTGGGCTCCTCAAATTTAGCTTATAGATTTGGGTCAACCATTCGTGAAAATAAGGCCCGTCAAAATTAAAGTTGATTAAAATTTAGTTTTTTTTAATTTGATCAAAATTTGATTAATCGAATCAAAATATAATTAAGCAATCAAAATACAATCATAATTAAGTCCAATCAAAATATTTGATTAAAATAAATTAAATAAATTAAATTTATAATTGAAGATATAAGTAAAAAATTTTAATTTCTAAAAGGTAAAACTATATTTTTACTTAAGATATATAAAATTATCTAATTTTAGAAGGGCATAAATGAAAAATAAATTTAAGGACTCAGTTTGAAAATTTTAATTTTTAAAAGTAAAAATATTCTTAAAAAAATATAATTCTCTTTCATAGCTACCCCTACTACATTCCATCTTGCCCACCCACACAAGTGGGCGGTGCAACTACTGTTTGTCGCCTATGCGCCTGGTGGCACGACTCTTCTCTTATGGTTGATCGATGACCTCATCGATCACCATGCCATACTAGTTTCTCACCGGTGGAATACCTTCGCATTGCCCTAGTGATTGAGAGACTATACACATATGTCGATACGCAACCCTCATGCTCGTCGTGGTACGCGAATGTGCACATGTGTCCGTTGTGCAACTATTGGGAAGTCTAATTGATGCTAACCGTGACCAACAAATGCCATAGCGGTGTTGCTGTAGTCACCATAGTCACAACACTACTATAGTTGCACATAGCAATACTACTATAGTTGCTATAGCTACCCTAGGCAATGACGTTGCTACAACCACCTACAATCAAAGTAGACCGACCACCGCATCCCATGGTGCTTTCGCTGCATGTGTAATCATTTCCTGCGATTGGGCTAGCAACCATGAAAGACAACCACCCTCAATAATACTATCGTCGACAATAAGTTATCGATAGTGGTCCATCGATCAAACATGAAAAATCTCACATCTCTTTTAAGCAAGTGATAGGTTGGACTAGATAGAAATTAGATCGACAACACAAACAGATTGTTTAAGGATCATAAATCAAAATCAAATAACACATTTTTACAAGTGAAAGATACTAATAAACAAATCTAAATACACAATAGATCTGAAATACTTTTATGATTTAAAGTATTTGATTTCAAAACATAATTTTGATACTAATTATAAGCATAAAGTATTTGCTAAAAGCTTTTTTAGCAATATCTTTCAATATTGCTAAAAAAGCTTTTATCTGATTTGTAGATGCACTGTCATCAGATTTGAAAGTTACAATAATGTTGATATGCACGAAAAGCTAAACTTACATTTTTCTCTCATTCTATCCTTCGTAGAACCGCTATTAATGATAGATTAGGGACAAAGGGGAATGATAGAAGATTTGTCATCTCTCATTATTTTGTTCCTAGGAGGTCCTATCCTTCTATAGATAAAAGTAGAAGGTTTATGATCAGTAATTAAGAAAATCTCTCTTAAGTCATCTGGTAAGGAATCATATTATAACTAGACTTTCTTTATATTGGTCGATAACCATAATTAAAATCCAATCATATCTATAATATATTTTATCTAATTAGATAGAACCACATAATCTAATAATTTTTCCTATAATCATTTATAGTATTTAGTAAAGAAAATAACTACATGATCAAACATGTTGGTGACCACATACTTTTTAACAAAATGAAAAATGAGGCTCTTGAGATGAAACACATTTAATCAACTAGCTTCCTAGTGGGAGACATCTACTAACTTGTGAAGTCAAGACAATTAGACACCATAAAGTAATTAGGATGCTTGGGCAAATACTAAAAGTCATCATGAAATAGATGTCCATAATAATAGATGCAAAGTTCATAGTGTCAAAGATTATGATAATATTTTTTTTCCTTCTTTACATCAACAACATATCCATTGTGGACATCTCATTCTTGGTGGACAAACTCAAGAGTTTTATCTTATTCTTTGTGGTGCATGAAATGAATTATGTTGTCCTAACATATATAATTTGTTACGTGACAGATTCAAGTGCCACCAATGAACGAGACTGACATGTTCTTTATAATCGAGCCTTCACTATCTACATTTACTCACACCATGATCAAGTTTTGGATTCACCACATATCACTACTTACGTACCCGCATTTTTGTATAAAATTTTATCTTCTTAATTTTCTCTTATCCATATTATCAGAACAGGTTAAAACATTTTTTTTCTGATGAAGTTTTTGTTTTTATTGGATAGCAAAATCACAAGATTGCATCTTGTTTTCATTGATCCTACCATATTTAATACATGTTCAGGTGATCAAAACCCCATATAACAAAGGACTCTCACCTATTGAACCTACTATCGCATACCCAAATAGATCATTTAATCGCTTTAATTTCGTGGAGTATTAGTTTTACAAGTGATTATTGATAAATCAAGATTTAATTATGGACGTCGTTTGAGATTTGATATTTCGCAATAAGAAAAGTTATTGGATTCGCGCAGCATTTGGTGTAAAAGCATGGGGTTTTTTAAGGATGCATAGCCATATAGCCCTGATTGAAGTAATCGAAAAACATTTATTTGTTGAATTCGCTTTGGTTGTCTTATGATTGATTTTTTTCATTTTGTTTTGTTTTGGGCGCAGATTATAGTAAATAATAAATCATGATTATATTATAAAGGATTATTAAGGCCTTCCTCTTTTTCACCATGAAGCCCTGAAAAGAAAGTGATTACATGTCTTGGAATAATTCCTTTTCAATATTTATTGTAATAATTTGACCACTTCATATTATTATGCAACAGTAAGATGGTTGACTTCATCAAATTAGGGCACTTTGATGGATTCAATTTCCACAACTGGTGCAAAAGTATTTCGTCTTCCAGTTTTCTAAATTGCTTGTGTTTCCTATATATAGCACATTTGCTCGACTAAGTTTTGATATTGCATATATATTCTTTCAAAGATTAAATATTATATTTATATGATTCTGAATATTCGAATCCACCACTGCTGCTAACTTCATGGTAAAATTTTCTTTGTCATTTTAACCAAAAATCTCATATTTGTCGATACCTACGCCAAATTTCCTCTCATATTTAATTTATATATTGGGATTAATATTTAATTCATGTGTTATACTAATAAACGTTATATATATATATATATATATATAATATAGTAATAAAAGTTGGTGGTGATTTGAACCACACAAATTCGTGGCAATATATCATCACAATTTTTTTTTTTTTTGTGAGTATGGCTTGAAATAACAATTTTCTTAAAAAAAATGGATTTGTGATTCAATAGCAATAGCCCAAGTGAATAAAAAATCAATATACCTTTGGTTTCAAAAATTTTCACCAGCAATAGAAATAATAAAGTTTCTCATATCAAAAAGAAAAATAAAAGAGTTATCTGGAGAGAGAACTCCATACATGAGAAATAATATTAAGTCCGATTAGCAGATACAAACACATTTTCTGCTCGTCCAAAATCTTGTAAGCCATATTAGATTAAACTTAACATATAATCATTTATGATTCGAGAAATGACTTCGTAACGATAATGTAATTTATGACTCAATTCTCTGCAAAATTAATGATAATCAATTGTGAGATACAACATTGTCTATTTAGAAAGGAGCATAGAATAGTTTGGAAAATTAATAAGCCATAGGAAGATGGTGCTAAATTACATCTTTTTGTGTTCGTTTTTCTATTATTTCTGAGAATTAACTAGCATTCACAGAAACATCTAAGTATATATATATCTTATAACTATTTGGATTCACTTGCCAGCCAGTTAAGCATTAAGTCTATTAAAAAAGAAGCCTCAAGTCATCTAGAAATTGTATGAGCCAAATGCATATATAATCATTTTATTTCCCTTTTGTGATTGCTAAATTTTGCTCTGAACAAATTTAGAATTTTGATCCATAAATTATCGTTTTCGTTAAGATGATTGCCACATTCCTTTTAACTTCTGATTTGTAGTTCAGGTTAATTGGATGATGGAATCTATCTTTCAAGCATGCGGTGTCCATTCCATGAAATAATGTGTGTGCCAACTTTGTTGTCTAGTTGCATATATTATTTCCTAACCAATTACTCGACAATTGTTGATAATAAAATAGATGTAAAATTGAATTTTGAAATAGCCTGAAGGAGCAGACAAAGATCCAGCAAGCATAGAATGAGGAATAAAATGACCACAGAAATGCTTTCTCATACCACTAACTTAATAAAAAGTTAAGCAACTTTGCACATTTTTCACCACAATTAGGAAGACAATTTTGGGAAAATGCATTAGAATGCAATTATATCAGACAAGCAATTTTGGACATTTTTTTTACATCAAGGTAATGAATACCGGACAAACTGGATTTTATAAGCAATCATCCAGTCAAGCATATATAACCTATCATACCCAAACTTAAGATCCTAAAACTTGCATTGTAAGATCTATGTTTCCACAACTCAATCATCCTCTTACAGAAAACATCATAGCTAAATATGATCAGTAGGAATCCTAGCTAAAATAGAATACTAATTTTTTTAATAGTTTATCATAATGTGTGAACAGTCCAAAGCAATATATATTACAGATCATTTCACACCTGACACTTGATAAGACAGACTTTGATCCTCTTGGACATAGAGGTTTCAGTAACATGCACCATTTATAGAAAGGAATAACCATTTCTGTGACAACTTGGGGAAGTAGTTCTCTCGATGCTTAATTCTGATGATAACTCACATAGCAGCACAATCTAGCTATATCTGAGTTCCTAAAACGAGCTAAAACATTCATGTTCAGAAGAGCTCGCATCGTCACAAGGAGAATGAGTGTGTCTGCCCTCATATGTCGTGATGACCATCCGGCAATCTTCGGACAATCTTTCGACTCTTTTCTTCACCCGGCAATTGCTATGAGTGCAACGATAGTAGCTTCTGCTGACAAATGGGAGATGACAAAGGATTATAGAGAGCTTGATATTTGGTATAGAATCTAATATTCATCATTGGCGTAACATATAAACCAATTGGAGTACCAAAATAGAGATTTGATGATCTTTTCAAGAATCCAACCATATTTATCATTGGAGTACCAAACTAAAAATTTCACTCGGTAGTCTTTTTTGTCTTCATAATCCTGAACTACATATGCCTATGAAAAAGCAATATTGGGAAATGAAACCAACATCAAGTACTTTGTCATTAACATTAATGTTTGTCAAAAGGCTGAACAACTTGACTAGAGTTTTCTTAGTGACTATCCAATCGAATGTACTTAACACCTAGATATACATATATGTTTTGATATGTATGAGGAGTTTTAGGAACTATATACTTCAATATATATAGTGAACATCTTCCATTTGGTTATATTTTGACCGCTTAAGTCTAATTATACAGTGATATTATTGGTTCACAATCAATCATCAATCAAAAGAAGAGAAAATAAATTTATAAACATATCAAGATTTTCTTTTCTAAGGCAACTAGCTACTGTCAGTGACACCACTGTTTGAGTTGTTAGATTGAATAATGATGAAAACGAAATTGCTTAAAATTGAAATAATGAGATTTATGCTCATTACAAGCAGTTTACTTTCTTCCTTTGGTTCATTCGTATAAATTTCTATTACAGCTGATATGACTTTTTTCGTGAACCTTCACATGAACTAAATAATGTCTAATATGCTCCTGTGAGTTGCTCTACTTTTCGATGATTTAGTTTCGAGTTTTATGGTCAATTAGCACCTGGCTTCTGTACAGATTATGCTCATCAAATATAGACTAGTACTTGTACGAGACTTGTGTGATGGAATTTAACACCATACCTCGGATGGAGGCTATTCTTCACAACCTTTTGCCCATATTTTCTCCACTTGTAGCCATCGTCTAGTACATCCACATCGCTTCTCGTTTGGAAGCAGAACCTTGGCTCCCTCATCTTCCTTCTTACCTTCACCTTGCCCTTCTCCAAAGATGAGCTTCTCCACCTGCGTGTGTGCATGTCAGAGAGAGAGAGAGAGAGAGAGAGAGAGAGAGAGAGAGAGAGAGATTCATACCATGAATTGGCACCACCATCCCTGCAAGAGCCCGTTTGATCATTGCGACCTTTGGAATCGGAGGTCGCCACCTGGTTATAAATGACATAGAGATCCAGATAGAGGAGCTGAAGAAAGTTATGCATCCCTAGACAGGTGCAACTAGTACAAACCCACACAGATCTATGCAGACTCGCGTACCTCCTCATTGCTCCAAGGCTTGGACATGGACTTGTCACAGCTAGCGGCAGCAGCGTTAGTGAAGGGAACAACATCAGTCGATAGCAGAAACGGAGTTCCATCGGGTGGAACTAGGAATCCTAGGCCTTGGGCGTTCTCCTTCGGATGCTCGAACTCCATTTGGTGCACCATGGATGGCCTTGAGACTGGAGGGACATCAAGAAGATAGCAGCGTGAACCTCCTACTCCCTGGCCTCCTTCCATCAGCGATGATATGTCAACCTCTCCTGCCCTTCTTCTTGTTTGGACTTTACTCTTCCTATCCTACTGCTCTACGAATATACATCTGTCTGAGAGCATCGAGCAGCGAAGGCAGGAAACTATTTCATCGGTCCTTCGGTGTTCTGAACAGCACTTCGGAACCGGCAAATGCCGGTTAGGTGTCAGAATTCTATGGTGTCATACATCTGTAGTCGTGATCCACAGAGAACATAGATAGAGGGGGATGATTACTGTATCCAAATGCAGTCTCTGATGCACTTATTTTGGTCGTTACCTTTGACCCAAATATTGACTGCCCTTTACTTTGTCTCTTTTACTTTAAGAGAGATAGGATAGTCGTGATTAAGTTTATATACTTGAAGTGCCCCAAAGGAACTCTCGAATTCTAAGGTGGAGTCAAATCCTTGCACTTTTCCTCTTTCTCCACCTCATGCTTGTTTTCCTTAGAAATATGGAACTCTGGAATTCTAAGGTGGAGTCAAATCCTTGTACTCATTCTTCTTTCTCCATCTCATGCTTGTTTTTCTGAGAAATATGGAATCCCTAATCGGTGCGGGAAAGTTTGGCTTTAGCTGATACACTCATTGGTAAGCTAGATGTCGATCCAGGAACAGAAGACTAGTAAAAGGAAAAGTTTCCTGCCAAGCATAATGGACCTGAATTCTTTTGATAAAAAGAAATAGATCCCAACCTGGTTTGTCTTTTTCAATCATGAAATATAGACGTACACTGAAGCTGAAGTCCTAATGCATGATGTCTATGCATGCACTAAAGCTACTATTTTGTTTTTATTTCAGATATGAGTTACAAGCACTAACATCCGAGATGGAGACCTACCTATCCAATCATGCCATTAGGATTATACGTCCCTCGTGTATGCTATTATAGTTTAATCAGTTAACATCCTCCGTATCAAATAAGAAGAAGATTCCTGTAGACCATCGCAACCTTTTCATGGTCATAATGGAAGATTTGGATCGAACTGTGGTACTGTCTCAGATGCCTTCTCGTGCAAGAAGCCATTTGAAGTACGTCAAAGCTCTCTCGATTAACAACTAGTAGAAGCGTCTTTATCGATCTCTGGAATATCGACAAAAACGCTAAGTCTACAGCAAACCAGGATTCTATGGTAGAGCACAAAAGCCCCGCTGCAGCCATTGGTCTGGTTGTCTTTCACTTTTACTGCCGTTGTTGCTTTCATTGTCATCGTCATTGTCGCAGCCATGATTACTTATGGTAGTAGTATCGATATCCAGTTGCACTTCAAATTTCCTCTGAAGACTTGAGTGCGCTACTGGAATCGGGTCCATTCTGCTCCTCAACACAGCAACACCGGCTCTATGAAATCATGAGCTGCTCAGATCCTTCCAAATCGTCTTGCAATCAATGCTTCTCCCCACTCGACCACCGAGCAGAAGAAAGGTAACATTTTCTTTTCCCACTCATTCTCTCACCTCTCCCTCCTTCCACGGAATATTGGAACCCCGGGTGAAGTAGTCCTCCGATAAAGAGTGGCTTCTCAGAGCCCAATATCTACCTTCTCTTCACTTGCATTCATCTGCATTGGGGATTGTAGATCTCGTCCGATACCATCTCATGGCAAATGTAGATTCCATCTTTGTGTTGTCTATGACAGCCTCAAGCATAAGACTCAAAAGGGAACTCAACCCTGTTCTGTAGGCAAACAAATCCACCACGAAAACTGCAATTGCGCCCGTGCTTACATTCTTCTTACATAAACTCACTCGAGAACATGTTCTCTGACATTCTCTTCTCAGGAATAGCATGTTGGAGGACTTTTATTTGCTTGCTTGATGTTTGATCTTTTTGGGGTGCTGGAAGTTGAAATGGACTGCCAGTTGAGGTTCATTTTCTTTTTCTTATTTTTTTTGTTACAGATAGTTAATATAAATCACACGGTTATAGTACAAAGATCAATGATACGATCAAAGACCTCTTCCATTACTCGGGGGGAGGAGAAAGATGTACATGTAACAATCACAGTAGCTGCCACCATCAAGTTGCATTAGATTTTCAAATGCAATTGTTGATTTCATTCATCCCCATTACTTTGAATCTGGTTGTCAATGTTCTTCAACCCCTCAAGACCTTAGTTATTCTTAATACAAATGAAAACCAAAGACCACCGAGTTGAGGATGTTGATATTGAAACTAAGACGGGGACAAATTCTTTGGTGGACCAAATTCATAGCTCTTCCATCGATCATCAACCTTGAATGAAAATGAATGATTGGAATGAGGACAAGGAACACAACCTAAATGACTCGTAGTCTTTGGAATGCAATCCTTAGCCATCCTAATTTCCTATCTCATTTGACTCCGACGAAGTCATGGCTAGCTCTTCTTTCCTTTTGACTTTCTAATATTTGACTCGCTTTTTGTCCTCAAATCAATCTTAAATTCTTGTAAATGTCATCTTTTTAATTAAATGAGTATCAAGAAGAGTGTTGTGAGTCAAACTTAACATCATACGAAATCTGACTCTTTTAATTTATAGCAATAATGCGAGGTTATTCCTACTTTCTTTAGGATTTAAATCTTGCACATAAATATTTTTCTGACATATTTACGATTTATCTGCAACTTGTAAGTTTATAAATTACAAAAAGTTTGGTACGAAATTACCTAAAACAAAATGTTATCGATTTTTTGTTTGGACAAAAAAGTGAAATAATGGAAGGACTCAGTAAATTTGTTTTCCCAAGTGAAATGAGAGCGAGAGGGCTTCACATTTAACAATGTCAAAACAAAGATAACATGAAAATGATGTGACCTGTGGGACGCATATGGATCTTTGAGCAGAAATAAGCGTGTAAGATACACGTGCGAATGATGCAAACAACACGCACCCTGAGAGCACATCTGAGCGCGGTGGCGGTGGTGGTGGTGGTGGTGGTGGTGGTGGTGTGACATGCCACCATCATAAGTGGGAAGCGACACACAGCGGGCGAGACACATCCATCTGCCATTAAGCCCACGGCATGGCATGGCTGTCAGCCAGACACCCTGCTGCGTTCCATGAGGGTAATCATGCCATACCGTGACATGCCCTCCTCAGTCCCCCCACCTTCTGCTGCTTCCTCCTCCGCCTCATGATGTCCAGAGTTTGGTGCTTTCCCCGTCCCCACCCGTGGGCCCCTACATCTCCCCCATGTCAACTTGGGACTTGGGCCCTGCGGGGCCCGCCTGGCGCGTGAGTGCGGGGCCGGCCCCCTCCCCCGAGCACCTTCGCCTCTTACGCCGCGGGGGGTTGTAGGGTTAAAACCCGAAGAGTTCGTGCGTTTGGGTGTCCTCGATGTGATTGGCCTTTGGTGATCAGTCAGTCGTATTGGGGTGGGGCGGACCTGTCTTTTAGCTGTTCTAAAGACGAGATGTGTGTAATCCCCGTAGCAGCAGATGTAGGGTATTGATATTACAAATGCAGATGTGCAGTCAGAGTGAGGAAATCCAGTAGAGAGCTTAAATGCATCCCGTTGACACGTCCATGATGTTGGCAAAGTTCACATTTTCTCAATTAGGCGGCTATAGTTAAACTATCACATTTTCAAGTAATTATTATCATAATTTAAATAACTATGGTAATGATAGTCATTTAATCTCATATGAAAAGTATCATCTGCGTTTGGTTGAAGAATCATAAGCGCCATGAAGCTATCGTGGGTATGATTAAGAACGTCTAAGGAATAATCCTAGTTAACAACTCTGCAGACCCACCTCACATGTTCATTTCACCGATGTAGCCTCGATCCATCGACAGTAAATGACCACTTAAGTATGTGATGATATATTATTATAAATGGTAGGTGGTGTTGTTGTCGTGTTCCATTCAAATTTAGAAGGTACATTCATATAAAAAGTACTCAATTAACTTCTTGTATAAATCCTTTTTTTTTTTTTTTAAGTAAATATATATTTCTTTTCTATAATATATATATATATATATATATATATATATATATATATATATATATATAATCTAAAACTTTTGGAAAAGTAAAAAATATTTGTAGTATAGTTGACAAGACAGCATGGGGTGGCTCCTTTTTTTATTTATATATTAGTTTAAATCTCTAGCAGGTGAACTGCTTCCCTTCCGAGCATAAACAACTCCCTCTTGAATTGCCTTCAGCTCTTAGAATTCCATCCATATGCAATCAGCCAACAAACGAGCAAATCCTTATGATCGACGATGGTGTTATTCCATGGAGTGCTAAACCTTCTTGAGCTGATGTGGCAACAGGAATTAGAACCAAGGAAGAAGAAGGAACACGAATAACCAAGTTGTGGCAGATAGGCACTGCTCCAGAAGAAAAGAAATCTCTCTCAACTTTACAGATCTGAATGGTCAGAAGAAACCCTATCAATTCATAAGTGTGTTCAACTTGGTCTGACATAGGAACCAGAGGCATGCTTTTTTACTCTGTCTACATCAACTTTACCTAATATATCATCACTTCATTTCAATAATTGTATGGTCGACTTGAAATATGAATAGACTTTCTGGTTTTGATCTGCTGGTAGCCTGCAAGGGGAGAAAGAAACTTTTGCCACGGGCATGTTATCATGGTATCATTTTTAAATGTAGTATAAACTATATATAATTTTTAAATGATAATTTAATTTATTTGATTTATCTTTTCTTTTACTAAAGATTTTTTTTTTCTTTTGAGAAAAAATAAAAAATAAAAATTAGCCAACAGCTACAAAAGTATTGAGCATAGCAGCCTTCCCCCAGTTATAATTTTTTTCAGTCAACAGTCATTACATCCACCTCAAGGAGATACATACACCCTGACTCCTTCCCCAATTAGCCAATCTATGTGTCTCCCATTAGAATTGCACATAAAATATATAAAACAGTTTGGATAAACCTCACTGGCCAAGACAAAATATCCCTATACAAAATTGATCAGCTCTTTAGAATTATACTGACAAGGGTATTAGGTACAGCCGACCAAATGAATCATCTCATATACCCTAAAAATATTAACTATGGAATTTGAGAAGACTATGGGCTAACTCATTATAAATAAGAATATTATCATATATATCTCAATTCAAAATAAAAAATTGATCCACCAATCCATTAAGAAGGAGATTGATCCTATTAGCAAGAATATTTGATAAGATTTTATAAATAATATTACATAGAGTAATCCACCTAAAATCTTCAAATTTTTTTTTTAGAAATGAACACAAGTAATTCTTCCCAGCAACTAGGATCTCTCTTTGGACTCTTGCCTTTTCTCATTTATTTTAGAACACTATGAATTTCATCATAAGTGATAGGTTGGATGAGGAATACAATCTCATCAGCAATGATTTATCCTAATACACTGGCTCCGATCAACATCGCTCTGATAAATTTTATATATTATCATATTACTTAATAAAATAATTAGAAATGTCATGGTGATTAGAAATTTGGCATCCCTCTTTATCCATAATAAAGTGAATATGATTTTTAAGTTTTCTTTTTAAAATATTTATGGAAATAGTTAGTATTCCTATCCCACCCTCAATCTAAGATATTTTAATTTTGTTCCACTATTGTTATCTATTCAAAGTTTCTATCTTATTATATATATGCTATGAGGGATATAGGTTTCCCCCTTAGCGACATTACCGATACTCTCCTTAAGTTCTAAATTAGTAAACCTATGAAGGTTTCCCTAGTGATTTTGTTTAGGTTATCCCCGCTCATATAGTTCTAATGACTCAATATTATAAACAAAACTACTTTAAGCAAGATATTCGATATAATATTTGTATATATTCATGTCTTTCAATTTTTTTTATACTTTAAACAGTATGCAAGAATTTGCAATAGGTTTGATAGCCCTATTTTAATTAGATTTTGTGACTATTTTATATTTATGAATGCAAGTTATGTAGTCATTGCATAAAGGTAAAACTATCCAAAAATAAACTATCTAAGCAGTTTTCTAAGGGTCTTCTAGTTTCGTAGAGTGGTGTAGACTATTAATCACTACAACACGCAAGAGCTACTTGAGTGGCATATGGTTAGATGAGTCTTTAGAGTAGTGTCGATTTGTTGCATTATTTCATAACAATATTATGTGGGCACTTGTGGAGACTTTTGGTCATGACAGACCATGTTGGATTCCATCACATGATTATTCAGAATTTATAAATTTTATATTTATAATTTACATTGCTTATTAAGTGTTTATTAAAATTATTATTTGTGGGATCCCGATTTAAACATTTTCTTTAATTCATCTTCTCTTTACTAGGTTCTTAAGAGACCATAAAATGTTTTAGATAGGTTGACTCTTTACGAATAGACACGCAAGAGTGTTGTATAACTTAGGCAAAACTAACTAAATTTGTTGACAAATAGTATTAAAGTAGGATAAGCATACCTAAAAACACTTGACATACAAACATTGGGGATATAGTGGGGTTGCTTTGAGAGTAACTAGAGAAGCGAGCATGGAGGTGTATAGAAAGGAGCCACTTAGAGGAGTGGGCATCCAAAATTGACATTCACATGAATTGTCAACCCTTTGCATAAAAGGCATCACGAGGACAAGTGAGTTAGGAAAAACATATAGCGAATAAAACTTGGGATGATTGAGTTTGAGCTATGACTCGACATTAGCAATCAAACTTGATGACGCTTAAGGCAAGCGGGGTGCTTGATAAAGGATACGATTGCTAGTCATAGGTGCTCTACAAGCCAATCACGTGAGTGATGACACGTGTGACTTGATACATAGTCTTTTTATTTAATATTATTATTTAAAATTTTATTATTTTATATTAATTATTGTATATACACGTACATATATTGTGATGTTCATGGATCTGTGCAATATTAATCAGATCATGATAATGAGACCGATTCATCTTTAAACACATATCCTAAATAATCCTAATCATAGGTTACTTGAGAGAGATATCGAGATAACCGGACATACTAGTGTGCTATATACTCGTCCATATGATAGAAGTAGCTGGTCTTATAGTTGCTCGTGTGGAGACACTAGGGATATAGTGCTGGTACTTATTAGAGAATGAGTTCACTAATTGATTCACTCATAGAATGCTTAATGGTTAATGATACCTCATTGTCAGACAACGATTCCGTTGTCCCAATGGTGTACTTGGTTTTTATACTTGAGATACCAAGGATGTCCTGTATAAGTACTCAACTCTTTGATACTAGACTTATAGGTTTGGATAGTCCAGATCTAGCACAACCGATCATCGGGAGTGGTAGTCAACCTTACGAGGGCTATTGAGTGTCGATAGAGGAAAAATTGCTCTCAGTGTCATGAGAGGAATATCTCATGTATTTTTTCTTAGACAAATCCCCGACCAAAGTTATTTAGATTGAAAGAGAAAGAGTTATCCGGGAGAATCTGATTAGAGTGAGACTCGAGTAGAAACTATATGGGTCTGATAACATCATGCCCGGTATATGGTCTCTGAGATATTAGATAGATGAGAGACTATAGGTACACAAAAACTAAGGATAGATAGGTCCAATGGATTGGATTCTCTTATATCGTTTGAGGACTGCGACGTAATGACCTAGTACATCTACAATCGATGAGTCGAGTGAATTATTCACTAAGCCAGAAGAAGTTCTAATAGGTATGACTCACGGTCAGCTTTGTTAGGATCAAGAGCACTAAGAGGGGGGGGGTGAATTAGTGCAGCGGAAAACTTTTGACGATTTAAAACGATGTTCGTACGATAAAAACACTTTCGATGAAAAATCGTTTTGGAAAGTTCTTCAACTTAAGATTAAGTGAAGTACAGTTGAAGAAAAGCAATGGAGACAGTTTGTAGTTAAGATAGAGAGCAGAATATAAATGCAAACTGAGATTTAGAGTGGTTCAATCAATCTTGACCTACAATAGGCGAAGGCCAACCACCCTTTTACAGCTTTACTCCTTTTGACGGGCTTAAGAGACAACCATTATAGATTTTCACTCCTTTCTTGAATGATCAAAACTTAGATGAAAAGAGGGAGAAGAACTTTTGGCCTTTTTACAACACTTTTGAGCTCTCAAATTCTCATAATAAGATCAAGATTTCGGTGCCCTTTCATGCAGGAAAGGGTAGGGTTTATATAGGCCCCAACTGGTTCGAATTTGGAGCTTAAAATATCATCTCCTGGTTTTTCGAGGTCCTGGCGGTACTACCGCCATAATTGGGCGGTACTACCACCTGACATTGCTCGGAGACCGAGCTCAGACGGTACCACCGCGTGACAAGGGCGGTACCACCGCTCCGCTTCGCTTGGAGATCGAGCTCAGGCGGTACCATCACCTAACAGGGGTAGTACCACCACTTGGCATTCTTGGGAGATTGAGCTCCTAAGAGGTGCCATCGTTGGCCAGGAATTTTGGGTCCGAATAGGCTGATCTATTCAGCCCAATTTGGGTCTATCAAGGGCCTAATTGCCCCCAGATTAAGTTAATGGGATCACCTCCCATTCCTAACTTAATCTACATGCAAACTATGATATTTAAGACATTAATACTGCAACTTGCTCCGGTGCATCAATCGCTTCTTCCGGCGAGCTTCCGGCGAACTTCCGGCGAACATCCGACGAACCCTCGGCGATGCTCTAGCAGACTTCCGGCAAACTCCTGGACTTGTGACGATCCACTTGGAAAGTTCCGACGAGCTTCTTTGGCAAGCTCCTAGACTTCTCGGATATGTTCCCGCAGAACCTCCGATGACTGTTTAGACTTCCGTCGAACTCTCGAACCCCCAACATGATCATGGTCTTGACTCTGGTGTAACTCCTACTGCATGTCTTACTGCCATCATAGTTAATCCTGCACATGTAAAACAAACTTTGATCTAGATAATTAATACTAAGCATTAATCAAGTTGTCCGGCATATCATTGGTCCCTCGACGCTTCGTTCGATTCTTTGGCGCATCGTCCTCTCTTACGGCCTATTGCCCAATCAGCCAGTTGACTCTACAACTCTGATATCCTTGGCGCAATATCCGCTCTTCTTGGCCCAATGCCCGAATCTATGGCCCGAAGCCTTCTATCGATATGTCGATCGATCCACCGACCCGACGTCCAATCTTCTGACATGTTCTCCTCCGGCACAACTAGATTTTTCCTACTTTAATTGTCTCATCATGATCGAAGTATTCCACATCATTCAAAACGCAGATTAAAACATTAACACAATTATCAATTGGTTTCATCATCAAAATACGAGATTCAACAATCTCCCTCTTTTTAATGATGACAACCAATTGATGACAGAGTTAAACTTAACTCCCGGAGTTTAACCAAACTCCCCCTATCAATATGCCTTATTAATAGAAACTCTTGGATTAAAAAATCCAAGCAATATGTCATGATCAAATCATGACATACAATCAACATACTTCTCCCCCTTTGTCATCAACAAAAAGGAGAACTACAATTCTCATGTGTTTAAACATAAATTCAAATTGTTGTATGAAAAACATTAAGTTTTATCATCATGCAATTTGTAAGCTAGAAAATTTGGTAAGTATTACTTCATGCTTAAAACATTCAAGCTATCAAGTTGTAGATATGCAAGATAGCAAGATAACATGTTCTATTTCATACAAGCTAGCAAATTTAAAGATGTGCAAGTTGGCATATTTGCTTTTCTCTGCGATAGGCAAGATAGCATTTCTTTATAATGTTCAAGATAGCAAGTTTTACATCATGCTAGCTAGCAAATTAGAGATGATCAAGAAAGAAACTCTTGCTTCTTGAAATATGCAAGTTGTAAGCTAGCAAATTTTTGCTTCCTTTGCAATATTTGAGCTAGCAATTTTGCTTTCATTGCCAAGTGCAAGTTAGCATGTTTTACATTTTGAGATAGGCAAGATAGCATTTTTGGTATGTAAATTTATAGTATGCAAGCTATTAAATTTTACACTTAAAGAAAGTTAGCAAAATTTTACATCTTTTGAGGTGTGCAAGATGGTTTATTTTGTCTCTTTTTGAAATGTGTAGCTTAGCAAATATTGGTTCTCTTGAGATTTGTAAAATAGCAAGTTTATCTTTTTTTCGAATTGTGTAAGCTAGCATATTCGCTTTCTAGCACGTTTTGCTCCCCTTTTATCATTGTCAAAAAGAAGGGAAGACCCTTCTTGCTTCCTTTTTGAGATTAACAAGCTAGCAAGTTTGTCTTTTTTTCGAATTGTGTAAGCTAGCATATTCACTTTCTAGCACGTTTTGCTCCCCTTTTATCATTGTCAAAAAGAAGGGAAGACCCTTTACGTTAATTTCTAAATTACGACAAAGGTAAGGTAACAAAGATGAAAAAATTAAGATGTGAGTGTCAAAACAATTTTTTATCATGAATATTTTATCATTGCATGTATTAATATCATAAGTGTTTCATGCATTCATATCAAGAATATTAAAAAGAAAATAACTAAGTGATGAGATAAACATTTCATGAATATAAGAAATTGCATAAAAATCATATCATGAAAGATTAGAACATGTGAATAGCAAAAGACATGATTTATTTTTGAAAAACCTCCTCATAAATAATCAAAAGAAAATCTCAGGAGATCGATTAAAGAAAAATCCTGATTCATAATAAAATTTTATGCATCGAATATCGAGAAATCAAGATGATGATTCATAAAAAATATCACAAGTTATATTCAAGAGAAAAATCATCATTCATTTTCAATTCATTCAATTTATCAAATCAACATTTTTTGGGTATCCATGATATCAAAATATGGTTTCAAATCTTCAACATATAACATGCATAAATAAAAAAATTGAAAGGAGAAGGGAAGAATTTAAAGGTACAAAGATTTCAACCATCTCATAAACAAATGAATGATCAAGTCATGAATCCAAAATTCCATGAATCATTTTGACAAATCTACTTTTAAATAATCAAAATGATTATCAAAGAAAATCTTATGTTATTCTAAGAAATCAAAAACATGATTTTGATAAAACTCATTTCAAATTCAAATCATCAAAATCATTTTTATGGTTCACAAAATTCATAACATAAGTAGATTCATGATTTCATTGATAATAAATCCCCCCCCCTTTTTTAAGTGTTTTATTTTAAGTGATTGATTTCATGTTAGTATGCTTTTTCATTTATGTCAAATAAAAACATGCATCAACGTTTAGGATCGAAAAATAAATTTTATCATAAAACCATCAAGACCAATAAATCACAAAAATCATCATGTATAACTTCAAAATCTCATGTATAAAATTGTTAATCATGGTATCAAAATATTTAATATTTTCATTACATCATTATGCATTACTTCAAATCAAACATGATTTTATTTAATCAAAATTGAGAAATAACAATGGAAATCAACATGATACATGTTATTACTTCTTAACCACATATAGTATGATTTCTTAAGGCATTTTTAATCAAAATCATTTTATTTATCATAAATATATAATTTTCATAATTATTTTCAAAATTACTAAAATGATAAACATGATTCCTAATTATTAAATTATTAAACTTGTAATTTTCAACAAAATTAATTCTAAACTAAATAAAAAAGAAAATGCATCATAAAAAATATCATGTAATTTCGAAATAAATTAAAGGCATTTTGATTACCTCATCGTCGAATGCCGTTAAAGTGTAGTTTGCCATCTCGCCTTTCTTGATTTTCTCCTCGTCTTCGGAGGAGCTTGATTCATCCAAATTTTTATTCTTCTTCTTGTGTTCAAAGCAAGTAGTTGCGTTCTTTTTGTTTTTAAATTTTTGTTTCAGAATTTTTATTGAAAGTTCGAGTTCACCATCACTTGAGCTTATATTCGAGTGGTCTTCAAATGTTCTATGTTCCAAATCCTTCATGTTCTTTGGAAGGTGGTTCTCAAGTTCTTCATGTGCATTACACGTTAATTCATAGATTATCAAAGACCCTATTAGTTCTTTAAGAGGGAAATAGTTAAAATCTATTGATTCTTGAATAGCGATTAATTTTGAATCCCAAGTTTTATTAAGAGAACGCAAAATCTTATTTATAACTTCAAAATCCGAAAAACATTTGCCAAGAGCTTTTAAACCATTGACGACATATGTAAAACGGGTATACATGTCAACAATGGTTTCGCTCAGCTTCATTCGAAAAAGCTCAAAATCATGCATTAATAAATTAACTTTAGAATTCTTAACACTACTTGTGCCTTCATGTGTGATTTCAAGAGTGTGTCATATGTCGAAAGCCGATTCGCAAGTAGAAACCCAATTAAACTTGATTTTGTTTAAGGTGAAAAATAGAGCATTCATAGCTCTAGCATTTAAAGAAAATGTCTTCTTCTCTAAATCATTCCAATCATTCATTAGAAGATAAGACCTTTTAAAATCAGATTCGATAATATGCCATAAATTCAAATCCAACGAAAGCAAGAAAACTCTCATTCGAGTTTTTCAATAAGTGTTGAATCTCGTATTTTGATGATGAAACTACTTGATATGTGTTTATGTTTTAATCTGTGTTTTAAGTAACGCAGGATGCTTCGATCATGATGAGACAATTAAAGCAGGAAAAATCATGTTATGCCGGAGAAACATGTCAGAAGATTGGACGTCGGGTCGGTGGATTGGTCGACGTATCGATAGAAGGCTTCGGGTCGTGGACTCGAGCATTGGGCCAAGAAGAGCGGGTATTGTGCCAAGGATATCGAAGTTGCGGAGTCAACTGGCCGATTGGGCAATAGGCCGCAGGAGAGGACGATGCGCCGAAGAATCGGACGAAGCGTCGAGGGACCAATGACATGCCAGACAACTTGGTTAATTGCTTAGGATTAATTGTCTCGATCGAAGTTTTGTTTTAAGTGTGCAGGATTAACTACGATGAAAGTAAGACATGCAGCAGGAGTTGCGCCGGAGTCAGGACTATGATCACGTTGGGAGTTCGAGAGCTTGACGGAAGTCCGGATGGTCGTCGGAGGTTCTGCGGGAACAAATCCGAGAAGTCCAGGAGCTTGCCAAAAGAAGCTCGTCAGAACTCACCAAGTGGATCGTCGCAAGTCCAGGAGTTTGTCGGAAGTCCTTAGGAGCATCATTGGAGGACCGTCGGATGTTCGCCGGAAGCTCGCCAGAAGAAGCAATTGACCCACCGAAGCCAGTTGTAGTAAAAGTTTTAAGAATTGTCGTAGATAGCACGATGATTAAGTTAGAATTGGAGGTGATCCCATTAACTTAATCTAGGGGCAATTGGGCCCTTGAAAGAACCAAATTGGGCCGAATGGATCAACTCATTCGGACCTAGATCTCTCGCCTAGAGGTGGCACCGCCTGGGTCAGCGGTGGCACCGCCCAAGGCTCAGTCTCTGAGTTCTGGCTGGGCGGTGCAACCGCCTCTGATAGCGGTGCAACCGCTTGAGCTCGGTCTCCAAGCTTTGGCTGGGCGGTGCAACCACCCCAGTCAAGCAGTGGCACCGCCTGAGCTCGGTCTCCGAGCTCTGCCAGGCGGTGCAACCGCCCCTGACAAGCGGTGGCACCGCCTAGAGGCTCAGTCTTCGAGCCCTATCAAGCGGTGCAACCGCCGTAGTCAGGCGATAACTGCCAGACCCCAAAATTCCGGGAGATGACAGATTTGTGCTCCAAATTCAAACTGATTTGGAGCCTATAAATACCCCTCCAATCTTTGGGTAAAATATACAAGCATAGAGAGATTAAAAGAGAGAAAACACTGCTGCAATCTCTAGAATTTTCCTCCTCTAGCTTAAGTGTTAAAATTCTGTTTAAGAGAGGAGAGTGAGTGCTTGTAAGGGTTGTCTCGTAAACCCAGTAAAAGGAGAAGAGGGGTGTAAGAAGGAGGTTGATCTTCGCCTAGTAAAGGAAGATCGTTAGTGGATGCTAGTGGTCTCGACGGAAGAGGAATCGGAGGAGTGGATATAGGTCATGATTGACCGAACCACTGTAAACTCCCGTTTTCTTTGGTTTGCATTTACTTTGAGCTGATTATCCTTATTGCAAACCTCCTTCATAGCTTACTGCCATCTGTGCTTTTACGATTGTGTTTCCAAGCTCAATATTTTCCGAATCGTGTTTAGACGTAAATCGCTTTTCTCGTACGAACATCGTATTTCAGTTTGTGCTTACATTCTGATTTCCATCACAACAGCAAACTGCCTTAACAGATTCGTTTTAACTGCTTCTTGCCTAATCACAAGTTAAAGTGATTTACGAATCAGCTTTTCTACTGAAATCGATTTTACCATACGAACATCGTATTTCAGTTTGCGCTTACATTCTGATTTCCATCATAACTGCAAACTGCCTTTATAGATTTGTTTTAACTGTTTCTTACGTGATCTTAAGTCAAAGAAATTTATGAATAGACTTTTCTACTGAAATCGACTTTGTCGTACGAACGCAGTTTTAAACGTTGAAAGTTTTCCGCTGCACTAATTCACCACCACTCTCCCTCCCCCCTCTTAGTGCTCTTGATCCTAATAATAAGTGTAGTCCGTCCTATTGAAAAAGAGAGGACGAATGAGAGAGTGACCCTCTTAGTTGCTGAAAAGAGTCATTTCTCTTGGGTATTAATCCAAGTGAGAAATAATGAGGCTCTGATACCAATTGTTAGGATCAAGAGCACTAAGAGGGGGGGGGTAGGGGTGAATTAGTGCAACGAAAAACTTTCGACGATTTAAAACGATGTTCGTACGATAAAAACACTTTCGATGAAAAACCATTTCGGAAAGTCCTTCAACTTAAGATTAAGCAAAGTACAGTTAAAGAAAAGCAATGGAGGCAGTTTGCAGTTAAGATAGAGAGCAGAATATAAATGCAAACTGAGATTTAGAGTGGTTCGGTCAATCTTGACCTACATCTACTTTTGGCTTCCTCCTCTAATGAGGTCACCGACGTCCACTAGAGACCTTCCTTCAACAGGCGAAGGTCAACCACCCTTTTACAGCTTTACTCTTTTTCATGGGCTTAGGAGACAACCCTTACAGATTTTCACTCCTCTCTTGAATGATCAAAACTTAGATGAAAAGAGGGAGAAGAACTTTTAGTCTTTTACAAAACTTTTGAGCTCTCAAATTCTCAGAATAAGATCAAGATTTCGGTGCCCTTTCATGCAGCAAAGGGTGGGGTTTATATAGGCCCCAACTGGTTCGAATTTGGAGCTAAAAAATGTCATCTCCCAATTTTCCGGGGTCTTGGCGGTACTACCGCCTGGCATTGCTCGGAGACCGAGCTCAAGTGGTACCACCACCTAATAGGGGTGGTACCATCGCTTGGCATTCCTGGGAGACTGAGCTCCTAGGCGGTGCCACCGTCGACCAGGAATTTTGGGTCCGAATGGGTTGATCCATTTGGCCCAATTTGGGTCTATCAAGGGCCCAATTGCCCCCATATTAAGTTAATGATATCACCTCTCATTCCTAACTTAATCTATATGCTAAATACGATCTTTAAGACATTAATACTACAACTTGCTCCTATGCGTCAATCGCTTCTTCCGGTGAGCTTCGGCGAACTTCTAGTGAACATCCGACGAACTCTCGGTGATGCTTTGGCGGACTTTCAGTAAACTCGTAGACTTACGACGATCCACTTGGCGAGTTCCGATGAGCTTCTTTGGCAAGCTCTTGGACTTCTCGGATTTATTCTCGTAGAACCTATGACGATTGTCCGGACTTCCATCGAACTCTCGAACCCCCAACGTGATCATGATCTTGACTCTAGCACAACTCCTGCTACATGTCTTACTACCATCATAGTTAATCCTGCACATGTAAAACAAACTTCGATCTAGACCATTAATACTAAGTATTAATCAAGTTGTCCGGCATGTCATTGGTCCCTCGACACTTCGTCTGATTCTTCGGCGCATCGTCCTCTCTTGTAGCCTATTACCCAATCAGCCAATTGACTCCGCAACTCTGATATCCTTGGCGCAATATCCGCTCTTATTAGCTCGATGCCCGAATCCATGGCCCGAAGCCTTTTGTCGATACATCGACCGATCCACCAGCCCGACGTCTAATCTTTTAACATGTTCACCTCCGGCACAACTAGATTTTTCCTACTTTAATTATCTCATTTTGATCGAAGCATCCTACGTCACTCAAAATACAGATTAAATCATCAACACAATTATCAATTGGTTTCATCATCAAAATATGAGATTCAACAAGCTTGATATTAAGCTTAGAGGGTCACACACATATTGTAGCCATTGCAATGAGTAGAGGTTCGAATATGAGATATCTGCCAAAGCCCTTATCTTATTGGATATCCAATAAGCCCCCAAATTATTGGATCCTATGGATAAGATCTAATAAGAGCCAATGAGAGATTATTGGATAGAGATCCACTAATCTAAGAGACTTGGGCAGTTAAATGAAGATCCAAAACTTAATATGGTAGGATCTATTAGGGTTAAGTTGATAGGATACATTTATAAATAGGAGGGAACCAAATGTTTATAGGTCAAAGCCTTTCTGGATTATCATCTCTTATTCTCTTCTCCCCTTCTCCTCCTTAGATAGTAGGACTGAAGATTTGAGGAGTATCGTCACAGCCTTGCTGTGTGTGGATCACCACTAGAGAGGAGGACACTTACCTCCTTCATCCTCTCCTATAGATCTATAATGATTCAGAGATATACGATCTCTCTAGGTAACATAATCTATCTCACACGTGACTTTTAAGTTTCGTAGATTTTACACACCAATCTTCGTATGATAACGAATGCATCTTTAGGAAATTTAAAGATTTTGTTTTATATTTTTTCACTAGACATATGATGTTGCCCCCTAAATTTTCGTACAAAGATCATGCAAAAAGGGATGGGTTGCTTGACGATCGAAATAGTTATATAAAACTCACAAAGGTGAGGGGGAATTGTTAACTTGAAGAATTCGATACTCATGCAAGAGCTTGTATGCGAATAATATGATAGGATTAATTCAAATATATAAGATTAGATAACATAAAATATAAAAATTTATATTTAAATAAATAGATTAGGATAAAAAATTTATTAGGATATGGTTAATTTTTTCATTATTTAGAAAAACTCATATTCTATCTTTTGATCAATATAAATAGGTGCCTTTAGATCAATCCAAAGCATTGCATATTAGAGATACTCCTGGTTCAGTCTACTATTCTCTTCTCTTACTCTCTAAAGTTTTGTATAAAATCTAACAAGTGTAGTATCAAAGCATAGTTTGAATAAGACCAATAGAAGTGTGCCAATAAAAAAAGGGAAGATTAGTAGATTCAAAAAAAAAGAAGAACGATGATGGCAAGTATTGAAGTGTTTATAATTAACTTCTTCCTATCTTCAAACGTTATAATTATCAATTTTGGGTTGTTAAGATAAAAAACTCTATTTATTTCACAAGGATATGGAATTTTGTAGAGAATGATTTTATTGAGTATGATTTATAAGATCCTAATATTACTAAATATCAAAGAGATTAGATAAATAAGAATATACAAAAGATGTAAGAGCCCTTTATATACTATAATAAGCAATAGATGAATCCATATTTCCTTGAATCATGATGGCATCAATATCAACATAAGCTTGGAAAATATTAAAAATTTGTTTAGAGGTATAAATAATGTAAAAATTTTAATATTTCAAATTCTTTGACTTGAATTTAAAACTCTTATGGTGAAAGATTCTAGATCTATTACTAATTTCTTTTTAAAAATTTCTTTTATTGTGAACCAAATGAGATCTTATTGTGAAAACCTAAAAGATCAAACTATTATAGAAAAGGTTTTATGAAGTTTATCTCTAAAATTTGATATGATTTCTAGTGCTATAGAAGAAGCTATAGATATAAGTATATTATCTATTGATGAGTTAATAAGCTTTGTTTTAGTTTATGAATAAAAATTAAATAGATCTTCAAATAATACTTCAAAACATACACTTCAAATGAAGATAGATCAAAAGAAATATTAAAAGAAAAATTTAGAAATCAGATCTCAAGAGAGAAATCAAAAGGCAAAAGATATGGTCGATAAAATGAGGGTTAGAGGAACTCTAATGAAGGTAATAAAAAAACTTACCATTATTTTTGTTATAAAAAATTAGATATATTGAAAAAGATTGTTGGTACAAAAATAAAAATCTAAATATTTCTCACTGTTCATACTATAAAAAATATGATCATCTTAAAATAGATTGATGGAATAAAAATTAAGTAAATTATCATAAGAAAAATAATAGTAAAAAAAAATTGAAGAAAATATTCTTTTTATAGCATCTGATGAAGAATATTCTAGATTTTTTTAGTTTTTGGATAATGGATGAAGTAATTATAATCATATAATAGAGGATAAAAGTTTATTTCAAGACTTAATCATTCAATTAGAGCTACAATATAGATGGGAAATGATAGTAAGGTTTAAGTATAAAAAACGGAATAGTTGCTGTGAATATCAAATCTAGTAAAAATTTATTTATTGATGATGTTATATTTATTCTTCATTTAGAATAAAATCTCATTGGTATAAGACAATTGATGAAAAAAGGATATTTGCTATTTTTTATGATGAAAAATACTTGATTTTGTTAATCTCGAATTTTGATGATGAAACTAATTGATTGTGTTTAGATGTTTAACTGCATTTTGAGTGATGCAGGTCTACTCGATCAGGATTAGACAGTTAACGTAGGAGTAATTGACGCTATTTTAGGGAGGAGATCACGTCCGAGATATTGACCGCGAAGGCTTCGGATGTCGGCATCTGCCAAGGAGAGCGGAATTGCACCAAGGATATCGGGGTTATGAGGTCAACCACGATTGGGCAACAAGCCGCAAAAAAAGACGACTATGCGCCAAGAATCGAACGATCGCCAACCAATGACGTCGGCAAATGTAATGCCAATTCACGCTTGTAATAATTGTCTAGATCGGAGTAGAGTTTTGGCTTTGCATGTGCAGGATTAACTACGATAACGATAAAGACATAAAGCCAAACAAAGTGCGGAGTCAAGCAACGGGCGATTCGTTGGGAGTTCAAGAGTTCACGGAAGTCCGGTTTGTCGAACGCCACCGAACTAGCCAAAAATGAGTAGGAGCTTGTTGAAGGATTTTTCTAAGCTCAGGGAAGGTTCGTGGGAAGTTTATGGAGTTCACCAAGAAAGATCGGAGCTTGGCGAAGAAGCTAATTGAACTCACCAAAATCAAATCGTGAAGTCTAGGAGCTTGCGAGTCCTGAGAATGGTTTCCAGAGTTTATCTAAAGATCACGGAAGTTCGCCGGAAGCTCACTGGAAGAAGTCTTGACTTATGGACTTTGTAATAGCTTATAAAATGTCTTTAAATTTGTAGTTAGTACGATAATTAGGGTTAGGATTAGGTGTTAATCCTATAACCCAAGTAGGGGCCAATTGGGCCCGAGTTCGGACTGGTTTGGGCCATGTTTGGAGCCCAACTAGTGGGCTGAAATAGTGTAGGCGGTGGCACCGCCTAGAACCTGAGATCTGAGCGGTGGCACCGTTGGACTGAGCGATGGCACCGCCCAGCACCCGAGAGATCCGACGGTAGAACCGCCACCGACAAGCGGTGGCACCTCCAGCCTCGGAAACCCAAGAGAATTCAAATTTTGGAGCCCAAATTTGAATCCTCTTGGGGCCTATAAATATCCCTCTATTCTCAGCTGAGAAAACAAACTTTGAGAAGCAAGAGATTGAGAAAAGAGTCTTAGCAAAGTCTTAGCAAGTCTAGTTTTCAAATTGCTTGAGTGTTCACCTCCCTCCTTCTTGTTGAAAAAGAATTGTAAGAGTGTGAACCACTTGTAAAGGTTGTAAGAGGGGTATTAGTCCTTCCCCTTCAAAGAGATTTGCTAGTGGAAGTTGGCAGCCTCTTCGAAGAAGGCTTCACAAGTGGATGTAGGTCATTTTGACCGAACCACTTTAAAACTACTGTGTTCTCTGGTTTGCATCCTAATCTTGCCATTTACATACTACAAACTTCTTTACTTAGTCACTACGCTTTCATACGCTTCTAAGTTATCAAGCTTCCAATTCGATTTTCATCAATATTGGTTTTTATCGTACAAAAGTTTTTAAACCAACGTCATTTTACCGCTGCACTAATTCACCCCCCGCCCCCTCTTAGTGCCGCTCCGATCCTAACAGATTTATGATAAGAAAATCAAAAAATTGATAGCAACTATAAAGATGATAAAAAAAAGTGTTTCACTTATTATTTTTGAATTTTTTCTTACTTCTTTTACTAATAAATCGACATTATGGCATAAAAAGCTACTATAATCGTCTAAAATTTTGTAGGTCTATATAAATTATCTCACATGATGAATCTTTCAAGATTTAAACCGATAAGAAGATATCACAAAGCAAGGCTAAAGTTGATGAAAGTTCTAATAAGAACGATGAGGAGCCATAATTGAAGAAGCGATAAGTTTTGGATTATGTTCCGGTAAACCTATTATAAAAACTGCCAAAAACTATAGCACCAACAGTGATGAAATTGAAGATGATAGCTCTAAAGAAAGTTCCGATGATGAACATTTTCAAAGAATAACAAGCTAAGAAGTTTGAAGCATCAAAACATGACATTGGTTTTGATGAGTCTTTTGAGGAAAGTGAAGATAAGCAACTATTGAAGACTCCGAAGAAGGTTAAAGATGCAAAAATGATGAATGCAACTCTTAAGAATAAAAAATAAATTATTACAAAGTTAAAATTTAAAAGACCCAAAACTCATGTTAATAAAGATAACTTCAAGTTATAGCTATTTGAATTAAGGGGGTGTGATAAAATTAATTCAAATAGTTAGGATTAGATAAAATAAAAAATAAAAATATAGATTGAAATAAATAGATTAGGATGAAAAGATTTATTGGGATACGATAGATTTTTTTTTCATTGTTTTAAAAATCTTATACTCTATCTTTTGATCAATATAAATAGGTGCTCTTGGATCAATCCAAAGCACTACAGATCGGAGATACTCTTGGTATCTTTCACTATTATCTTTCTTTTCTTCTGGAAGTTTTGTAGAAAAGCCAATAAGTGTGGTATCAAAGCCAACATGATGGATTGTCTGTAGTCATCGATTAAAATCCGACGTCATGAAACATTGAAACTTTCTCTTTAGTATAAGAAGTATACGTGTAGTATGTAATAAATTTAGAGTTACAATTGGTGTGATATGGAATGTATTAGTAAAGAATTATAATCTAACAAATATATTTATAGGAGTAAAATAATGTATAATTTATTTAACAAGATGAGGTAATCGAAAGGAACGATGGTCTATGAAATAATGCATGTGAAGTTCAGATAGGAGATTACGTCGAAAGGCAAATACTTGACAGTACCACTTGAGTGATTTAGGCAGGGTTGTTGTTTTCGTGGTTGGAAGACTTGTGTTGCTTTTGTTAATGACATACACATGTTCACAAAAAGATTGTGTAGAAGTATTTTACATGGTAATTAAATAATTAGATTAGTGATCAATCATATAAAATCCAAACCAAGCATCGATCAGTAGTCCTATGATCCCAATGGTTGGACTCGATTATAGAGGCCACAGTATATTTATATTTGGCTTTTGAATTTACTGTGGGCAAACCTAATGATACATGGGGTTCCTGACAATGCAGAACATGAGAAATTTTCAACTGTAAGCTTTAGTTTTAGAATTTTTATTTGGATCCGTAATTCAGTCTATCTTTAACATCATCATGCATTGTGCTTTATCCTCCCATAACTCTCAAGACTGTCATGCGAACTATCGAACATATTATCGATCGATGACATTGCTTGATGAGTGTTTCAGGGGCCGTCTGTTCCACTCAGATGAGCTCTGCTAATAGGGTGGGTTTTCAGAAGTGGGCAAGCATTCAATTTGGCATCTCTCTTCAATCATCGTATCTTATTTTCATCTTTAACTAAGCATGAGATTCCAGTGGATCGATCTATTGACGACGTGGATGCATGAGACTTGCAGTGGGATATGTCCGGGATAAAATATAAAGCCAACATTAAAAAGTTCTATCCAATCACGTGATCCTCTTTTTGTGGATCCAACATCAATGAATCCAGCTGTAGATCCAAGTAGATTAGATAGAGAACACAAATGGTGGCCTCAATTCTTTTCTAGGTTCAACTTTTATGGAAACCCTATTTCCAATCGTAACTTTAACTTGGACGCAAATGCTAACATGAACATGAAAGCCAATTAACTTGAAATTTGTTCGTAAGCGGCATCTTCTTGCTTTGGCAGAGCTCACGGTGGAAAATTAACTTGACAAGATGAATCCTAGTCTAACAGCATTTAGTGGGAACGGCCATAGCTTTGAGCGGAGAAGCCATGATCAAGGTGAGTCCAAACTTCTCCTCCATGTCCAAATCCCCTGGCTCTACCCCTTCCGGCAGCCTCCACTCGAACCTCTGCAGCATGGACGCCAGCATGAGGTGCACCATCCGGTACGCCAATGGCAGTCCGGGGCAGATCCGGCGTCCCGCTCCGAACGGTATGAACTCCAAGTCGCGGCCCCTGAAGTCCACCTCCCTGTTCAAGAACCTCTCCGGCAAGAACTCCTCCGGCTCCGTCCACGCGCTGCTGTCTCGCCCGATCGCCCAGACATTGATGAGCACCCGCGTGCCCTCCGGTATCTCGTAGCCGTGCAGCTCCACGGTGGCTTCTGCTAAGCGAGGCAGCAGAAGTGGCACCGGTGGGTGCAGACGCAGCGTCTCCTTGACCGTGGCTTGCAGGTAGGGGAGTGAACCGATGTCCGCTTCCTCCACTGCTCTTGCGAAGCCGATAACTCGGGCGATCTCCTCACGCACTTTCGCCATGGTCCGGGGATTACGAAGCAGATCCGCCATAGCCCATTCCACGGTTCTCGAGCTCGTGTCGCTCCCCGCCACAAATATGTCCTGCCAAATCAAAGCCATTTCGTGGTTTAGATGTTGTAGGAATAGAGTTTGCCCCATCACCGTTACTCGTTCGAGAATGTATCCTCACCGAAAATAAAGATTTCAGTGCTTGTCGATCGAACTTGGTGCCGTCTCCCTGCACTTGGTGTTCGAGGAGCTCATCCAGGAAATCATTACGGGCGGTGGTTCCATCTCGTTCCCTGTGCAGCCGCCGATCTATATGCTCATCGAAGATGTCATGAAGCCTCTTGAAGTATTTGGTGGAACGGCGACGAATGCCCTGCGGGTCGAGCTTTGCGAGCAGTGGGAAGTAATCGGACAGGTTCGCCCGCCCAGCTTCCTCCGTGATCCCCTCCACCACTTGCCTGAATTCTTGCGCGGACTCCGCGTAGAGATCGACGAGATCCACGGAGAAGACGGTGCGAGAAATTAAATTCAGCGTGGTGCTGAACGCCACGCGCCCGACGTGAACTAACAAGCCCTTGGACGTGCTGTCAGAGATGTACTGCATCAGTTCCTGTACCTTTTCGCGCCGAAGGGACTGGTAGCTGTCGAGTCTTTGTGCAGTAAAGAGCTGGGTTTTACAGATTCTACGTAGGTTCCGCCATCGTTGGCACGGCGGAAGCCACACCATGGAGGCCTCGCTGTGGGCCAACACGCGAACAGCTTCTGGGATCCAGCGACTGGAGAGCACTGCATCGTTCTTCTGCAGGATTTCTCCTGCCATTTCCGGGGAGGAGACGAACACGGTGGTCACTTGACCGAGGCGGAGGGTCATGACTGGGGAATAGAGCTTGGCGAGGCGGGCGAGGGAACGGTGGGGTTTGTCACCGAGCTCGAACAGGTTGCCGACAACTGGAAGTGGAGTCGGCCCAGGTGGAAGCTGGTGACCGCCGGACTTCGATGACCTCTTTGTGGCTCTAGAAAGAAGAAGAAGAAGAAAAAGGACGGTGACACCGAGAGAAAGAAGCAGCCACAGAGAGGACTCCATCACGACTGCAGAGAAGGGAACCACCAAGACGAAGGTGGAGGGGATAAAGGTGAGACATACAAGTACAGCATCTTGGTCTCCGAAGTCTGTTAGCCGCCACTAGGCGAAAAGATGTAGCAAATTTAATTGTACTCTCAGGTGGCCAAATCTTCTGCCCTACCAGAGTTGTGCTGAGATAGCCCGCATTCATATCCAATCACAAGTTAGGTGGATTCGATTAGCTAAGTAGATGTTGCAATAACGCGATTCCAGACTTTCCTATCGCAACACAGGGAATTGGTTCGAGGAGCAATCACGTGAATCACATAGTCACGTGACTGCACCATGTTTGTGTACGAATATGGATGAACGAGCCACGTTGACACAATTATTAATTGGGAACAAATATAAGAGATTAAGTGGACTCGATTAGCTAAGTAGATTGTATCGTAACGTGATTCCACACTTCCCTGATCGCAATACAGAGAATTGGTAAGAGGAGCAATCAGGTGAATCACATTGTTAATAAGATATTAAGAAAAGCACTATGTTTGTGTAAGAGAGCTACATTTATATTTTTTACTTTATAAATAAGCTCTCTCCTTATCATTTTAACTTGACATACTCATATACTAAAAGAAAAGACAAACTGTTGTACTATTATACATATAGTTAAAAACTTTTTTTAAGCCTTCTCTAACTCAATAAAAATCATATATAAATATTTACTTTTCTATCTGTATTTTTTATTAATTATTTTAATAAATAAATAACATCTATCTTTTATGCATAAGACTAAATTAATTTTTAGAGATATTTATTCCAAATCAGTATACCTCATGAATTTAATTAATTTTTAATTAAAATAATTTTATATCTCACCCTTACTTTTATAAAATGATATTGAAAAACTCGTCATTTATTAGACATCTTTCTATCTTAAAATTTTATTAAACAAATCAGTTAATCAAACTATTTATTGATCTCTTAATTTTTTTAAAACCTCAATAGGAATATCATAAGTCTCATACTTTTAGGTATTTTTTTTCATTTTTTAAAACATCTTATGCTCTAATTTTATAAATAAATTTATAATTATTAAATAATTATTAAATAATTATTAAATAAATTATTAAATAATTATTAAATAATTATAATTATAAATAAATTTATAATTATTAAATTTATAATTTTTAAAACTTCTTTATCTTTTCTTAATTTCATTATCATTAATAAGAATTTTTTTATATTCACTTTTAATATATCTAATATTACCTAAATTCTTATACTTTTTTCTTAACTATATATATATATATATATATATATATATATATATATATACTTTAAAATCTTTTTTACCATCATATAATTTAAAATCCTTACATTGTTATTTTTAAAATTTCACCATCTTATACTAATAATTTTATTATACTTTTTTCTTTCTAATTTCTAAAACAAATATCTAATATCATGAATGTATGTTGATTGTTTTCACTAAATATAACTTTATGATTATTACATACAATTTTATCTAATTTTCTAATGAGAAAAAAATCTTTCTAATTCCAATTATGACTACTCTAATAAAAAAATCCAAAATTATAACAGTCTCTCCATGTCCCTTCCCATAACCAAAACTATCATGCAAACTCTTTACATTCATCATAAGTTTGTCCCATATGACTATTAAAATCTCCTCCAATTTAACTTTTTCACTTATATTCAACAATGCATATACATTTAACTTTTTTAGTATATCAAATTTTAAACTAAATATTATAAATCTCTCTAGATTTTTATCATATTCACTTAGTCTCTTAAATGTTGAACTCTAATAAAGCACCCCTATAGATGCTTTTCATCAATAAATCAACCACAATATAAATGAGAGATGATGAACAAGAAGAAACAAGATGTTTTTGGCAGCTATATGTTAGAATACGATCTTGTTAGTGGAGGCAAAATCTGTTAATGAATTGCCAAATCCCCTCAAGGTCTTCTTCTTTGTAAGCTCAAAGAATAATCCTTCTCAGTTCAAGTCCTAACAATTTGGTCTCAACAGTGGAATCAGATCTTATCTTCATCACTTATTATTTCTATAAAAAAAAAACGAAGCAAAACATTTTATAAAAAATAAAAACACCAACCATCTCACCTACTTCAATTACTGGATAAGCCATACGGGCACGGATGGTTCATCTGCACAGAGAGTAGCACATCAATGTCGCATCATGACCATGATGGATACATATTCTCCCTGCAGTCATGGGCACAGATGGTTCATCTGCACAGAGAGTAGCACATCAATGTAGCATCATGACCATGATGGAAACATATTCTCCCTGCAGTCATGATATCAGACATCACATATCACCAGAGGCCGTAGCTCGATCTTATCTTCATAGATAGGTAATGCTCAAGGATAAAAACTAGGTATATGGCCTCTTCTGAACTTGTTACACAAAATCTAGGAATTCACCACTCTTCAAAATAAATTTCTACTTGACTACTAATTTTGGTTCATGCTTCTATATGGCTTCTACATCACAATATATCAAATGCTGCAGCCTCTGCCTTTAATACCAAATAATCTGTAAATGTGTACCAGTTAAACAAAAAACCTTACAAACATGCATTTTCCCAGCAAGCAAATCACAAGCATGTCAATGGCTAAGTTATATAAGCATGTGGAGGTTGGAAACTAGGTAGCATAACCTGATGCAAGAGCCTTGACTATTTTAAAGGAACAGATGACAAGAGACAATAAAATTGAGCAATCTGATGCTGTGTCCAATGGAGAAAAGGTATTCTAGGTATAAATCTCCATAAAAGAGCAAATATTAACACTATGAGAAAGGAAGCCTTGCATAATGTATATATCCAGAAAAGAACATTAGATCAGACCAACAGCCATTAACCATTTAAGCTATATCCAGATAGGTTGCTGCACATTTAGTTGCGTGCACCATGCATCAACTCAAGGAATACCGTTCCATACACCTATCCTTTGACATTGTCTTACCACATCAGTGTTTCACTTTGGCATGCTACAAGCTGGCAAGTAATTGGAATGGATTTTAGTCCTTCAGTCTGATCTAAGCTAACTGCTCAGTTAGCTTTAAAGATTGATTTAAAGATTTCTAAGTAATTGGAGTTTGGATGAATCACAGGAGGAGAAAAAAATAACTGATAACATTGATTTAAAGATTTCTTTTTTATTTAGTACATGTTCTCCCAATAATTTAGGCATAGTTCCTATAATGACATATGTATATTCTTTTAGACAATAGTTTCATGAATGCACCTATATAAATAAGGTCCTTAAAGGCATCCACTGCTTGTTACTGCTGCAAATCTTACGAGACATTTACCAGTGTACTAAAGAAAAAAAAAAAAGAATATGCGCCCTCTTTCAAGTTCAGCATTGAATTTACAACTATATAATCTTGTTGCTCTCAGTGTTTCAACTATCAGGTCCAAGCAAACATACAGATGACACTAAAGCATAAATAACTTATAAACAAGTATGATCTTCATGACAACTCTTTCTGCAATGCCTAGCGGTGTTGTACGCTAACATCAAATATTTGCATCCTTGAGTAAAGCACCAAAACTTAGTTTAATTATATGATTTTAATTATAATTAATTATAACCAAAAGCATCCTACATGCATATCATTTTAATTATATGAAATGCATCATTTTGAATATCAATGAGACGAAGATTAACAAAATCAATTTAGTTTAAGAGAAACTATTTGGTTTTCAGTCATCAATTTATTGCTAATATCACCTCAAAAGTATAAATGAAAGCATTACACATCATCAGAAGATTATTACAGTAGAAAAAAAATCGTATCGCTGCAGACATTGTCTACTTAGCAAAAGCTTACTGATAGATTCTTAATGCCTTTTGTCCTCGACAAGAGGATTCACCTTCTTGTTTAGGTTCTGGTTTATTGGGTATAAAACTTGGAATAAAGTCCATTATCATTAAACTTTTATTCAGTAACGAAGGGATAGAAAACATACTTTGCTTTGCCTGCAATATAAGATGCATTGTCAAAATTAAAAAAAGCAACTAGGTGAAAGAGAATCCTTTCAAAAATTGATATGCTCAAAACTTGCAAATAAGTTGTCCTGTGCAACAGAAATCTGCAGACAGATTTTCCTGTCAAAATTCAAGAACTTTTCTATTGCCAATAGGATTTTGCAAGACGATTTTACAAAAAACAGAGGTTTCACCAATTGGAAAACAATATTTCAGGAAGTTGTTTCTAACATAAAAAATCATTTACATATGTTCCCATGTTGTATAAACACAGAAAAGAGACGAGGATGCCTAGGAAAGTACGAAAGAATAAATTGGGCTTTATAATTTAAAATATACATAAAATATTCACTTATATGATCCTCAATTTGCTTACTGTTGCTTTATTGTAGTCATCTAATAGCAGTAATATACAGATACAATTTTTTATCTTAATCATTTAAATGACATTAACATTTATGTTATGTGAACATATGTTAATTTCAGTAAATGAACAGACAGTTTTGTAAACTTCAAAGTGTTCTGGATGTAATCATGAAGTCTGTGCTTCTTTATCTCATATGGAGAGTAAAATAAAGACATGACCATATAAAAACGAAGATACTGTTGAATCTCGGATTTTGATGATGCAATCAATTGATGAGTTAATTGATCTAATTCATATTATTGAGTTAAGTGTGTAGGATTAACTACGATAACCAGAAAACACAAAGCAAGGATACCGGAGTCAAGTTCAATAGACGTTTAAGAGTTCGAAGAATCGTCGAGATGTCGAAACCAACCGAAAAAAAAATCGAACCCGGCCGAATTTTTTCGAAAGTTCGCCAAGAGATCGCTCGGAGGTTCACGGAGATCACCGAAAGGCTCGGCTACTCATTAAAAGTCATCACAAGTTCTGGAGTTTTACTTTGAGGAGCCCGTCGGAAGAAGTTCGGTTTGGAAAGCTCACGAACAAGACTCGACGTTCATGGTTGAAAAAATTGCTTAGGATGTGTTTTTGTTAAGTAGTTAACGTGTAATTAGGTTTAGGATTAAGAGATAATCCTATATCCCTTGTTAAGCCAATTGGGCCCAAAATTAGACTTGGTTTGGGCTAAGTTTGAAGCCCAACCAACAACCTAAAAAAGTCCAGCGGTGGCATTGCGTGATCAAGGTCAGACCTGCGTCCGAGAGTCGGCGGTGGCATCGCCGCCAGACAAAGCGGTGACACCGCCAAAGATCGAACTCCACGAGAATTCAAATTTGGAGCCCAAATTTGAATCCTCTTGAACCTATAAATACCCCTCAAATCTTAGTGAGATTACAACTTTTTTGCGAGAATTGATTGAGAGAAAAGTCTTAGAAAGTCTTAGCAAGTCTAGTTTTCAATTTGCTAGAAAAGTTCTCCTCCTTTCTTCTTTGAAAATTTGTCGGAGGTTGAACTGTTTGTAAAAAAGTTGTAAGAGGGGTATTTGCCCTTCCATTTCAAGAGATTTGCTAGTGGAAAGGTGGGAGCCTCATCGAAGAGGGGCCTCTCGAAGTGGATGTAGGTCATTTGACCGAACCACTCTAAAATCCAAGATAATCTCCGATTTGCATTTATGTTTATGCATTTATCTTTCTGCAAACCTTTACTTTGCTAAGTTCACCGCCCTCATCTTATTATTGCACGCTTTCAACGCATTGAAAACGGTTTCAAACGAAACATTATTCTTATCATACTTAAAGATTTATTAAAACCGTTTTAATCCGGCTGACTAATTCACCCCTCTTAGTGCCGCTCCGATCATAAACAATTGGTATCGAACGAGGTTTTTCTACCTTGGTTTAACACCCAAATAAAATAGCTCTTTATGGCTTTCAAGAGGGTCACTCTCATTTGTCCTCCTTTTTTTTCAATGGGACGAACTACACTTATTAGAAAAAACTTCGAATGAGAGTTTTCTTACTTTCTTTGATTTGAATTTATGGCACATAGTCTAAAATGGATTTGAAATGTCTTCTCTTCCAATGAACCAATGGAATGATTTGGAGAAAAAATGTTTTTTCTTTAAACGCAAAGGCTATGAATGCCTTATTTTCAAGCTTTGGACAAAAAAATGAGTTCAATCGGTTTCTTTATCGAAACGGCTTTTCGACATATGGCACACTCTTGAAATCACACACTAAGGCACTTCTAGAGTTAAAGATTCGAAAAATCAACATTTTAATGCATGACTTGAAGCTTTTTCAACGAAGTCGAAGCGAAACCATTGTTGACATGTACACCGCTTTCACGGATGTCGCCAATGGTTTACAAGCTCTTGGCAAATGTTTCTCATTTTGAACTTGTTAGTAAAGTTTTACGATCACTTTCTAAAGCTTGGGAATCAAAAGCAATGGACTTCAAGAAACAAAATTGATTTGCATTATCTACTACGAAGTCGAATAATATTCTTCTTCTTGAGTGCATCTTTGTACCTGAAGTTGTATAGATGAAAAAATACATTAAGACTATGGAATTCATTTTAAAAATATCCCCATAAAATGTGACAATACTAGTGCCATATGTCTTACTAAAAATCCAATTCAACACTCTAGAACTAAGCACATCGACGTTAGGCACCATTTCATATCGCGATCATGTCCTTAACAATGATGTTGTTCTAGAATTCATCATACACGAAGCATCAATTAGCGGATATATTTACAAAAGCCCTAAATGAAGACAAATTTGAATTTATTATAAGGGAACTAGGCATGTTAAATTGTCCCTTAGAGTAAGACGTTTGAATGTAGTTTACGAAGATTGGCTCATGCTTGTCCCGCTCGTTTGTGGATTTGATTTCATCCTCTTCTTTCGATTCCAAATGATATATTAAAATACAACTCAATATCTCAACCTTTGCTTGCGTCAAAGACCTCTGGAAATCAAGGAGGCTAAGAAAAAAGTTTTTTTTTTTCTTCTTGGCAGCCACGGCATGGTGGCCGCTTGTTCGGTCAAGTGGCACCGCCCGAGAGCCCTTTTAAACCCCGAGAGAGTTAGGGCCATCGGTGACATCGCCCCAACCCGTGGAACTCTTGCTCCAACTCTCCCAAAATCTCTCAATCCCTTATTCTAACTTCTACAGACCTTGGAGAAGGAATATTGTTGGTCCAAACTCTCCATCATCTCAGAAACACTCTATAAGGTAAAATCTTCCCTTCACTCTCTTCTTGTGTCACCTATTCATTACAATTCATATTTCTCTTATCATTTTGTCTAGAAAATGGCTCATAAGATATCAAAAGGGAAAAGGATTGAAGGAGATTCATATGACCATAATCTTTTTAGATCCAAAGAAGATGCCCTTAGATTTCCAAACTTTGAAACAAGATATGTCCATAAGGGAAAATACGTTGATCTTGATGAACTAGGAGATTTAAAACTCATTTGGTGGTTTGCTCATCTAGAGGCCCTACCTCTCTTACAAATAGATGAACCAATTTATCCTAGATTAGTTAAGCTCTTTTATGCAAACCTATAGGTAGATAACGATAGCCTAAGTTCTTACATGTTAGGAACATAAATTAGGATTTCTGATAATTCTATTTGTGAACTAATCAAGCATCACCGAAAAAAGATAGGGGTGCTATTTTTTAACAAAATGGGATGTGAATATAATAGAGTAACCTACTGTAAGTCAAGTCGTCGAAACCATTTTCAGAACTCAAACTTTGGAATAATACCCAAGAGTCATGAACACTTACTACCTTTTAACTCTAAGATTCTTCATCATATCATGACAAGCATATTATTCCCTAAGCAATATCATCTTGATGAAATGAAACGATGAGAGATAAGCACCATGTATTGGATCACGACCGGTCAACAAAATCAAGTTTTGGATACTCAATACGCAACAAATGTCTGCAGAAATTACAAAGAAAGATATTATGTTGCCATATGGGGGTTAATCACTAGATTTCTTCGTTACTATAACATTTGATCCCAATTGATGAAGAAACAATTCAGATTAATAGATATAACGTCATCAATAAAAAATCTACTAAAGAGACTTGGGTGCATATTTAATAATGGAATATGAGTAAGGCAACCTAGAAGGACGAGATCCTATTCCTCCACCAAGAAACAATCGAAACACCAATTAACATAGAAAATGAATCTCCTCCTCCTAGTCCCTTTGATGCAAATGCGCCTTGACTCTGTTTCATCCTCTCAAGGAATCATTATGACGTAACTATCTCAAATCAAATTCCAACAAGACCAACTCAAATCGCAAATAGAACAAAATTCAACTCCAAAGAAACGAAAATTTTAAAGGAACTACGACGACGGTAAACCAAAAAATAGATGTTATATATCAAAGACTATGGATTACCTCCCTACGGATTAATGTATCTTTTTATTCTCGTTTTTGTTTTACTCTTGATCTCATGTTCCAAGTTAGTCGTCTTTTGAACAAAAAACCGAACTTTTGTTGTTTAAATTCCGGATATACGCTTACGGATGAATGCTGATTTTTCTTTTTGAACATGAATGAATGGATAACGAAGTTTCAACTTAACTAAGTTGAATTTTTTGATAGAATGAATGCTAAATTTTTTCGTAAAATATATATTTTTTTTTTTTATGACAAAAGGGGGAAAAGTGATGACTTATAAGATAAATAAGCTAATGTGATATGAATGTCTTATGTGCCTTGCTTAATCCTTGAGTATATGATGATCGATTGATCGTATTGAATGATATCTAAAATGTATGATCGTGTTGAAAATCTTTATCTCTTATCTTTCGACTTGAAAAAAGATTTTCGAAAGTTTTTATTACATTATACTTAATGAAAACGATAAGTTTTACGGTTAAACTTATGGGTTTACGCCAATTCAACGGATGAAATTCAAGTATAAACCGATAAGTTCTAACCATAGAACTTATCGTTGTTCTCATTAAGTATAATGTAAATGCGAAACTTCGATGAAAATCTTTTTTAAGTCGAAAGATAAGAGATAAAGATTTTAAACATGATTATACATTTGAGATATGCATTCAATATGATCAATCGATTGTGCGATATACTCAAGGATTAAACAAGACACATAAGACATTCAAATCACATTAGCTTATTTATACTATAAGTCATTACTTTTCTCCCTCTTTGTCATCAACAAAAAGAAGAAGTACAACTATTCTTTGTGTTGGTAATATAAGTTCAACTCATTGCATGAAAAACATAATATTAAGTTTTATCATCATGCAGTTTTGAAGCTAGAAAATTTAGCAAGTAATGATCACGCTAGACATTCAAGCTATCAAGTTTTAGATATGCAAGTTTTACAAAGATACAAGATAGCAGACTTTGGTAATATTCAAGATAGTAAGTTCTATATCACGCAAGCTAGCAATATTGAGATGTTCAAGAAAGCAACTCTTGCTTCTTGAAATATACAAATTTGTCAAGTTTTTGCTAGATGTGCAAGTTAGCATTTTTGCCTCTTAAGATAGGCAAGATAACACATTTGCTTCTTTTGAGATAGCAACTTTTTTGCTTCTCTTTAGACCACAAAGCTAGCAATGTTTAACGATATGTAAGTTTCATTAACATACAAGCTAGCAAAAAATGAAAAGCAAATGTAAGAAAGCTTTCTTGTGTAAGCTCATAATTCTTGCTTCCTATCATGTCTGAAGTCTGAAAGTTTTGCTTCTTGAGATAAAGCAAGATAAAGACTTTTTTGCAATTTTGTTTTCTTAAGATAAAAGCTTGTGATGTTCAAAAATAACAAGCTCTTTCTTCTGTAAGTGTCATTTTTTTTCTTTCTTGAAGTGTAAGCTAACAAAATGTTTGAAAAAGTGATCAAGTTTTCAGAACATACAAGCTAGCAAAAAATGCCAAACTAGCAAGAGATAATATTTTACATGAGGCAAGCAAACAATTTGGCAAAATGTTACATTTGATCTTCTCTTTTGAGAAGTGCAATTTTTTGCTTTCATCTCTTGAATCAGTGCAAAGCTAGTTAGTTTTTTGCCTCTTTTTTCACGATGTCCACGCTTAGAAATTCTTGCTCCCCCCCTTTGTCATTGTCAAAAAAGAAAGGAAGACCCTTATATCAATTTCCATATTATGACAAAGATAAGTATCATTCTTATTTCATGCATCATTATATATTCAAATTAAAACATACATAATTTCAATAACCTTATTTTTTTTTTACGCACGATAAAAAAAAAATAAATCAATCATCATTAATAAGCATATCATACATGATACTCAAACATTAAAATTTTCAAGCATTTATCAACATGTTGATCACGATACCAAACATTCATCATTTAACGATTTCAATCATTGTTTAATCATCACTATAACTCATCACGCACGTGATGTAAAATCATCTAACATGATACAAACACTTATTTTCAAAATGTTTATCACTATTTTCATGTATGATAATAAAGTATTCATGATGCATATATCATCACAATACAAAGCAATTGCATGCATAATTTCAAAGTATAAATATTTCAAATCATGAAGATATTAACTTGTCAAATTTCATCCGATCATTCATGATTATAACTTTTCATTTGTATACATCAAAATAATATCAAGAGTATTTCATGCATAATTTTAATCACCACATAACGAATATCAAGAAGAAAGTAATTGGACGTTTAACCTTGAGTATATCGCATAATATTGCACAAACGAATATTAAGAAGAAAGGATAACTCCCCCTATCCTTGAGTATATCGCACAATCGATTGATCATATTGAATGCATATCTAAAATGTATGATCATGTTGAAAATCTTTATCTCTTATCTTTCGACTTAAAAAAGATTTTCATCGAAGTTTCGCATTTACATTATACTTAATGAGAACAACGATAAGTTCTATGGTTAGAACTTATCGGTTTATACTTGAATTTCATCCCATTGAATTCAAGCATAAACCGATAAGTTCTAACCGTAGAACTTATCGTTGTTCTCATTAAGTATAATGTAAATGCGAAACTTCGATGAAAATCTTTTTCAAGTCGAAAGATAAGAGATAAAGATTTTCAACATGATCATACATTTTAGATATGCATTCAATATGATCAATCGATTGTGCGATATACACAAGGATTAAGCAAGGCACATAAGACATTCATATCACATTAGCTTATTTATGCTATAAGTCATCACTTTTCTCCCCCTTTGTCATCATAAAAAAGGAGGAGAACTTTTCTAACAAATTGAAAACTAGACTTGCTAAGACTTTCTAAGACTTTTCTCTCAATCAACTGCTGCTCAAAAAGTTGTAATCTCAGCTGAGATTTGAGGGGTATTTATAGGCCTCAAGAGGATTCAAATTTGGGCTACAAATTTGAATTCTCGTGGAGTTCCCGATGCTAGCGGTGTCACCGCCTGTCAGTGGCGGTGCCACCGCCTGTCAGTGTCAGGCGCTGACAGTACTAGTCGGTGCCACCGCCTGGCTCTCGGGCACTGGGCGGTGCCACTGTCAGATTTTTCGGTTGACTGGTTGGGCTTCAAACTTAGCCCAAACCAAGTCTAATTTTGGGCCCAGTTGGCCCCTAACCAGGATATAGGATTATCTCTTAATCCTAATCCTAATTACACGTTAACTACTTAACAAAAACACATCCTAAGCAATTTTTCAATCGCGAACGTCGAGTCTTGTTCCGGCGAGCTTTCCGACAAACTTATTCCGACGGGCTCCCAGCAAGCTCCCGAACTTGTGATGACTTTAATGAGTAGCCGAGCATTCTCGGTGATCTCCGTGAACCTCCGACGATCTCTTCGGCGAACTTCCGAAAATTCCGACAGGTTCCCGATTTTTTCTCGGTTGGTTCCGGCAGCATCTCCGACGATTCTTCGAACTCTTAAACGTCCATCGAACTTGACTCCGGTATCCTTGCTTTGTGTTTTCTGGTTATCGTAGTTAATCCTACACACTTAACTCAATAATATGGATTAGATCAATTAACTCATCAATTAATTGCATCATCAAAATCCGAGATTCAACAATCTCCCCCTTTTTGATGATGACAATCAATTGATGACGGAGTTAAACATAACTCCCCCTATCTATATGTCATATTATGAGAAGATAAAACACTTGAATTTCATCCCATTGAATTCAAGAATAAACCGATAAGTATAATGTAAATGCGAAACTTCAATGAAAATCTTTTTCAAGTCGAAAGATAAGAGATAAAGATTTTCAACATGATCATACATTTTAGATATGCATTCAATATGATCAATCGATTGTGCGATATACTCAAGGATTAAGCAAAGCACATAAGACATTCATATCACATTAGCTTATTTATGCTATAAGTCATCACTTTTCTCCCCCTTTGTCATGAACTTTTCTAGCAAATTTAAAACTAGACTTGCTAATACTTTCTAAGACTTTTCTCTCAATCAATTGTTGCTCAAAAAGTTGTAATCTCAGCTGAGATTTGAGGGGTATTTATAGGTCTCAAGAGGATTCAAATCAAATTCTGAAATTTGAATTCTCGTGGAGTTCCGATCTTTACGGTGTCCCTTTGTCGATGGCGGTGCCACCGCTGCCGTCATGTCGCCGACAAGATTAGTACTAGTTTTGTGCCGGCTTTCGCAATCAAGGCAATCGCCGATTTTTTTATTGATCGGTTGGGCTTCAAACTTAGCCAAAACTAAGTTAATTTTGGGCCGGCCCCTAACCGTGATATAGGATTATCTCTTTAATCCTAATCCTAATTACACGTTAACTACTTAACAAAAACACATCCTAAGCAATTTTTTCAACCGCTAACGCCGAAGTCTTGTTCCGCCGAAGCTTTAATTTAACTTCTTCCGACGGGCTCCCAAAGAAGCTCCCGAACTTGTGATGACTTTAATGAGTAGTAGCATTCTTTGGTGATCTCCGTGAACCTCCGACGATCTCTTTCTTTTTCCAAAAAATTCGGCGTGTTCCCGGCTTTTCTGGGTTGGTTCCAAAAGATCTCCCACGCATTCTTCAACTCTTAAACGCCCATCAACTTGACTTCTTTCCTTGCTTTGTGTTTTCTCGTTATCGAAGTTAATCTCTACACACTTAACTCAATAATATGGATTAGATCACTAATCATCATTAATCAGATCATCAAAATCCAGATTCAACAATCTCCCCTTTTTGATGATTTATCAATCAATTGATTGAAAGTTAAACATAACTCCCCCTATCTATATGTCATATTATGAGAAGATAAAACACTTGAATTTCATCCCATTGAATTCAAGAATAAACCGATAAGTATAATGTAAATGCGAAACTTCAATGAAAATCTTTTTCAAGTCGAAAGATAAGAGATAAAGATTTTCAACATGATCATACATTTTAGATATGCATTCAATATGATCAATCGATTGTGCGATATACTCAAGGATTAAGCAAAGCACATAAGACATTCATATCACATTAGCTTATTTATGCTATAAGTCATTACTTTTCTCCCCCTTTGTCATCAACAAAAAAAATATATATATTTTACAGAAAAATTTAGCATTCATTCTATCAAAAATTCAATTTCGTTAAGTTGAAACTCGTTATCTATTCATTCATGTTCAAAAAGAAAACTCAGCATTCATCCAGAAGCATATATCCAGAATTTAAACAACAAAAGTTCAGTTTTTATTCAAAAGACGACCAGCTTGGAACATGAGATCAAGAGTAAAACAAAACAGAATAAAAAGATACATCAATCCGTATGAGGTAATCCATAAGGTTTATATATAACATCTATTTTTTGGTTTAGTCGTCGAAGTTCCTTTAAAATTTTCATTTCATTGGAGTCAATTTGTTCCTCAAGCGATTTGAGTTGGTCTTGTTGAATTTGATCCGAGATAGTTCCTCGCCATAATGATTCCTTTAGAGGATGAAAACAGAGTCAAGGCGCCGCATCAAAGGGACTAGGAGGAGGAGATTCATTTCCCATAAGAATTGGTGTTTCGGGTTGTTTCTACCAAAGGAGGAATAGGATCCGTCCTTCTAGGTTGCCTTTACCCATATTCCATCATTAAATACGCACCCAAGTCTCTTTAGTAGATTTTTTTTATGATAACGTTATATCTATTACTCAATTGTTTCTTCATCTAGTGGGATCGAAAATGTTATAGTAATTTAAGAAATCTAATTATTAACCCCCCCATACGGCAACTTAATATCTTTAGTTTGTAATTTTCTGCACGTGTTGCCGTATTGAAAGTATCCAAAACAATTTTGTTGACCAAATACCATCCAATACATGGTGCTTATCTCTCACAGTATCATTTCATCAAGATGATATCGCTAGGGGAATAGTATGTTTGTCACGATACGACGAAGAATCTTAGAGTTAAAAGGTAGTAAGTGTTCGCAACTCTTGGGTATTATTCCAAAGTTTGAGTTTCGCAAAAATGGTTTCGACAAACTTTCCGATGTAGGTTGCTCTATTATATTCACATCCCATTTTGTTTCTAAAATAAATAGCATTTCTATCTTTTTTTCAAATTGATGTTGATTAGTTCACAAATAGAATTATCGAAATCCTAATTTGTGTTCCTAACACGTAAGAACTTAGGCTAACGTTATCTACCCATAGGTTCAGCATAAAAGAGCTTAACTAATCTAGGATAAATTGTTCATCTATTTGTAAGAGAGGTAGGCCTTTAGATGAGCAAACCACCTAACGGGTTCTAAATCTCCTGTTCATCAAGATCAACGATTTTCCTTATGGACATATCTTGTTTCAAAGTTTGAAATCTAAGGGCATCTTTTTGGATCTAAAAAAAGATTACGGTCATATGAATCTCCTTCAATCCTTTTCCTTTTGATCTCTTAGAGCCATTTTCTAGACAAAATGATAAGAGAAATATGAATCAGAACAAATAGGTGACACAAGAAAGAGAGTTTAAGGGAAGATTTTACCTTATAGAGTGTTTCTAAGATGACGGAGAGTTTGGCCTAACAATATTCCTTCTCCAAGGTCCGTAGAAGTTAGAATGAGGGATCGAGAGATTGGGAGAGTTGGAGCAAGAGTTCCACGGGTTGGGGCGGTCACCACCCCTAACCCTCTCGTTAAAAGGCTTTGACGGCCGGTTACCACCGAAACAATGGTGTACACCGGCATGGCGAAGGCCAGCAAGGCTACCGCCGATTCCATGGCAAGTGCCACCGGTCGGGTCCAAGAAGAAAAAAAAAAAAAAAACTTCTTCCTCCTTCGATTTCCGTGAGGTCTTTGCAAGCAAATGTTGAGATATTGAGTTGTATTTTAATATATCATTTGAATCGAAAGAAGAGGATGAAATCAAATCCACAAACGAGCGGACAAGGATTTAGCCAATCTTCAGAAACTACATTCAAACGCCTTACACTAAGGACAATTTAACATGCCTAGTTCCCTTCTAATAAATTCAAATTTGTCTTCATTTAGGGCTTTTGTAAAATATATCCGCTAATTGATGCTTCAATGGTCAATGAATTCTAGAACAACATCATTGTTAAGACACGATCACAGATGAAATGGTGCCTAACGTCGATGTGTTTAGTTCTAGAGTGTTTAATCGATTTTTAGTAAGACATACGGCACTAGTATTGTCACATTTTACGGGATATTTTTAAAATGAATTCCATAGTCTTCTAATGTATTTTTTCATCCATACAACTTCAGGTAATGACGCATTTCGCAAAGAATGTATTCGACTTCCGCCGTAGATAGTCTAATCAATTTTGTTTTCTTGGAAGTCCAAGAAACAAGTGTATGTCCTAAAATTGGCATGTTCCCTTGATGTACTTTTTTCTATCAAGCCTACATCCCCAAAATTCCAAGATCCGCGATAAGCCATTAAATCAAATTTTTTTTTTTTGGATACCATAAACTTAAATTGAGTTCCTTTAAGATACCTAAATATTCTTTTAACACTTTTAAGATGAGATAATTTAGGATTTGATTGAAACCTAAAGACAAAGTCCTACACTAAACATGATATATCCGGGTCTAGTCAGTAGAAGGTAGAAATTATTATCTATCATACCCCTATGTTTTTTTGATCAATTTTCACTATTTTCATCCATATCTAACTTAGTCGCAAGTACTTTCATAGGGTGTTTATTGCTTTTGAATTATCCATGTTAAATTGTTTTAACAATTCTAACGATATTTTAGATTGGTTAAGAAATATACCATCCTTAAGTTGTTTGATTTGTAATCCCAAAAAAGAAAGTTAATTCTCCCATTAAACTCATTTCAAATTCATGACTCATAGATTTGGCAAACGATTCACATAAATGATTCATCCAAAGAGCCAAAAAAATAATATCACAACATAAATTTGCACAAAAAAAAAATTATTTTCAAAATGTTTAATAAAACAATGTAGTATCAACCTTTGCCTTTGGTAAAATTATTTAAAATAAGAAAGAAACTAAGCCATATGGGGGAGTTATGTTTAACTTCATTATCATCGATTACATCATCAAAAAGGGGGGAGTTGAATCTCGGATTTTGATTTATGCAATCAATCACGAGTTAATCGATCTAATCCATATTATTGAAAGTTAAAGTGTGCAGATTAACTACGATAACCGTAAAAACACAAAAGCAAGGATACCGGAGTCAAGTTCAATAGACGCTTAAGAGTTCAAGAATCGGCTTGAGATGTCTTTAACCAACCGAGAAAAAAATCGGAACCCCGTCGAATTTTTCAAAGTTCACCAAGAGATCGTCGGGTTCACGGAGATCACCGAAAGGCTCCTCGACTACTCATTAAAGTCATCACAAGTTCGGAGTCTTCTGGGAGCCCGTCGGAAGAAGTTCGTTTTGAAAGCTCATGGAACAAGACTTCGACGCTCATGGTTGAAAAATTGCTTAGGATGTGTTTTTGTTAAGTAGTTAACGCGTAATTAGGATTAGGATTAAGAGATAATCCTATATCCTTGTTAGGGGCCAACCAACTAAATTAGACTTTTTTGGGCTAAGTTCAAGCCCAACCAAATAATCGAAAAAGTCAAGGCTGGCATCAGCAGATCATTACAGACCTTCCAAAGACCGAGAGTGGCTTGGCACCGCCCAAGGTTCGAGCCAAGCGGTGGCACCATGATGACGGTGACACCGCCAAAGATCGGAACTCCATTAAGAATTCAAATTGGAGTCCAAATTAATCTCTTCGAGGCCTATAAATACCCCTCAAATCTCACCGAGATTACAACTTTTTGAGCAAAGAATGATTGAGAGAAAAGTCTTAGAAAGTCTTAGCGTCTAGTTTTCAATTTGCTAGAAAAGTTCTCCTTTCTTGTTGAAAAATTTGTAAGAGGTCAATCGTTTGTAAAAGGTTGTAAGAGGGGTATTTGCCTTTCCATTTCAAGAGATTTGCTAGTGGAAGGTGGGAGCCTCATCAAGAGGGGGCCTCATATGATGGATGTAGGTCATTTGACCGAACCACTCTAAAATCGACGTAATCTCCCATTTCGTTTATGTTTATGCATTTATCTTTTCTCAAAACCTTTACTTTCTAAGTTCATTTGCCCTCATCTTATTACGACGCGCTTTCAACGATTGAACGGTTTTAAACGAAACATTATTCTTATCATACGAAAAGATTTATTAAAAACCGGAAGTTTTAATCCACCGCACTAATTCACCCCCTCTTAGTGCCGCCCGATCCTAATGAGATACCACGCCAATTTCTGTAAAAAACCAAAAACAATAAAGGATTTTATTATATGCAACATAAATATTAACCACACAAATTGTACAATAATTATAGAAATCAACAAGTAACTGGGGATAACAAGGGGTATCATTCCAGGTCCATAAATTATTCAGCTATCAAGCTCTTAAAGTGACTTGTATTGAAGTAGACTTGTATGAGAAAAGATGGACACAGTGGAAGATTCTGACTGATAGCTTGCCTTGGAATCTATGACTGAATGATCTGATATCCAAATACATGGGACATGAATTTACAAACTGACATACTTGGGACATTAATTTCTCACAAAAAAAGTGAAAGGTCAACAAAATGCAAATGCAATGAGTCAAAAGAAGCAAAAAAAAGTCAACATCCTTATGGTCAAAGTTTTAGATGACCTCTGAAGCATCACATTTGGGATGACCATCAAAGTGCTATCTGAAAATCTTTCAAAAAGGATTTGTGGAAGCTTCACAGCATGTTTACAATATACATATACATACATATACATGTGTGTGTGTGTATGTATATACACACTCACACACACACACACATAACAGATTAAATCATTTTCATGTAATAAGAATCATGGAGAAGAAAATTAATAAATAGCATGATCACCGAGTAGAACAAATTATGTCAATTTTGTTATATGTTTGAGTTCTGCAAATGCAATATAATTACACAACAAAGGATATTGAAAGTTGGACAGAAGTTGACCTACATGACCTCAACACGGAATCATAACAGACCTGAATTTTTAAAAAGATCCAATGTTTTGAAAAAAAAAATAGGGTGTGGAGGAATAGTTTGCAATCAGTTTTAATCACAAGTGCTAGTCACTAATTGTAAAAGCAGACCAGAATTCTGGAAAAAAATATATATAAACAATTGGGACATCCATGTGAAGATTCAAAGGAAAAATAAAAATACAAAACACCACATGTCAAGAGCCAATGGCTTCGGATGAGAGGTATTCTCACATATGCCCTACTTCCAACAAAAGGCAACAGGAAGTGAATTCTATATAGAAAGTCCGCTCTGCTTAAAAATAATACTCAAGTAAATAAATGACAGTGCAGAAAGCAAATGCTTCCAAGGAAACTTAATTTTATGCCTAAAAAGGACAAGAACACAAGTCAACAATTCTTTTTATGGAATTGCAAGCATTTGATCCAATAAGGCTAGAACAAATTAGCAATTTTTTTCTATGGAACCAGTACTTTCTTTTAGATAATAAAGTTGAAAATTAAATCAAGTTGCCAGAAATTTGTTATGATTCTCTAAGAAGGTAATAAATAAGTTGAACGTATGGAAGTCTCAACATTAGGTTCAGGTTGTGTTGGATTTTGAAGAACAATTTCAATTTAGGTTTGTAAAAAATAAACTACAACTGAAAAAGGAGAACATTGGTATTTAATTATGCTATTTCCAAGATTCCCTCAAAAACTCTTGATTAGTGAAAATGTAAATGATTAGAAAATATAATCACATATAAGAATCAATCAGATAGAACTTTTGTTTCAGATTGAAAATAATATCATCATGTTCCTTAAAGCTTCTTACTCTTGGCTTCCTTGTTCTCATCTGCAGTTCTTGTATGATACAAATAGTATTATACTTCTGGCAATCCATACTTCTAGAGCCATATATTCCTCAAAATAATTCCATGGGACGCTTTTTTTTAAATCATATTTCTATTTCTGGTACTAAACAATATTGAGATGAGTTGTTCGAGTTTCTTTTCAGAGCCACACAAAGTCATAATAAGCATCAAAGTGAAAGAACCAACAGAAAGATGCAATACCAATATCTCTAAATTATCAAATCAGGCTTTGTTTTCCATTTAGCATTTATTTGAATGTACTTGGAATAGTTCGAACTTTAGGGAGTTGTAATATTTTGGTTGCTACATAATGTATATTTTTTACATTGGCACATTCTGAGTATTTCATTATTGGAAATGCACTCAAGGAATCACACAGAGATCTTAAAAAACTGATGATGAGGATGTTGGCTCAACTCTTTAAACAAAAACCATCAAACTTCTAAATGACTCAGCTAACAGTTTTGGCAAATTAATACCTATATCAGTCGTGTCAAAGATGAAAAAGTGCAGTCCAATGGTGACACCAATTGTCTCCCTTGGATCCATTTGAAGAAAGCAATGCTCATGCTAATCAATTTCCAAGTAAGGAAAATCAACCTTGCACCTTTAGATATGTAAACAAAGGCAAAGTGGTTGGGTGAATGACTCAAATGGACATTCAAGGAGTTCAACTCCTACTATGTGGCCAACCCAACAGAGATAAAATATTGCCTCAGGAAACAGTGATACTAACAAAGCCATGGTGTGAAGATTATGACCTAGAAGAAAGACCAATATCATGAAATCACTTTGGCTTTTAACATGAGGACATGTCTCTAAATTTAGAGACAAGTTTCAAATATAAGAATTAAGAAATAGGAACTTTATATTCCTAAAAATTTATTTAATGATGTCTCCATAGGTGGAACAGAACATGATCTTCAAATTCAAGTCCTTGCAGTTCATCTTGCCTAGAAGGCTTCACATAGTGTTCACTTGTCCAGTATCTAAAGGGGTTGGCCAACACACCTTCCTGCCTAGGCTGATCATTTATTCCTTCCAGATATAGATCACTACGTGCACAATCCCTATGTTAGTCCTATTGCATCCATCCTCTTGTGTCCATCATTAGCAGTGGCCTAAACAGGAGCTTCTAAAACAGATAAAACCCTTACCACACCCTTACCACATCGGTGGAAAGGGCTTTGCTTTTAAAGGGCTAGGATAGAATCTTGAAGAAAAGTCTACTCTGTGACATAAGTGCAAAACATGCATTGGAATTTTGATATCAACTAAGAGATGGAACCTTGAGGAAGAACTATAAAAAAAAGTCGAGAAATCAAACTGCTAAAGAAAAGAGCCACAACCACTTAAAATGTTAATGCATCTTATTTACACAGTTACACTATATCAACTGTGGCTTAGAAACTTAAATCATGTACTTTGCTTCTTCTACCAAAAGAAAATATTTTACTGGATCTGATATACTTTGTTACTGCTGTTAATAGGGAAAAAAGCTTAAGTTAAAGATGGAGTTTATTAGTGTTTGAGGTGATGGTATGCAATAATTATAAGGTCATGTACTCAAGAACATGTGCTTATTTCAGAGTTTATTAGTTCGGTGTCCTGCCCATGAAAGATAATATTTCAAAGTTTATTAGTTCAGTTGCGTCCTTCATTGGATTAGTAAAAACCAATCAATATGTACTGATTTGACCAACATTAATAAGCATTACCAGAATGATATTTAAATACCTGTTTCTCATTAGTGAAAACCAAACATGAGAAATGAAAGAACAAGCGAGCTTGTTTCTCATTAGTAGTAACGACCACAAAGTACGACAAAGAATGGTTCATGCCAGTGCAAAACAATTCCCAGAATGATATCTAAATGCCTTCTTCGTTTCTTAACGATGATGACCACAAAACAGAGATGTAAAGAAGAAGAGCAAATAAGCAATAATTAGAAGGTAAATCGACAAAACAGGGTGAAAACAAAAAAATCATAAGAACATTAATAAGGATTGGACGAAGGAACAATTTAATCCACCTGAGGAAGTAGCAGAAAATATCACCAACTGCCACCAACATCCTTCCCTGGCTAGAGAGCACTGCTGCTGCCACCTCTTGATCCTTTTTTACTCGAGGAAGTAGGGTAGTACCCAAGGTACCACCGGACGAACTTCTTGAGGCCAGTGTTCAGACCGGTGGTCGGATGATACCCGAGCTCCCGCTGCGCAAGGCTGATGTTGGCATGAGTAAACTGTACATCCCCATTTCGTGGCATTTTGACGACATTGCGGACGGCCTTGACCTTTAAGAGTTGCTCCAGGATAGACACGAGATGAGACACGGGGACTGGGGACGTATTGCCGAGGTTGTAGACGCGGAGCGGCGCAGACCCCCGCTTCTTGCCGCCACTACCGGTGCTCTTCCCAGCATTGTCGAGAGCCGCAAGACAACCGCTCACGATGTCATCAATGTAGGTAAAATCACGGGCAACGGTGGCATGACCTGGGCCTTCAAAGATGGAAATCGGCTTGCTGCGAAGGATGTCTCTCGTGAAGAAGAAGTAGGCCATGTCGGGGCGCCCCCAGGGGCCGTAGACAGTGAAGAAGCGGAGGCCGGTGATGGCGAGTCCATAAATGTTGTTGTAGACATGGGCGATTTCCTCGCCTGCCTTCTTGGTGGCGGCGTAGAGGGAGGCCGGCCGGTCAGTGCGGTCGACCTCCGAGAAGGGCACGTGGGAGTTGAGGCCGTAGACGGAAGACGACGAAGCCCAAACAACGGCGGGCTGCGGGTCCGCTGACTTGGCGACCTCGAGCACCGACACGAGCCCGGCGACATTGGAGTGGACGTAGGAGGACGGATTGGTCATGGCGTAACGGACGCCGGCCTGCGCGGCCAGGTGCATCACATGGGTGAAGGGCACCACGTCGAACAGCTTGTGGAGGAGAGGGCCGTCGTTGACGTCGCCCTCGACGACGAAGACACCCGCGCGGTCGAGGAGGGCCTGGCGGGCGCGCTTGAGGGAGGGGTCGTAGTAGTCGTTGAAGTTGTCGAGCCCAAGGACGCCGTCGCCGCGGCGCTTGAGCGCGGTAGAGACGTGGGTACCCACGAAGCCGGCGGCGCCAGTGACGAGGACGGAGATGCCGCCGGAGCGGCGGACGCGGGCGGAGGAGCGCACGCACTTCTCCCAGGCGGGGCCACCCCACGGGTCGGCGTTACGTAGGGAGCGACGCCCAGAGGTGGAGGAGGAGTTGGGGGTGGTGGGTGAGAGGAAGAAGAAGGCGACTAGGAGGGCGATGGCGAGGAAAGACCAGACTGCGACCTTGGAGACGAGCGGGTAGTGATGCCACCGGAGGATGAGCTGACGCGGGTGGTGGTGGTGGTGGTGATAGTGATACTGGGACTTGTCCATCTTGAACTTGCCCGGGGTGGACGGCAGGCTATCCATCATCACACTTCGATTCTACCCTTGGTTATCGGATGGCGAAGTGGAGAAGAATGAAGAATAAGACGAGAGATTTGGATCCAACGCCTACGCCTTGGCTTCCAAGAAACAAATTGACTAATGGGCTTGAAAACGGAGAAGTAGATTGATTCTAAACGGAAGAAGATAAAGATGAGAGCAGAAGCATCCAACAAGCTGTCGTCCCCACGCCACCCCCTACTAATTCACTATAAATCTCCCTAGCGAACAGGACAACGGCCTCTCTCTCTTCCTCCTCCTCCTCCTCCTCCTCCTCCCTCCTCCACTGGTCTCAGTGAAAGCGAAGATTCGGAAGGTGATGATTAGACTCGCCCCTCTTACCGGCCTCACTGTCTCGACGGCTGGCTTGGGATTGTGGCAAAGCCGGCGTCGGTGCTGTTAGGGAGCGAGATCGGCGAGCGAATGTGAGGTCGTAGGGAAGTCAAAGTCGGCAGGGTCACGGGGGTTCGTAATAAATAGGGATGCGGACGCCTTTTCTGGAGGACTCCGTTGCGGATTTTGTTGGACGCGGATATCACCGACGAGGAGAGAGAGAGAGCGAGCGTCGCACGGCGATGGATGCCACTTGTTGAGTCGTGAGGAGGGAGAATGAGAATGAATCGTAAGTAGCAGAGGCTGCGGGTGACGATCGAGTGCACCAAAATGGACGGACGCCCTTCGATCTCCTCGCCCCTTCTCGACGTGATCTGATCTGGGTGCCAGATTTTTCTGGAGACTTCCAACGGAAGATAACAAGCTCCTATCTGGTCGTGTTTGAATTCAAATTTCATCATGGTTTGTTCGGGAGTCGGTCACGTATCAATCAGATGTTCAAGTAGAGAGCAGTGCTCGGAAGCACCACAGAGGAAATGAGACCCCCGATGAGGAGGATCTTTACAGTGGTTGTCCCTCCCTCGAAACGATCATGTCGCGGAGTTCCAAGGGTTGGCGAGAGACTGGCGGTTGACATTATTTTACTCGCGATCGCAGAGGAAGCCTAAAAAAGATTCATTGGAATTGCTCGATTGTAGTCGGTTCCTGTGAGCATGTGAACCAACACTTCCATTTTTTGCCAGTTCGCCTTTTCTTTTCTTTTCTTTTCTTTTTTGCCAGTAAAAAGTACAGACTGCCAGTTGGCAAGCACAGTGTCAAAGCCCATGAACCGACTGGTGAGTATGTGATGGCAAATCCCGTGACACAAATTTGATGTGGAATGAATAGAAAATTTGAAACCACGTAACCTGTCACGACTCGATTGCATGTCATGTGCAGTCAGGACCGTACCTGAGACACCCCCCTCACTCGATAACACAGTCTGTGTGGGTTTGGTCCTTTGCGTTGATCGGCTGGAGTATCATCATCATTCATTGGACCACCCCAACCCTGCATGGGAATCACACACATAAGAAGAATAATGAACCCCACGGGTAATTTCGCAAATAAATATCTATATAGTCTGTGTGGATTTGTCCTCTCTATTTCTTCTACTAATAAACTACTCGTATTCGTGCACAAGTCAAAGGTTCAAGCAGCAATTCATACATGAGTTAGATGAGCTGATGCGTAGTAAGTAGTATAGCACACTTTTGATTCCTGAATCCAATCCTTAATATATGAACACCTCATCGTTAGCCTTTTCACTAAATCTTTTGAGTATTATTTGGTTCCCGAAAGGTAGATGCATTTGTATTGAAAGATCTCTTCGAGAAAAAGGAAAGGAGGTGAAGACAACTAACTCCATATTCTATCCTGCCCTCTTGCGAGAGCAAGCATTAAGCGAGAGAGAACAAACGGTAAGAAAGTTATCTTCCTCCAAAGCCTTAAGTGGCCATCAATGCTCCTACTTAGCCTTCGTCCCTTTTCACGGTGGAAGCAAGTGGTACCAACAATGAAAAGGAAGACCATCCTCTTCTTGCACAAAGATGCAGTAACCATCTTTACGACAAACATGCCCGTCAAGAGAGTTTCGTTAGCAGTTCTGGTCAAATAATTATTTGGGGTGTTGAGATTTTAGTGGTCAACGGAATCCAATAAAATAAATGATTCACATGTCAAATCGAACTATTTCAATTACATAACAATAATAATAATGATAAAGCATTAAGTATTTCATGAATGAAAGTATTAAGAATAATATATTAAACATTTTATGAATTATATTAAATTAAGATCCCTTGTCTAGTCTATATATAATAGGCTTATGGTTATCCATCAAGGTCTATATATAGTAGGCTTATGGTTATCCACTCATTATTTTAAGTGCATCATTCAAGGAGTTCAATGTTCTTCTTCAAAACATTATTGTTAAACAATCAGAAGGTCACTTTATATTTCACGGTAGATTTAATTCATAAATTATTTTGCTAACCCCCAGTGGTATCAGAGCTATGCTTTATCCATATTATTCAAAACATAAATTGTACGTGAGATTTTTCTTTGATAGAATCAATTGTATTTAATTTGAACATAAATTTTATTCTAATCGATATTCTGGTTCTTCTTATTACATAATCAGTTTCTCATCTTCATTTTTTTTATTTTAATTGTTATATAATGAATATATTGGTTTTGACGAGATAAACCAAACTTATGGTATGTATATATTATGAAATATATTGATTATTATTGAAACCATATATAATATTAATTGATGATAATCATCTCTGTAGTAAAATAATTTAAGATAAAATAAAAAGATAAATGACATCACATACGGTTGTAATTGACTTGTGGAGGGTAGGCAATTGGCCTTCTAGAGAGGTAATTATCTTTCATGAGTTAATTGAAATAAAATAATATAATAATTTGAGTATTACTTTTTATAGACCCACAGGAATGAAAAATTATTTTGGTGCTCTTGTTATCGGTCTTATTAATTAAAAATTAAAAATATGGTATGTATATGTTATGAAATACGTTTATTATTATTGAACCATCAAGTGATTTTGGACATATATATTCAAAGGATTATTTTATGTCTTGACTTATTTTAAATATATTGATAATTGATATTATTTGGACACGTCACGTGGATTTCCATTATGTAATTTGTTGTACATGCACTTTATGTGATTTTAATTTTTTTTGTATTATGCATTAATATAAGGATTTATTAATAAATTAATGATGAGATGTCATATAATATTTTAACCTAGGAATAAACACAGACTCTTAAGTTACAATATAATATTAATTGATGATAATCATATCTATGATAAAATAATTTTTAAGATGATTATAAAAGGATAAATAACAGCACATAAGATTGTAATTGACTTGTAGAGGGTTAGCGCTTGGCATTATAAGGAGGTAATTATCCTTCATTAATTGAAATAAAATAATAATTTAATTTTTTTAGACCCACACGTATGAAAAATTAGTTTAGTGCTCCTATTATCAGTCTTATTAATTAAAAACTTAAAATATATTGTGTCAAGTTAAAAGAAACATATGGTATATATATTATGAAATATATTGATTATTATTGAAACCATCAAGTGGTTCTGGACATATAAATTAAAATCTTGAATTATTTTAAAACATTGATAATTGATATTATTTGGACATATCAATTAGATTTTCATTATGTAACTTTTTGTAGATGCACTTTATGTAATTTTAGTTTTTTTTATATTATACATCAATATAAGGATTTATTGTATTTATTAATGAATTAATGAAGAGATATTGTATAATGTTTTAACTAAAGATGAGGAACAGATTCTTATCTCAAAATATAATATTAATTGATGATAATCATGTAACATCATATTCCTCGTTTTACTTATATCATATAGGTAAGATTGATGTAGGATATCATATTTCAATCATTTATTACTATCGATATAAATATAATAAAAAATAGATAATTATAAAATTTAAAACATGCTAATTGCTAAACAAAATGATAAGATTTAACTTATATATAGTGATTTTGACACCTATATATAATTCAAACTATTTAACCAAATGAACCCAAATAAAACATATCCTACTAATTCCATGCAACATAACTTAATATGTCCAAAATTTTTATACACGAAATGTCCATAGGTCATCGTTCGCATAGGCTTGCATGTATTCATTTTTCTATCTAATCATTTGAGTATGGTATTAATATTTCTACCTATAAAATAGGATTCATAGTGCATAATCACTAAGTATAATTTTTTATAATTTTATTCTAATAAACATATATTATGTCATATATATATATATATATATAATATTTTAAATTTATGAACATAAGACATTTAATGGTAAACATCTATCTTAGGATTTTCTTAGTAAGCACAACTCTACAATATAGTATATACAGAACATAAAATTTTATATCAAAATAATTTAAAATATTAATATATATATATTATAAAAAAAATTTACAGACTTCTACACTAACGTGCACACACACAAATATATTAAAATATTTATGCACTCACATACTACACTATGCATACATTCATATAATTTTATGCTTACAAAATTTATACATTTATATTCAGCTCATGATGATCAAATCAATCGAAACATATTTTTTAAAATAAATTATGAATATAATAATTTATATAATTATTATTTTATAATATATTAAATTTATAATTAAACTTAAAAATGAAGAGGTGAAGTAAAGATTATGTTAAAAATGAAGATGTCAAGTAAAGATCATATTCTTTAATGATCTAAGTATACTAGGAAACGATAAATCTTCTTTTTCCTTAGGATTGAAGTTTTTTAGCCTCTATAATAAAAAACCTGAGGGAATGACTTGAGGTCTATGGTTCAATCCCATTAGACCTCCTCATTAAGTCTTCTCTCTTTCCTCTGTTTACTCCTTTTCTCTTTTTTTTTTCCCCTCCTCTCTTCTTCTTCCTCCCTTCTCCCTCTTCCTCTTTTCTTTCCTTTATTCTTCTCTCCCTTCTCTTCCTCTCTTTCATTCTTCTCCTTCCTTCTCTTCTCCCCAACAGCCACAGCTCCCTTCTCTTCTGTTCTCCTTCTCTCCTTTCTCCATTCTCTCTCTTTTTTCTCCTTTTCTTCTTTTCTCCCCCACCGTTGCAGCCCCTTCTCTTTTCTCTTTCCTTCTTCTCCTTCCTTTCCTTCTCCCCCACAACAGCCACAGCCTCCTCTCTTCTCCTGCTCCCCTTTCCACTGTTTCACTCTCTCCCTTCTCTTCTCTTCTTCCTCCCCTTCTCCTCCCTTCCTTCCCTTCACCCCCACATCCAGAGACTCCTTTATTTTCCTTCCCTTCTCCCCCACGACCATAGCCGCAGCCTCCTCTCTTTCTCCCCTTCTCCCCCACTGCGATAACCCGGTTTCCTTAAAACCCCTTGTATATTTTACAATTTAATCCTTCTTATATCTATATTTATAAATAGATCTTCAAAAAATAAAAAATATTACATTATTCCCTCTAAATGATGAAGAGTTTACTCCTATAAATTTCACATATCTAATATGATAAGTAATCAAGAGATCACATATGATTGAACATCTTCAAACATATAAAAACTCAAAACAATATCCATCTCATCAAATATTTCTATTATACACTAAATATTAACATAACTTAATCTCAAACTATTTGCACTATACTGAACATAAACGTTAATGCTTATGCATGTTTAATCAAAATTTCATAGAATATTAAAATTAATATATCTTGAAAAACTTGTAATTCAATCTTAAAAGCGGCCAAAAGTATGAGTATGTCATATATCATATTTATGAAGTATAAACATTATAAATTATATCACGAAATAAGGATAATATATATATATATATATTATTTATATTTCTATTGATATGCTATTGTAATTTAATATATATATAATTTGAATATCGTAAATTGTGTCTTCGATAAAATAAATTTTAAGATGTCCATAAAAAGATAAATGACATCACATAATATTACAATCGTCTGGGGGTAAGCACTTGCCCTATAAGGAGGTAATTATCCTTCATGGGTTAATTAAAATAAATTAATAATTTGAATATTAATTTTTCTACACCCATATGTATGAAAAATTATTTTAATACTCTTATTATCAGTCTTATTAATTAAAAAATTAAAATATGGTACGTCAAGATAAAATCAAACTTTTGGTATATGTATTATGAAATATGTTGATTATTATTGAAACCATTAAAGTGGTTTTGGACATATAAATTAGAAGAATTATTTAATGCGTTAAATTAATTTAAAGATACTGATAATTGATATTATTTGGACAAATCAAGTGGATTTCATTACGTAACTTGTTGTACATGCACTTTATTCATTTTAATTATTTTTTTGTATTATACATCAATGTGAGATTTTGTTAATATATTAATGGTGAGATGTTGTATAATGTTTTAACTTAGGAGTGGACATAGACTCTTTAAGTCACAATATAACATTAATTGATGATAATTATATCTATGATAAAATAATTATAAAAGGATAAATGATATCACACTTGGCCCTATAAGGAGATAATTATCATTCATGAGTTAATTAAAATAAAATAATAATTTGAGTATTAAAATTTCTAAATTCATAGGTATAAAAAATTATTTGAGTGCTCTTGTTATCAATCAATCTTATTAATTAAAAATTAAAATTTGATGTATATTCTACTAATGATGCACGGTTTCTCATAGAAAGGTTAGATTTTTGTATTAATGTGGATTGTTTGTTCCATAGCATAAAGTTGATTAATTTTTCTTGATTTTTTTTCTTATTAATGATGTTCCTATTTTAAGTGATGGTAATTTTTCTAAATCGGAAAGAAAAAAAGAATTCTTTTGGCTCTCGGTTGTATGGACATTGATTTGGTGCCCTGTGTGGATGAATCACCTATTCCTTTAAAATTAAGTACGTCACTTGATAAAAATAACATACGAGCAATGAGAGTAATGATGCTCATTAATTAAGTATCATATTATCTTGCTAGCACTTTGATGAAAATATTTTCATGAAGTTTGACAATTATAAAAGTGTGCATGACCACATAAATATGGCTGCCTAACTTCAATTCTTAGAAGTTGAGATATCTAAATTCTTATGACTCCATTTCATATTAAATTTTCTTCCCATAGAATTTAGCCAATTTAAAATTTTGTACAACACATATTCTCTGCTATGCTATGCTATGCTATGATATGGAAAGCATGCAAAATCAAATCCTTTGATCGAGTGTTTCTCGTTTCACTAGCAAGGCAAGGACTAAATGATCACATGTCTGTTTTGTTATTACAACCTTCTTTTTTTATGGCAAAAACAAAAAAGCTACGTCATTGGATCTCTCTTGTTCTTGACATCGATGACTATTCATTCAAGTCTTCAGATAGCCACTACTACGATATGTACGAGAATACCAATTATATGATAGTTGCTTAGACCATTTGCAACAGAGAGCTGCTAAATATTGTATTAACTTTTTAGTCGGAAGTGAAGCTTCGTGCTATTTGCCAATTTCCATTGAACACTTTTTTCATATCATTCCCATTTAGGTCTCATTCGCTTACTTGTATTCAAATCCTACTCTCTCGATTCACTACTCTTTCTTTGGAAGCCAAAACACCAACTGCTATTCCCTTCCAATGATTATAACATTTGACTCTTGCTTCTACTCCATTCTTTCGCTTTCCCTCTCCTCCCTATGTTCTTTCCCCAACCTTCTTTTCCCTCTGTTGTTTCCCTTTTTCTCTTCCCAATTAATCCCCTTGAATAATGGGTTTGCTTATGAGCCGTTCTTTCCAAACTTTTGATCATTTATGTAAGAGATAAGAAGCTTATGAGAAAAAGGCTCATTAACAACTCACAAGAGCTATAAGTAAAAGAAAACTTTTATCTATAAAAAAATAAAAAAATAAAAAATTTATTAATATAGTATAAAGGTAAATAAGAAATGACACATAAGGAAAATTAGGAAAAAAAATATTCACATATATCTCTAATGTGTAATGAATCATTTTTTATTTATACTCATGATAATACTTAATAGATTGATTCTAGTTTAACGCCAACTGCTATTCTCTCCCAATGTCTATAACATTTCACTCTTGCTTCTACTCCGTTCTTTCGCTTTCCCTCTCCTCCCTCTGTTCTTTCCTCAACATTCTCTTTCCTCAACATTCTCTTTCCTCTATTGTTTCTCCTTTTCTCTTCCTGATTCATCCCCTTGAATAATGGGTTTGCCTATGAGCCGTTCTTTCTAAACTTTTGACCATGTGTATAAGAGATAAGAAGCTTATGAGAAAAGGGCTCATTAACAACTCACAAGAAAGCTATAAGTAAAAAAAACTTTTGTCTATAAACAAATAAAAAATTAAAAAATTATTAAGATAGTATCAAGGTAAGTAAGAAATGACACATAAAGAAAATTAGAAAAAAAAATATTCACATATATCTCTAATGTGTAATGAATCATTTTTTATTGATACTCGTGATAATACTTAATATATTGATTCTGGTTTAATGCTAACTGCTATTCCCTTCCAATGTCTATAACATTTGACTCTTGCTTCTACTCTATTCTTTCGTTTTCCTTCTCCTCCCTTTGTTCTTTTCCTAACCTTCTCTTTCCTTTGTTGCTTCCCTTTTTCTCTTCCTTATTCATCCCCTTGAATAATGGGTTTGCCTATGAGTCGTTCTTTCCAAACTTTTGACTATGTGTGTAAGAGATAAGAAGCTTATGAGAAAAGGGCTCGTTAACAACTCACAAGAAGAGCTATAAGTAAAAAAAACTTTTGACTATAAAAATATAAAAAAAAATATTAATATAATATCAAGGTAAATAAGAAATGACACATAAGGAAAATTAAAAAAAAATATTCACATATATCTCTAATGTGTAATTAATTTTTTTTTATTGATACTCGTGATAATAATTAATAGATTGATTCTGGTTTAACACCAATTGCTATTCCCTCACAAAGTCTATAACATTTGACTCTTGCTTCTACTCCGTTCTTTTGCTTTCCGTCTCCTCCCTCCGTTCTTTCCCCAACCTTCACTTCCTTCTATTGTTTCCCTTTTTCACTTCCTGATTCATCCCCTTAAATAATAGGTTTGCCTATGAGCTGTTCTTCATAAATTTTTGACCATATGTGTAAGAGATAAGAAGCTTATGAGAAAATGGCTCATTAACAACTCACATGAGAAGTTATAAGTAAAAAAAACTTTTACCTATAAAAAAATAAAAAAATAAAAAAAATTAATAATATAGTTTCAAGGTAAGTAAGAAATGACATAAGAAAAATTAGAAAAAAAACATTCACATATATCTGTAATGTGTAATGAATCATTTTTTATTGATACTCATGATAATACTTAATAAATTGATTCTAGTTTAACGCCAACTGCTATTCCCTCCCAATGTCGACTCTTACTTCTATTTTGTTCTTTCGCTTTCTCTCTCTTCCCTCTATTCTTTCCCCAACCTTATCTTCTCTCTCTTATTTCCCATTTTCTCTTCCTAATTAATCCCCTTGAATAATGGGTTTGCTTATGAGTCGTTCTTTCCAAACTTTTGACTATGTGTGTAAGAGATAAGAAGCTTATGAGAAAAGTGCTCATTAACAACTCACAATAAGAGCTATAAGTACGAAAAACTTTTGTCAATAAAGAAAAATAAAAAAATAAAAACATATTAATATAGTATCAAGGTAAGTAAGAAATTACACATAAGGAAAATTAGAAAAAAAAATATTCACATATATCTCTAATGTGTAATAAATATTTTTTTATTGATACTAGTGATAATACTTAATAGATTAATTTTGGTTTAACGCCAACTGCTATTCCCTCCCAATATTTATAACATTTAACTCTTGCTTCTACTCCGTTTTTTCACTTTCCCTCTCCTCCCTATGTTCTTTCCCCAACCTTCTCTTCCCTATGTTGTTTCCCTTTTTCTCTTCCAGATTAATCCCCTTGAATAATAGGTTTGCCTATGAGCCATTCTTTCCAAACTTTTGACCATATGTGAAAGAGATAAGAAGCTTATGAGAAAAGGGCTATTTAACAACTCACAATAAGAGCTATAAGTAAAAAAAAACTTTTGTCTATAAAAAAATAAAAAAATAATAAAAAATATTATTATAGTATAAGGTAAGTAAGAAATAACACATAGGAAAAATTAGAAAAAAAAAATTCACATATATCTCTAATTTGTAATGAATCTTTTTTTATTGATACTCGTGATAATACTTAATAGATTGGTTCTTGTTTAACGCCAACTGTTATTCCCTCCCAATGTCTATAACATTTGACTCTTACTTCTATTCCGTTCTTTCGCTTTCCCTCTCCTCCCTCTTTTCTTTTCCCAACCTACTCTTTCCTCTGTTGTTTTCCTTTTTCTCTTCCTTATTCATCCAATTGAATAATGGATTTGCCTATGAGCCATTCTTTCCAAACTTTTGACCATTTGTGTAAGAGATAATAAGCTTATAAGAAAAGGGCTCATTGGCAACTCACAAGAAGAGCTATAAATTAAAAAAAAATTGTCTATAAAGAAATAAAAATAATAATAAATTATTAATATAGTATCAAGGTAATTAAGAAATGACACATAAAGAAAATTAAAAAAAATATTCACATATATCTATAATGTGTAATGAATCATTTTTTATTAATACCCGTGATAATACTTAATAGATTGATTCTGGTTTAACGCCAACTGCTATTCCCTCCCAATGTCTATAACATTTGACTTTTACTTCTACTCCATTCTTTCGCTTTCCCTCTCCTCCCTCTATTCTTTCCCCAACTTTCTCTTTCCTCTTTTGTTTCCCTGTTTCTCTTCCTGATTCATTCTCTTGAATAATGGGTTTGCCTATGAGTCATTCTTTCTAAAATTTTGACCATGTGTCTAAGAGATAAGAAGCTTATCAGAAAAGAGCTCATTAACAACTCATAAAATGAGATATAAGTAAAAAACACTTTTGTCTATAAAGAAATAAAAAAAAATTATTAATGTAGTATCAAGGTAAGTAAGAAATGATACATAAGGAAAATTAGAAAAAAAATATCAACATATATCTCTAATGTGTAATGAATCATTTTTTATTGATGCTCGTGATAATACTCGATAGATTGATTATGGATTAACGCCGACTGCTATTCCTTTCTAATGTTTATAACATTTGACTCTTGCTTCTACTTCATTCTTTTGCTTTTCATCTCCTCTCTCTGTTCTTTCCCTAACCTTCTCTTCGCTATGTTGTTTCCCTATTTCTCTTCTTGATTAATCCCACTGAATAATGAGTTTGCCTATGAGCCGTTTTTTCCAAACTTTTGACCAAGTGTGTAAGAGATAAGAAATTATGATAAAAGAGCTCATTAATAACTCACAAGAAGTGATATAAGTAAAAAAATACTTTTGTCTATAAAGAAAAAAAAATAAAAAAAAATATTAATATAGTATCAAGGTAAGTAAGAAGTGACACATAAGAAAAATTTAAAAAAATATTCACATATATCTCTAATATGTAATGAATCATTTTTTATTGATACTCGTGATAATATTTAATAGATTGATTCTAGTTTAACGTCAACTACTTTTCCCTCCCAATGTCTATAACATTTGACTCTTGTTTCTACTTCATTCTTTATATTTCCATCTCCTCCCTCTATTCTTTCCCAACCTTCTCTTTCCTATGTTGTTTCCCTCTTTCTCTTTCAGATTAATCCCTTTGAATAATGGGTTTGCCTATGAGCCATTCTTTCTAAACTTTTGACTAAGTGTGTCAGGGATAAGAAGCTTATGAGAAAAGGGCTAATTAACACCTCACAAAAACAACTATACGTAAAAAAAAATTTGTCTATAAAAAAAAAATATTAATATAGTATCAAGGTAAGCAAGAAATGACACATAAGGAAAATTAGAAAAAAAAATATTCACATATATCACTAAGTGTAATGAATCATCTTTTATTGATACTCATGATAATACTTAATTGATTGATTCTGGTTTAACGACAACTGCTATTCCCTCCCAATGTCTATAACATTTGACTCTTGTTTCTACTTTATTTTTTCGCTTTCCCACTCCTCCCTCTGTTTTTTCCCCAAACTTCTCTCCCTTATGTTGTTTCCCTTTTTCTCTTCCTCATTAATCCCCTTGAATAATGGGTTTGCCTATGAGCCGTTCTTTCCAAACCTTTGACCATGTATGCAAGAAAGAATAAACTTATGAGAAAAGGGCTCATTAATAACTCACAAGAAGACCAATAAGTAAAAAAAACTTTTGTCTATAAAAAAATAAAAAAATAAAAAAATTATTAATATAGTATCTAGGTAAGTAAGTAATGACACATAAGAAAAATTTTAAAAAAATATTCACATATATCTCTAATGTGTAATGAATCATTTTTTATTTATACTCGTGGTAATACTTAATAGATTGATTCTGGTTTAACTCCAACTGCTTTCCCCCCGTAATGTCTATAACATTTGACTCTTATTTCTACTCCATTCTTTCGCTTTCCCTCTCCACCCTATGTTCTTTCCCAACCTTCTCTTCCCTGTGTCGTTTCCCTTTTTCTCTTCTCGATTAATCCTCTTGAATAATAGTTTTGCCTATTAGCCATTCTTTTCATTAACGAAGCTTATGAGAAAATGGACCATTAACAACTCACAAGAAGAGCTATAAGTAAAAAACACTTTTGTCTATAAAGAAATAAAAAAATAAAAATATTATTAATATAGTATCAAGGTAAGTAAGAAATGACACATAAGAAAAATTAAAAAAAATATTCACATATATCTCCAATGTGTAATAAATCATTTTTTATTCATACTCGTAATAATATTTAATAGATTGATTCTGGTTTAATGCCAACTGCTTTTCCCTCCCAATATTTATAACATTTGACTCTTGCTTCTACTCCGTTCTTTCAATTTCCCTCTCCTCCCTCTGTTCTTTCCCCAACCTTCTCTTTCCTTTGTTGTTTCTGATGAGGATATAAACCAGAAATAACTTTTGTATATGAACAAATACTCGAAAATCATAATATGAAGCGGAATTAAATGAAATCACAATCAAACAGAATACTAAGATATACGTGAAAAACCCCTTCAACGTGAAGGGTAAAAATCATGGGGCAAACTAGAGATAATCTACTATGAGAATAATGAATATACAAATCTCAATCTCTTGCCCTAAACTCTAGCAACAATCTCAAGAGAAAAACTGGGATACAAGGATCACGTCATTGCCCACAATATCTAAAACCTTCCCAAGTAATCACAGCAAGAGTCTACTGTAGATTTGATCTAACCTGATATGAGAACACTGCTAGATGATTGAGAACAACCTCTTTGCGTTGTCCTTGTCTTCTTCCCTTTATTTCTCTTCCTTTTCTACCTTGTTTTCTTCATTTTCTTTGGAATCTAGTGGTTGTATTCTTCTCCCACGTTGCTGCCCTATTTAAGCCTTTTCCTGCCTCCAAAACGCAGCCACCACACCCCTCTAATGTTAATTAGGGTTAGGTTAAGATGGGGTATGGGCTGTGGGCTACCCAAGCCCACTATGGGCTGAATTTGTGGGCTACCAGCCCAACAACCTCCCCCTTCAGCTCATAAGAGAGGCTATCCCATGACTCCTCAATGTGAAGCCATGCCGACCAGTTGTCGGCATATCTCCTGCTTTTCTTTTGGTAAGGTCTTCATTCCATTCGGTAGTAGTACCAAATCATAAGTGTGGTTCTTCTGAAGAGCATCCATCTCTTCCTACATAGCAGCTAACCACTTCTCTTTCTGCTCACTTTCAACTGCTTCCTGGTAACTCTCTGGTTCACCTACATTAGTAAGCATCACATACTCATATGTACAGTATCTTCTGGAAGATTGACGTTGTCTAGAAAATCTTCTTAACTGAGGTTCTACTGGAACTTGCTCTCTAACTTCTTCTTGCTCAACATGTCCTGCAGGTAGATCAACATCAGGCTCTACACTATCTTCCTGCATATCTCCCCTATCACCCTGATATACTGGAGGAATAACCGGGTCACAATCTGCTAATCCTTCTGCAGAAGTCTTGGCTGATGCCTTCTTCTTCAAATCTTCAAAAGTTTGATCCTCAAAGAAGATTACATCTCTGCTTCTAAACACCTTCTGCTTTTCTGGATCCCAAAGTCTATAACCAAATTGATCATGTGAGTAACCAAGAAAAATACATTCTTTAGTCTTACCATCCAGCTTGGACCTCTCATTATCTGGAACATGTATAAATGCACGACAACCAAACACTCTCAAATGCTTGTATGAAACATCTTTCTCTGACCATACATGCTCTGCAACATCACCATCTAGGGCTGTACATGGTGATAAGTTAATCACATCAACTGTAGTTCTCAAAGCCTCACCCCAAAACCTTTTGGGTAGCTTGGCCTGTGAAAGCATACATCTGATCTTTTCCATGATGGTGTGATTCATCCTCTTTGCAATTGCATTATGCTGAGGTGTACTAGGAACTGTTATCTCATGTTGGATCCCATGTGACCTACAATAGTCATTAAACAATCTTGTATACTCACCACCATTATCTGATCTTATGCATTTCAATTTCCTTTCTATCTCCCTTTCAACCCTGGCATGAAACTCTTTAAAGACATTAATCACATGATCTTTAGTCTTCAAAGCATAGACCTAAACTTTCCTGGAAAAATCATCTATAAAAGTGACAAAATAAAGTGTACTACTTATACCAAGAACATCAATAGATCCACCAGGAGTTTTTGTCCTTAAAGGACCACATACATCTGTATAAACACGGTCTAAGGCATGCATTTTTCTAGATAAAGCAGAACTAGCAAATGAAACTCTATGTTGTTTACCTGTCAAACAATCAATACAAGGGTTCAAATGTATACCTTTGAGGTCTGGTAATACCTCTTTCTTGGAAAGTACTTGCAGCCCCTTCTCGCTCATGTGTCCCAATCGCCTATGCCACAACTCCATGCTGAAGTCTTTTTCTGTAGCATTTAACTGCTCACCATAAGCTTTAGCCTGCAACCTGTACAAAGTATGACATTTCTTTCCATTAGCTATAACAAGAGACCCTTACTAAGCTTCCATTGCGCTTTGTGAAATCTGCTATCATAGTCTTTATCATCTAGCCTTCCAACTGAAATTAGATTCAGCCTCAAGTCAACCACATGCCTCATATCCTCACATCCTTAAGCACCAACTTGCAGCCTAGGTTGGTCTTTAAATGAATATCACCCATGCCTATGATGTCTACGGTGCCATAGTTGCCCATCTTGACAACACCAAAATTTTCAGACTTGTATGTAGAAAAAAAAACTCCCTCCATCTTGTCAATCACCCACTCAAGATCCTAACACACACAAGAAAAATTATCATCAGAAGGAGATAAAATCAAATAATCACCACCCTGCATTGTAGCTGTAGTAAAATCAAATAATCAAGAAAAAACTCCCTCCACTTCTTTTCCCTTTTTCTTGTTCTTCTTAGGTTGCTTACATTAGTTCTTGTAATGTCCTTTCTCACCACAATTATAGCAAACAATATCTTTTCTTGATCTTGACTTGCTTCTACCCATGCGTGAACTGCTTCTAGACTTTGACCTTCCTCTGTTCTCTGAGAAAAGTGCCTATGAATCATTCTGAGATGTTGCCGAACTCTTTCTTCTCAACTTCTCATTCACCAAACTGCTTGTTACTTAATTCATAGTGACAACACTATCTGGGGCAGAATTACTAAGGGAAACCACTAGTGTCTCCCAACTTTCTGGTAATGAACTAAGAAGTAACAATGCTTGCAACTCATCATCAAGAGACATTTTCATAGAAGATAACTGGTTAGTAATACTTTGCATTTCATTCAAATATTCATCAATAGAAGCACCCTCTCTATATTTTAGGTTCACAAGTTTTCTGATAAAAAACTTTGTTGCTAGTTGTTTTTCTTTTATAGAGACTTTCCAACTTTTTCCAAAGAGAATATGCAGAAATTTCAGTAGAAACATGATGAAAGACACTATCATCAAGCCACTGTCGAATAAATCTAATTATTTTTTGATCTAACTTCTTCTACTCATTATCTGTCATAGTTGTGGGTTTTGCACTATCCCCCTGCAAAGGTCCATATAAATCTTTGCAATACAAGAGATCTTCCATTCTTGGTTTTTATATCATCCAATTGTTTCCATTTAAACTAATCATGCGAGAAACATTACTGGCCTCCATGTTCAAATACAAAATTAAATCACCAAAACCCCTTGCTTTGATACCAGTTGATGGGGATATAAACCAGGAATAACCTTTGTATATGAACAAATACTAGAAAACTATAATATGCAGCAGAATTAAATGGAATCACAATCAAACAGAACACCAAGATATACGTGGAAAACCCCTTCAACGTGAAGGGTAAAAACCACAGGGCAAACTAGAGATAATCCACTATCAGAATAATGAATATACAAATCTCAATCTCTTGCCCTAAACCCTAGCAACAATCTCAAGAGAAAAACTGAGATACAAGGATCACATCACTGCCCACGATATCTAAAAACTCTCCAAGTAATCACAGCAAGAGTCTACTGTAGATTTGATCTAACCAGAGATGAGAACACTGCTAGATGATTGAGAATAGCCTCTCTGTGTTGTCCGTGTCTTCTTCCCTTTCTTTCTCTTCCTTTTCTTTGGAATCTCGTGGCTATATTCTTCTCCCAAGTTGATGCCCTATTTAAGCCTTTTTCTGCCTCCAAAACGCAGCCACCATACCCGTCTAATGTTAATTAGGGTTAGGTTAAGAGGGGGTGAGGGGGTGTGGGCTGTGGGCTGCCCAAGCCCACTATGGGCTAAATCTGTGGGCTGTCAGCCCAACAATTTTCCTTTTTCCCTTCCTGATTCATCCCCTTAAAGAATGGTTTTGCCTATGAGTCGTTCTTTCCAAACTTTTGATCATATATATAAGAGATAAGAATCTTATGAGAAAAAAGCTCATTGACAAATCACAAGAAGAGTTATAAGTAAAAAAAACTTTTGTCTATAAAGAAATAAAAAAATAATAAAATTATTAATATAGTATGAAGGTATGTAAGAAATGACACATAAGGAAAATAAAAAAAAAAATTCACATATATCTCTAATGTGTAATGAATTATTTTTTATTGATACTCATGATAATACTTAATAGATTGATTCTGGTTTTACGCCAACTGCTATTCCCTCCCAATGTCTATAACATCTGACTCTTGCTTCTATTCCATTCTTTCGCTTTCCCTCTACTCCCTCTGTTCTTTCTCTAACCTTCTCTTTCCTCTGTTCTTTTCATTTTTCTCTTCCTGATTCATCCCCTTTAATAATGTGTTTGCCTATGAGTCATTCTTTCCAAACTTTTGACTATGTGTGCAAGAGATAATAAGCTTATGAGAAAAGGGCTCATTAACACCTCACAAAAAGAGCTATAAGTAATAAAAACATTTGTCTATAAAAAATAAAAAAATAAAAAAATAAAAAATAAAAAAATTATTAATATAGTATCAAGGTAAGTAAAAAATGACATAAGGAAAATTAGAAAAAAAATATTCATAAATATCTCTAATGTGCAATGAATCATTTTTTATTGATACTTGTGACAATAATTAATAGATTGATTCGGGTTTAATGCCAACTACTATTCCCTCCAAATGTTAAAAACATTTGACTCTTGCTTCTACTCCTTTCTTTCGATTTCCCTCTCCTCTCTCTTTTTTTTCCCAACCTTCTTTTCCAAGTGTTGTTTCCCTTTTTCTCTTCCTGATTAATCCCGTTGAATAATTGGTTTGCCTATTAACCGTTCTTTCCAAACTTTTGACAATGTGTGCAAGAGATACGAAGCTTATAAGAAAAGGGCTCATTAACAACTCAATAAAAGAGCTATAAGTAAAAAAAACTTTTGTCTATAAAGAAATAAAACAATTATTAATATAGTATCAAGTTAAGTAAGAAATGACACATAAGAAAAATAAAAAAAAAATATTCACATATATCTCCAATGTGTAATGAATCATTTTTTATTCATACTTGTGATAATATTTAATAGATTGATACTGGTTTAACGCCAACTATTTTTTCCCTCCCAATGTTTATAACATTTGACTCTTGCTTCTACTTCGTTCTTTTGATTTCCCTCTCCTCCCTCTGTTCTTTCCCCAAACTTCTCTTTCCTCTATTGTTTCTCCTTTTCCTGTCCTGATTCATCCTCTTGAATAATGGGTTTGCCTATGAGTCGTTCTTTCCAAACTTTTGACCTTATGTCTAAAAGATAAGAAGCTTATAAGAAAAGGGCTCATTAACAACTCATAAGAAGAGCTATAAGTTAAAAAAACTTTTGTCTATAAAGAAATAAAAAAATAAAAGAATTATTAATATAATATGAAGGTAAGTAAGAAATGACACATAAGGAAAATTAAAAAAAAATATTCACATATCTCTCTAATATATAATGAATTATTTTTTATTGATACACGTGATAATACTTAATAAATTGATTCTGATTTAACGCCAATTGTTATTCCCTCCCAATGTCTATAACATTTGACTCTTACTTCAACTCTGTTCTTTCGCTTTCCCTCTCCTCCCTCTATTCTTTCCCCAACCTTATCTTCTCTCTATTGTTTCCCATTTTCTCTTCCTAATTAATCCCTTTAAATAATTGGTTTGCTTATGAGCCGATCTTTCCAAACTTTTGACCATGTGTGTAAGAGATAAAAAGCTTATAAGAAAATGGCTCATTAACAACTTACAATAAGAGCTATAAATAAGAAAAACTTTTCTCAATAAAGAAAAATAAAAAAATAAAAAAATATTAATATAGTATTAAGGTAAGTAAGAAATTACACATAAGGAAAATTAGAAACAAAAAATTCAAATATATCTCTAATGTGTAATGGATCATTTTTTATTGATAATAATGATATTACTTAATAGATTGATTCTGGTTTAACGCCAACTGCTATTCTCTCCCAATGTCTATAACTTTTAACTCTTGCTTCTACTCCATTTTTTCACTTTCCCTCTCCTCCCTATGTTCTTTCCCCAACCTTCTCTTCCCAATGTTGTTTCCCTTTTTCTCTTCCTGATTAATCCCCTTGAATAATAGGTTTGCCTATGAGCCATTCTTTCCAAACTTTGGACCATATATGAAAGAGATAAGAAGTTTACGAGAAAATGACTCATTAACAACTCACAAGAAGACCTATAAGTAAAAAAAAACTTTTGTATATAAAAAAAAAATAAAATTATTACTATTGTATCAAGGTAAGTAAGAAATAACACATAGAAAAAATTAGAAAAAAAAATATTCACATATATCTCTAATGTGTAATGAATCTTTTTTATTGATACTCGTGATAATACTTAATAGATTGATTCTTGTTTAACTCCAACTGCTATTCCCTCCCAATGTCTATAACATTTGACTCTTACTTTTATTACGTTCTTTTCCTTTCCCTCTCCTCTCTCTGTTCTTTCCCCAACCTACTCTTTTCTCTATTGTTTCCCTTTTTCTCTTCTTGATTCATCCCATTGAATAATGGATTTGCCTATGAGCCGTTCTTTCCAAACTTTTGACCATTTGTGTAAGAGATAAGAAGCTTATAAGAAAAGGGCTCATTGACAACTCACAAGAAGAGCTATAAGTAAAAAAAACTTTTGTCTATAAAGAAATAAAAATAATAATAAATTTATTAATATTTTATCAAGATAATTAAGAAATTACATATAAGGAAAATTAAAAAAAATATATTCACATATATCTCTATTGTGTAATGAATCATTTTTTATTGATACTCGTGATAATACTTAATAGATTGATTCTGGTTTAATGCCAACTGCTATTCCCTTCCAATGTCTATAACATTTGACTTTTGCTTCTACTCCGTTCTTTCGCTTTCCCTCTCCTCCCTCTATTCTTTCCCCAACCATCTCTTTCCTCTATTGTTTCCCTGTTTCTCTTCCTGATTCATTCCCTTGAATAATAGGTTTGTCTATGAGTCATTATTTCCAAACTTTTGACCATGTGTCAAAGAAATAAGAAGCTTATGAGAAAAGGGCTCATTAACAACTCACAAAAAGAGATATAAGTAAAAAAAAACTTTTGTCTATAAAGAAATAAAAAATAAAAAATTATTAATATAGTATCAAGGTAAGTAAGAAATGACACATAAGGAAAATTAGACAAAAAAATATTCACATATATCTCTAATGTGTAATGAATCATTTTTTATTAATGCTCATGATAATACTCGATAGATTGATTCTAGATTAACACCAACTGCTATTCCCTCCTAATGTCTATAACATTTGACTTTTGCTTCTACTCCGTTCTTTTGCTTTCCATCTCCTCCCTCTGTTCTTTCCCCAACCTTCTCTTCGCTATGTTGTTTCCCTCTTTCTCTACCTGATTAATCCCATTAAATAATGGGTTTGCCTAAGAGTCATTTTTTCCAAACTTTTGACCATGTGTGTCAAGGATAAGAAGCTTACGAGAAAAGGACTCATTAATACCTCACAAAAAGAATTATACGTAAAAAAAATTTTATCTATAAAAAATAAAAAAAATTATTAATATAGTATCAAGGTAAGTAAGAAATGATACATAACGAAAATTAGAAAAAAAAATATTCACATATATCACTAAAGTGTAATGAATCATCTTTTATTGATACTCATGATAATACTTAATTGATTGATTTTGGTTTAACCAACTGCTATTCCCTCCCAATATCTATAACATTTGACTCTTGCTTCTACTCTATTTTTTCGCTTTCCCACTCCTCCCTCTGTTTTTTCCCCAAACTTCTCTCCCCTATGTTGTTTCCCTTTTTCTCTTCCTCATTAATCCCCTTGAATAATGGGTTTGCCTATGAGCCGTTCTTTCCAAACCTTTGACCATGTATACAAGAGAGAATAAACTTATGAGAAAAAGGTTCATTAATAACTCACAAGAAGACCAATAAGTAAAAAAATCTTTTGCCTATAAAAAAATAAAAAAATAAAAAATTATTAATATAGTATCTAGGTAAGTAAGTAATGACACATAAGAAAAATTTAAAAAAAATATTCACATATATCTCTAATGTGTAATGAATCATTTTTTATTTATACTCGTGGTAATACTTAATAGATTGATTCTGGTTTAACGCCAACTACTTTTCTCCCGTGGTGTCTATAATATTTACCTCTTGCTTATACTCTGTTCTTTCGCTTTCCCTCTCCACCCTCTGTTCTTTCCCCAACCTTCTCTTCCTGTGTCGTTTCCCTTTTTCTCTTCCTGATTAATCCTCTTGAATAATTGGTTTGCCTATTAGCCATTCTTTATAAACTTTTGACTATGTGTGTAAGAGATACTAAACTTATGAGAAAAGGGATCATTAACAACTCACAAGAAGAGATAAGTACAAAAAAATTTGTCTATAAAGAAATAAAATATAAAAAAATTATTAATATAGTATCAAGGTAAGTAAGAAATGACACATAAGGAAAATTAAAAAAAAATATTCGCATATATCTCCAATGTGTAATTAATCATTTTTTATTCATACTCTGTGATAATATTTAATAGATTGATTCTGGTTTAACGCCAACTGCTTTTCCCTCCCAATGTTTATAACATTTGACTCTTGCTTCTACTCCATTCTTTCGATTTCCCTCTCCTCCCTCTGTTCTTTCTCCAACCTTCTCTTTCCTTTGTTGTTTCCTTTTTCCCTTCCTGATTTATCCCCTTGAATAATGGGTTTGCCTATGAGTCGTTCTTTCTAAACTTTTGACCATATATGTAAGAGATAAGAAGCTTTCGAGAAAAGAGCTCAGTGACAAATCACAAGAAGAGTTATAAATAAAAAACACTTTTGTCTATAAAGAAAAATAAAATAAAATTATTAATATAGTATGAATGTAAGTAAGAAATGACACATAAGGAAAATAAAAAAAAAATATTCACATATATCTCTAATGTGTAATGAATCATTTTTTATTGATACGCGTGATAATACTTAATAGATTGATTCTGGTTTAAGACCAACTGCTATTCCCTACCAATGTGTATAACATCTGACTCTTGTTTCTATTCCGTTCTTTCGCTTTCCCTCTACTCCCTCTGTTCTTTCCTTAACCTTCTCTTCCCTCTGTTGTTTCCCTTTTTCTCTTCCTGATTCATCCCCTTTAATAATGTGTTTGCCTATGAGTCGTTCTTTCCAAACTTTTGACTATGTGTGCAAGAGATAAAGAAGTTTATAAGAAAATGACTCATTAACACCTCACAAAAAGAGCTATAAGTAATAAAAACTTTTGTCTATAAAAAAATAAAAAAAATAAAAAAATATTAATATAGTATCAAGGTAAGTAAAAAATGACACATAAGGAAAATTAGAAAAAAAAAATATTCACAAATATCTTTAATGTGTAACGAATCATTTTTTTATTGATACACGTGATAATAATTAATAGATTGATTTGGGTTTAACGCCAACTACTATTCACTCCTAATGTTAAAAACATTTGACTCTTGCTTCTTCTCCTTTCTTTCGATTTCCCTCTCCTCCCTATATTTTTTCCCAACCTTTTTTTCCCTGTGTTGTTTCCCTTTTTCTCTTCCTGATTAATCCCCTTGAATAATTGATATACCTATTAGTCATTCTTTCCAAACTTTTGACCATGTGTGTAAGAGATACAAAGCTTATGAGAAAAGGGCTAATTAACAACTCATAAGAAGAGCTATAAGTAAAAAAAACTTTTGTCTATAAAGAAATAAAAAAAAATTATTAATATAGTATCAAGGTAAGTAAGAAATGACACATAAGAAAAAAAAAATTTATTCACATATATCTCCAATGTGTAATGAATCATTTTTTATTCATACTCGTGATAATATTTAATAGATTGATTCTGGTTTAACGCCAACTGTTTTTCCCTCCCAATGTTTATAACATTTGAGTCTTACTTCTACTCCATTCTTTCGATTTCCCTCTCCTCCCTCTGTTCTTTCCCCAAACTTTTCTTTCCTATTTTGTTTCCCTTTTTCCCTTCCTAATACATCCTCTTGAATAATGGGTTTGCTTATGAGTCGTTTTTTCCAAACTTTTGACCATATATGTAATAGATAAAAAGCTTATGAGAAAAGGGCTTATTAACAACTCGTAAGAAGAGCTATAAGTAAAAAAAACTTTTGTCTATAAAAAAATAAAAAAATAAATATATTATTAATATAGTATCAAGGTAAGTAAGAAATGACACAAAAGGAAAATTAAAAAAAAATATTCACATATATATATGTAATGAATCACTTTTTATTAATACTTGTGATAATACTTCATAGATTGTTTAACGCCAATTGCTTTTCCCTCCTAATGTCTATAACATTTGACTCTTACTTTTACTTCGTTCTTTCTCTTTCCCTCTTCTCCCTTTGTTCTTTCCCAAACCTTCTCTTTCCTTTGTTGTTTCTGTTTTTCTCTTTCTGATTCATCCTCTTGAATAATGGGTTTGCCTATGAGCCGTTCTTTCCAAACTTTTGACCATGTGTGTATGAGAAAAGAAGCTTATGACAAAAGGGCTCATTAACAACTAACAAGAAAAGCTATAAGTAAAAAAAACTTGTCTATAAAAAAATAAAAAAAATTATTAATATATTATCAAGGTAAGTAAGAAATGACACATAAGAAAAATTAGAAAAAAAAATATTCATATATATCTCTAATGTGTAATGAATCATTTTTTATTGATACTCGTGATAATAATTGATTTTGGTTTAACGCCAACTGTTATTCTCTCCCAATATCTATAACATTTGACTCTTGTTTCTACTCCGTTCTTTCGCTTTCCTTCTCTTCCATCTGTTCTTTTGCCAAACTTATTTTCCCTATGTTGTTTCCCTTTTTTTCTTCTTAATTAATCCCCTTAAATAATGGGTTTGCCTATGAACCGTTCTTTCCAAACTTTTGACCATGTGTATAAAAAATAAGAAATTTTGAAAAAAGGGCTCATTAACAACTCACAAGAAGAGCTATAAGTAAAAAAAACTTTTGTCTATAAAGAAATAAAAAATAAAAAAAATATTAATATAGTATCAAGGTTAGTAAGAAATGACACATAAGAGTTATTTTAACTACATCCTTACTGATGGCTTATTTAAAATTTGATCTAGATTCTCAAAATTTAAGCTTAACTATTTTACTATGCTATTATAAACGAGTATTCCTCCAATTTATAGCATAAGAGATTATGCTTCCGTGCTTTTTGCCCTTTGTCCGTCGGGTGCTCACTGGTGATGTGGAACATCGAGCCTCGAGCTTCTTATTCACTCTAAATTTCAGGCCACAGAGGTATTTCTTATATCATATGTGTTTCTCGTTCTGGCATGATGGAATTTTCAGAGTCCAGGATTTTAAGCCGGATATCCCTAGGAAGAAGAAGAGTACTAAAAGATTTTTATTGTTGCACACTGAATTATCACTTGCTAATGCAAATAAAGGAAAACGAAAAATAAAAGAACTATGTACGTTAAGCCAGTTTGACCAATAGGAGGCTAGCGTAATTACCATATTTAAATTGGTCCGTGATTTTAGGTCCATAAATCAATTTAGCTCTAAGTTTATCCTAAAATATCATAACTTAATTGTTCATATTAGCATTTTAAATTTTATTTATGAAATGTTGCCTTTTTTCTGGGCAAAGTGCATGGCTTTGAACATAATCACATGTTGAAGCGGTCCGATATTGATATTTCTATGTGTCAAATATTGATAAAGAGGCCTAACATAGCTATGCTCATAACTACTCTTAATTTGTTATACGATGATGTCCATCGTGATTGACTTGTGAGCCTAATCTTATGTCATTTGCCAATTTAATCCATAACTTGAATTGATGCCATGAAATGTGAGTTAATCTAACCTCACACTTTGTGTTGCAGGCATTAATTATGAATTGACATATATTATATTGACATTAAATGTCACATTATCTGATTGCAGGTGATATGATGAATATGGAGAGACCACAGCTTCTCATTGTGTTAATCTCTAATTTTCTCAGAGGAACTAGATGTAAATACAAGAATAACATGAACTAATATGCAAAATCTAATTTTCACGTTACCTCTTCCCTTGTACGAGAGAGGGCCCGAGGTCAAATCGGGCAGAAGAGAAGAGGGAAAGAGACAGAGAGAATCAGATAAAAAGGGAAAAGAAAAGAAGGAGAAGAGAAGAAAAAGAGAAGAAACGGAGTAATAGTAATACCAATTGAGAAAAATCTTTCCTTCTAATATGTATAAATAGGAAATAGACATGTTAATGTATTCAAGCTAAAGCTTCTTCAATAATTATTCTGATCTTCTATTCTTTCTAACATGGTATCAGAGCCGCTTATCTTCTATTCTTTCTAACATGGTATCAGAGCCGTTTGCCTAGAACAGGCTTTCTTTTCGTTGCCGACTTATCACTATTGCTTCTCCACCTCCAACGGTAAAAGAAAAGGCATTTTACTACTATTTTTCTAGCGTCAGACCGTCGATACGACAAATCTTTCCTCCTCGGCAGCTGTCTTCTCCATTGCCACTCTACGCCAACGTCCGTTCCCTTCCGCTATGGTGTCTCTAGTGCTGCGCTCACTAGCACTGCCTTACCTTTCCTCCTCTATTGTAGTCTTCTTCTCTATTGTAGTATCATTGCAGCTTCCTTCTCTATTGTACCTCTATTGTAGTTTTCTTCTCTACTACATATTTGTTATGGTTTTCTTCTCTGCTACAGCATCATTGTAACATCGCTATAACTTCCTCCTCTGCTATAATATTGCTATAGCTTTTTCCATTGCTGCAGCTTTTTTTTTTTCTATTGCAGCCATTATTATCGTAGCCGCAACAATAATAACAACAACAGTAGTGATCTGCTCTTGTCCTACTCAAGAAGCCTCTGGCTCGTAAACTGTTTGTTTTGCATCAATTTAAGATTGATATCCTTGATAGAAGCATATCTTACGGGGGCATGATAGCATATAAGATTTTCTTAACTATATGAGTCCTAATCTGTATAAATAGGAGATGGACATGTTAATGTATTCTCCATCTGGACATGTTAATATATTCAAGCTAAAGCTATTTCAATAAAGCTTCTTAATAAAACTTCTTCAATAATTATTCTTATCTTCTATTATTTTATCACGAAGAACGCTAGAAAAGAAGAAGAAGGGAGGAAGAATAGAAGAGGAGAGAAAAGAAGAAGCAAGGAAGAAGGAGAAAGGAGAGAAAAGAAGAGAGAGAGAAAGAGATATAGGGGGGAAGGAGAGAAAGGAAGGAAAGAAAAAAAAAAGAAAAAAAAGGGAAAGAAATAGATGGAAAAAAAAGAAATGAGAGGGGATGGGCTTTTGGGGCCAGTAGAGAGAAAGAAAGAGAAAATGATAAAAATAAAGAGAACATAAAAAAAAGAAAAATGTATTGAGGATCCGTTTTGATACCAAATAAATTCATATCAAATTCAAAAAAATTATATGAAGTATGATTTTAAATTATCTTATATTAATATTAATTAGATTTACATTTTAGATTATGGATTGATGAATCATAATGTTTTTAATTAATTATAACTTATATCATGAAGAAAAATAAAAAAGAATGAAAATTGATGTTGTTAAACAAAAGGAAATAAAAGGAGACATCAAAATATATAGGATACGAGATAAGTATCCGATGATTTCATCTATAAGAGACTATTGGCATCTACATGATTTAAAAGTTTATTTATTATTTAAAAACATCTCAAAAGGATTTATATGTTGATGATTTGAAAAATACATATATTTTGAATAGTACTTTGTTATATTATAAGTATTTATGTATTTATATTATCTGATTTATATGAAAATATTTATTTAATATTATATTTGAAAATAATTAAAAATATGTGAATATTATTAGTTTTAAATGATATTTGATTGCATCAGTTGATATGCAAAAGGATTTATTAAAGCTTCTATTTTTGTAAAGAAAATAATTGATATAATATTTTTTTGTAAAATTACATTTGTCTAATTAATATGATTACGATTTAGACTAAATCTTGCTAACGATGATTATACATTGATATTTGTTCATAAATTAATTTCTTCTCAATCATAATCCGAATCTCCCATAATTCAATTAATTTTTTCTCAATCATAATCCGAATCTTTCGGAGAATTCTTTCTTTCTCAATCTAAATAATCCAAACATATGTAAATATGCTTTTCTTATAAGATGGGAGTTAAACATGATATTGATACAACATAACCATAGTTGTTAAAACTGTTAAGATTTCTGTTCTCACATATGCATCATAGTTATATTTCTCCTTAGCTATACTTTGCTCATTTGTGATAGTCCTTGCATTATTTTTTAAGTTTTGACATGTGACATTAGTCATATTTATTCTTTCATTATAAAATACATTTAAATATATTTTATATTTAAAAAGTATTATTAGTAAGCTATAATTCAAAATGCATATGAAATTGATGTTTTGTAAACTTTATACGCATGAAGAAAGTATTCGA